>JAOTOM010004915.1:0-365000 GCA_034440615.1 Ashinkailepas kermadecensis | reverse complement strand
GAGTGGGCAGATCAGGGGCGCTGGACGGGGTTATTGAGGGTGCTGTAAGTTCTGTGAATGACGAAGGGACTAGGCTCCATTAAGTGTACGCGTGGGTGTTTGACGGTGTTATTGAGTGTGCAGTAAGTTCGGTGAGTAATGAAGAAATTGACCTCCATTAATTGTAGGCATGGGCGTTTGGCGAACCTTGTGATGCTTTGTATTGGTAGGTTGGCGTCACCTTGAGGAACAGTGAGCCATTAATCCCTCACCCCGGCTGTGGCATGGCCGTTAATTTCGGTGCTGTTTGCCATCTACATTTGGCAATATGTTGCCTGCAACGCTGGTTGTGAGGTCTGCACCGAGCCGCTAGTTGTTTTATACGGTGCAGTTTTACCAGACACCAGCGGCGCATATGGCAACGGCCGCTGCACTGGTCGTGGAGAGCCGCTGTTCTGCTGTCCCTTGTTGACAAGTTGTCAGCATTATCATAGCTGGGTGGTAGCCGGTCATATGATAATGTGACAACGTCTGCTGCAGTGGTCGTAGAGCCGCTGTTCTGCTGCCGCTTGTTGACAAGTTGTCGGCGTTTGAGTGTGGAAGTCGTAGGACTGCCAGTTCTGGCCGACAATTTCCATCGTGTTATCTGTATGTATAGTTACATTTTTGATGAATTTGGCCTGGTGTTAATGTGATGAAGAATTGAGTCTTTCTTATCGTCATTATCGTCATAATGAAAATCAATGTGATGGCTCTCGATTGTGATTTGGTCGGTATTGGTACACCTTTTAGTCGTATGTCACTTCTTATAACTACTGTATAATTTTGCGATCCCGAGGCCTACTTCTCTTCACTGACATGAAGTCGAGGCCAATGCTATTGTGATTGCATTGGACCGTAATTGGACCAGCTGCACGGTGCGTGCTGACTGGCGGGTGTGTGAATGTGTGTGTGTGCTGCAGCGGAAGAGGAAGCACCCGTCCGGCCATGCGGTGGACCGGTCCGTGTCCGTGTCGGAGCCGGCCGGCCGCCTCGGCGCCGACTCTGAGAGGCGCGCCGTGTCGGAGAGCGCTGACGCGACACCGGCGCCGGCCGCCGTCCAGCTGGACTTCCAGCCATGCACCGACGTCACCCCGACCAGGTGAGGCGAGCGGCGCGACCGGGGATGGTTGTTGTGGGGGGGGGGGGATGGTGTGGCATGTTTGTAGTTACTGCTGTCGCAGAGCTGTACACAGCAAACTCCGCCAACCAACCGGCTTTGGAGGGGATTCCGAACAAGCAGACTTATAATTATGATTATCACATGTCTTAGCATATTTATCTTCATTAGGAGTGTATTCCTTCTGGTATTTTCTTGTGGAACCATGTGTTCATTGGAATTTTCTTGTCTCGTGTATGTTTTCGCGGGGAAGGTGGAATTGTATTGTCTGGTGTACATTATCGTGAAAGGAATGGAGCTACGTAATATGGTGTACTGCATCTCTAGCTATACTAGAGCCCCAGCTGGTGCGGATCAGGGCGTAGTGTTTGCCGCTCTGCGTGTCTGTGGACGTGGACGGGGACGGGGACGGGGACGGGGACGGGGACGGGGACGGGGACGGGGACGGGGACGGGGACGGGGACGGGGACGGGGACGGGGACGGGGACGGGGACGGGGACGGGGACGGGGACGGGGACGGGGACGGGGGCGGGGACGGGGACGGGGACGGGGACGGGACGGGGACGGGGACGGGGACGGGGACGGGGACGGGGACGGGGACGGGGACGGGGACGGGGACGGGGACGGGGACGGGGACGGGTGCCGGATGGGCGGGCAGTGCCGAGTCACGGGATGGCGTGACCGGGTCACGTTCACTAGTCCGCCCCCGCATCATGCTCTCTTGACCAGGTCACATGCAGATCTGCGCGACTGACCGCCGACCGCGCTGGATTCGCCAACTCGACTTCTGGGGTCAGGGTGTAAAAGGGCTGGCAGAGGTAGTCAAATGAAGTGGGCTTTCACTGCACAGAGCATGCCGACCGCGCCAATATTTATGTGAACAATACCTGGACGTGTCTCCTACAGATCCTGCTGCCGGGGAACCTGGTTGTTCAGTATGTTAAAACAGCAAAACGTATGCATTGTTGTATTGCGTGTATAATCTTATAAGTTGATTATGCAACCATAAATAAATGTGATATAATTTCACACTGATTTAAAACATGTGCGAAAAGTCTGGGAGCTCTGTTGTCCAACCATGTCTGCCCCAGACCATGCACCCCGGAATAATTTCTGACTTAATATTTGAATCTGACCGTGACCCTATCTGCTGAATTCGTTCTCAACTCGGGTGAGTTCCGACTGGTTGCTTTTCTGTGACATCAGCCTGTATCTGTTGCTGGCCCATATCTCTGACATCAGCCTGTATCTGTTACTGACCCACACTTCTGACTTCTACTTCTCTACCGGACCTGGAATCTCAGCCTCCTGCTCAGTCATCCCTAGCAATATCTGACCCCTGACCAGCCTGTGACCCAGTGTCCTAATATTGAGTTTGTCACCATTGTTGACATGGTGGTGATGATATCGGTAGTGTATCTGCTGCCTTTGTCAGTCAGCAGTGCTGCTACCAGAAGTCATAAACACTTCTAAGGACGCAATGATCACTCGTAGCCTGTAGCAAATGAGCAAAATGGCACTCAATGATGTAAAAAGAAAAAGTGATGTCAAAAACTTGGGTTGTACTTGCTTGCACTCAGCTTGTGTCCTGATCCCTGACCCGGCGCATGACTCAGCTTGTGTTCTAATCTGTCCTGGTCCCTGGCCCGACGCATGACTCAGCCACTGTCCTGAACCCTGACCCGACGCATGACTCAGCTTGTGTTCTGATCTGTCCTGGTCCCTGGCCCGACGCATGACTCAGCCACTGTCCTGATCCCTGACCCGACGCATGACTCAGCTTGTGTTCTGATCTGACCTGGTCCCTGGCCCGACGCATGACTCAGCCACTGTCCTGATCCCTGACCCGACGCATGACTCAGCTTGTGTTCTGATCTGTCCTGATCCCTGGCCCGACGCATGACTCAGCCTCTGTCCTTACCACCACTGTTGACCCGACCTTGGCCTGCTGTACGGTCGTCACCTTGACCGGTGGCCTGTGCCCCCTGTGTGCGGCAGTGCGATGGCGGCTCCGGAGCCGGTGCCGGCCGTCGGGCCGGGCCGCTCGCCGGCGGCGGCCGCCTCGGTCACTCCGGCCCGTGCCGGCCGGCCGCACGGCCGCAAGAGCTCGGCCGAGATCGTGTCGCCGGCAGTGCCGCAGCCGGGCAGCCGCGCCGCCTTCCCGCGGCCGGCCAACAGGGGCGCCGCCGACGGCGCCGCGCCCGTGTTCCGAGCGCGCGACGCCGCCTTCCAGTACGGCAACTACAACCGCTACTACGGCTACCGCAACCCGGCCCAGGTGAGCGCTGCTGGGCGGCTGGGCTCACGCGGCTGTCGGGTGGGGTTTGACAGGCCGTGTGCAAGTGCGGTTGATTGGTTTGGTTGTGTTTGGCAGCATGTGCTGTGGCTACTGATGTAGGAACACTTCTGAAGTCAAACAGGGTGGTGATGGCACCGCCGAAATGGCAGTGCAGTTTGTCCAGCCAATGTGTACACTTGCAACGCATTATAAAGGAACATTATCCAAGCATCGATTCGGTGGCATCATAAATACGCGTATCATAATGTATTGCGAGGGAACATTATCCTGGATATCGCCTTGTTCAACTGCGTGAGAGAATATTGGGCGCCAATCAAATGTTGCCTGGAGACTGGAGGTGCAAATTTCTCACCCTAGGATGTGCGAGACATCTCAACCGTAAGTGTGCAGCACCCCTGACCTGATACAACCCCAAGCAGTTTGCGATGTTTTACCGCCGACTTCCGTATGTGATGTGATTTGTCACACTACGAACCTCGCAGTCTAACATCTGAATCGTGTCCCCGATCTGACCTCCGATGTCCCACACCACCGACTGTCGGTCCGACCTCTGATGCCCCACACCACTGACCGCCGGTCTGACCTATGATGCCCCACACCACTGACCGCCGGTCTGACCTCTGTGATGTCCGACACGACTGCCCGCCTGTCTGATCTCTGTGATGTCCCTCACCACTGACCGCCGGTCTGACCTCTGTGATGCCCCACACCACTGCCCGCCGGCCTGACCTCTGTGATATCCCTCACCACTGACCGCCGGTCTGACCTCAGTGATGCCCCACGTCACCTTTCCGCCGGTCTGACCTCTGTGATGCCCCACACCACTGACCACCGGTCTGACCTCTGTGATGCCCCACACCACTGACCGCCGGTCTGACCTCTGTGATGTCCCACGTCACTGACCGCCGGTCTGACCTGTGATGCCCTACACCACTGACCGCCGGTCTGACCTCTGTGATGTCCCACACGACTGCCCGCCGGTCTGATCTCTGTGATGTTCATCACCGCTGACCGCCGGCCTGACCTCAGCTGGACACACGGCTGGACTGGATGAAGCGGGAGTGGTTCTGCGGACTGGACGTGCTCGACGTGGGCTGTAACGTGGGCCACATCACACTGTCGCTGGCGCGCGACTACCTGCCCCGCCGCTGTGTCGGCATGGACATCGATGCCAGCCTCGTCAAGGTATCGTCTGCTCTCGCCGTCTGTCTGTCGTCAACACGGCGGCCGAGGCGCCCCGAAGCCCAAATAACTAGCTGTCGTCACTCACTGTGCACCGTCTGCTCTTCACTCGCATATATCGAGTCCTGTGTCTTCCCCGTGGCCGTATGATTGTAGAGCAGAAATTCTCCTACGGGATATTCTCATAGCATGGAGGGTATCTGGAGATTTCTCAGGTGTGGAAAAGTGTGACACCATTGAATTGAGACATTGAATGTTCAATGTGCGCTGCATTCTGTGTTTCTAGGAAGGACGAATTGAGCATGTTTCACCAGCGAGAGTGGTGGGTATGACAAGAAAAAAAGTAAAGAGCTGGTGGCTGAAAGGTTGTTCTGCTGGCGTTATGTCATAGCACATTTAGATCTAGTCAACGTGTGAGCGTTTCGTTGCGTCTCAGAGTCCCAATAATCTCAGTTATCTTGTCGTTATTGGTGTTTCGTATACTTTGTACCTTGGTTCCCTTTCCTTATTTTGGACTTTTTGCTCGTTTTCTATTTCCAGTTGTTTTACTCGCTGTCGCAACATTTACTGTATCGCCGCACGATATTGTTCCGCGACGTTTAGTTAATCATGCGGTTTTACAGTAGCGTGATCCACGTCAAAGAAGCTTTTCAGAAATGTATTCGTTACTATGAACAGTGAATCGTCGGGCAGTCAGTTTACTTGCTAATGAAAGTTGTTTTAAGCCACGATACATCGTTCTTCCTCGCTTACAGTCGTGGGATCAATGTAGATATGTACCATGAGATACTCATTTAGATAGGCACAACCTTCTAAGGGATACCCAACATGGATTTCGATCTCAAAGGTCTTGTTTAACTAACATGTTGGAGTTTACGGAGTATGTAACTCAAGATGTAGACAATCAAAGCAGGATGGATGTAGTGCACTTGGACTTTAGCAAAGCTTTTGGTACAGTTCCACATGGGCATCTAATTCAGCAAATAGAACAGCATTGATGGTAAGGTTCTAGGTTGGATTGAAGCATGGTTAAGGGGACGGAAACAAAGGGTCGTGTTAAATGGATGTAAATATGAATGGAAGGATGTTCTAAGTTGAGTGCCGCAAGGCTCTGTTCTAGGGCCCCTTCTCTTTATTATCTTTGCGAGTAACATTGAGGTAGGGTTGAGGAATAGGGTGTTCAAATTTGCTGATGACATCAAATTGGTAGGAGTGGCTAACAGTAGTGAGCAGTATTCAACAAGACTTGGAGGACCTAAAAAGTAGGCTGATCAATGGCAGATGTCTTTCAAATTTGAAAAATGTAAGGTTATATGGATCTTGGGTCTGGAGGTGACACTTTCAGATATACAATGGGAGGTAGGAGATTGGATGTTATTGAGGAGGAAAGAGATTTAGGTGTGTTAGTTTCAGATGATCTTAAAGTAGAAAAGCAATGTGTCTCGGCTAGGATCAAGGCAATCAGAATGCTGGGAATCATTAATAGGAGTGTGAGGGATGAGAGCAAAGAAGTGATGAAAATGTTGTACTTGGCCTATGTGCGACCCCAATTAGAATATTATATACAGGCATGGAGCCCCTACTTAGAAAAAAAGATATAGATAAAAAAAAATAATATATATATATATATATATATATATATATATATATATATATATGCTAGAAAGAGTGCAGCACAAAGCCAATAGACTCATCAGTGGGCTAGGTAACTTAGAATATGGGGGAAAGATTTATGACATTAGATATGCACTCACTCAAGTATAGGAGATTAAGGGGTAATATGGTTGAAATGTATAAAATTGTTAAAGGGCTAGATCAGGTCAATCTGCATGATGCCCTTCTATTTAGACTATCACATTGGGGTCGTCAATTCAGGTTAGACAAATCAAGGTGTAGGACAGCGACAACAGGTCTCCAGTCAAAGGATTGTTGATCAGTGAAATAGTCTGCCTGCTGATGTCGTGGAGAGTCCCTCATTGAAGGTATTTAAAAATATGGTGAACAACCATTTTAGGTTGCAAAAATCTTATTTTTGAGTTGTAAGGTGTGGTGGATGGGATGATATCTATGCTAAGTTGGTGTGCACTGTACAGGCCCCTTTAGGTGGGTGTGGATAGTCTGGACTTTTTTTGATCATGCTGATAAATTAAGTAGTATACCAGCTATACAGGGTATATTATACTACTAGTATTATATTATAATATATAGGGTGTACCTAGCAGTGGATTCAGCGCCGACCTTCGGGTATGTGATGCTGATGAGGTTGGCTATGGTAGCACAATGGGGCATGATTGGAGGAGTTTGGAATTGTTGAGGAGTGTGATAGGCAATATCAGGTGAATGGTGCTAGATAGGCTGGGATATATAGTTCCCTTGGAACTTGGGATAATTAATTGATTGGGGGGTGTGCATGTACTTTTCTGGTATCTTTTCTAGATAGGCTTGACCCAGATGGACCCCGGTGGCTCTTATTAAGCCTTAACACTTTATGACATGAGGTGAAAATAGTTGAGCATTGTGCCGTTTCTGCTGTGATAATCACGTCCATTATCATGGATGTTCGTATTTGCAGCGTCTGCTACGTTGTCTGCGCCATGTGATGGCGAAACAAACTGCATAATTTGTATTGTGATATGTGAAGCTCATAGTACTCTCGCCACACTGTGTGGCGAGCATGCTGCTCAGACAGTCCGACAAGCCAGTGCCGTCAGCTGTGTGGGTGTGTGTGCGACAGATAGCCCGGCGGAATGTGAAGCACTACCAACGGTCGGGCGAGTTTCCACACAGCATGCCGCTGCTGTTCGGTGACCTCGTGCCGCCCCACAAGGCTCCTGGCACACAGTTCCCGCGCAACGTCACCTTCGTGCACGTGAGTGTCGGCCAGTGATGGATTATTCCTAAAATGGGGTGGAATATACCACTTTCTGAGCACTCGATAGACATCCTTTCCAAGGAAGTATCGATATCGTACTTGTTGATGTGTGCTTATGAAGTCTTCATGACTCGTTTCTAAGAGTATTTCGTGTGTAAGTATCATGCTTATGCTCACCATTACGGATTGTGATAAGCGTAGCACAATTACAGGTACAAATATTATATATGATGTGGTCTGCTAAACAATACCATCTGCTGATGCCATGGTATTGCAAGCGTTATGGTACGCATAGGTATCCCTATATTAGGTATCCCACAATTCAATCGAAACACCTGCACTTATGAGTGCACTATTGGCTCAGCATTGAGTTTCAAAAACTGAAACGATCTTTTAATTGGCATGCATCCATGCACAAATTTCGACATCTTACTGCACTAGTTTTAACATCTCGCACCTAACGAAAAACCATTATTTTAATACTGGTGTCGGTCACCGCCGGCTGAGGCCGCACGGGCGGGCGGCGGGCAGCCGCACTGGTTCGGCTGGCTGTGGCCGCACGGTCAGCGGTCAGCCGCACTGGTTCGGCTGGCTGTGGCCGCACGGTCAGCGGTCAGCCGCACTGGTTCGGTTGGCTGTGGCCGCACGGTCAGCGGTCAGCCGCACTGGTTCGGCTGGCTGTGGCCGCACGGTCAGCGGTCAGCCGCACTGGTTCGGTTGTCTGGTGGCCCACGGTCCGGAGCCGCACTGGTTCGGCTGGCTGTGGCCGCACGGTCAGCGGTCAGCCGCACTGGTTCGGCTGGCTGTGGCCGCACGGTCAGCGGTCAGCCGCACTGGTTCGGCTGGCTGGTGGCCGCACGGCTGAGACATTGTGATTGCCGTGACGCAGCATGATGCGGCTTCAGGTCGCGCGCTGCTTGGTCGGCGAAACGGTGCCATCGTTTGCGTGCAATCGGTTTGTTGCTGTCTGCGTTTGGTTTAGCTGAACGGTGACGTGAAATGATGGCCTGTGCAGTGTTGTGAGTCATGTACTCATTGAGTTTAACGGGACGTGAAATGGTGGTCGGTGAAGTATTGCGAGTCATGCACTCAACGAGTTGTGTACAGTGCCCCAAAGTTCGTTTCATACCAGGGTGTCTGGATGGAAAATTACCCTTCAGAAAGTGGTGCAAGAGTGAAAGATTTTGGTGGAAATATGATAATCAAGGGCATAACTGTACCAACTTGGATCATCGGCACTGGGATTATGTACTTAATTCGTGCATTGTGGGTAGGATGCAGCTTTTCCCACAACTGTTTGGCGGTTTCTCTTCATTCTTGGTTGACCATTCAGAACCCAATTGATTTAATCAGACCAAATACACTGTTAGTTGTTAGTAGCAGTTAGTAGCAGCATGCATGCATGCAGGGTTGTGTGAGAGGTTAGTACGGTGTTTTGCAATTCGGCTCATCTACGTCCGATGAGAACTCTGGGTAATCGTTTTATTTCGCGCTAATTTTTGCAAGCAAGTCTGCTCATGTACGTCCAACGGCACCGCTAGGTAGCCATTTATTCAGAGTGGGAAAGCAAATCGGCTCTTGTGCGTCCCATGCCATTCGTGGATGGCTATTCACGTTACTGCTATGATTGTTTGCGCGGGTATACAGTGAGTATTGGAGTGCGTGTTGGTGGTGTGGTGTCTACAATGCTGCTGATATTTTGATGGCGTACAGATAGCCAAATAGTCATTGGAAAATGTCTGGGTGTTTGTCACCCAGAAGCGATGGAAGTGAGTGGGTGATGCCCTCTTTTTGGCAGGTCTTAAAGTCCTTGTTTTTTAGCATCAAAGCTACTACAGTCTAGCAGGATGTGGCCTATGCTTAATGTGGTGTGCAGGAGTCTGCAGGAGTCTGTCAAGTGAGGTGCTGTATAGTGGTTATCCTCTGGTTGAAGCTGCGTAAGTTTTGTGCAAACAGTTCTAAGTCTATGTAGTGAGGATGAATTCCTTATGGCGGTGTGATTGGTTTGGCGTGTTCCATGTGTCTAGCGTTGGTCTGATGTTGTAGATGTGGTTGGAGCGGTGAGGTGTGAGGTTGTGTTGTGTTCCATGTGTTCGGACATCGGGACGTACACGCGCGAACCAATTTGTTCTTGTAAAATTCCGTTACTAACACGAGGCAGCCGGCTTAAAAGGCCGCTGTGATCTCACCCGGCACGGCAAAGATGTGCCGAGGCCTTCTAAAATCACTTCAGCATTTCTCGCTGCCCACAAATGTATGTGGACAAGGTGTAGAGTAAAATTGATTACGCATGCCATCTCCACGTCTTGAGAGACAGCCCTTCTCTCCGCCACCCTGACACTCAACCGCCCCGACGCGCACAGGGCGGATCAATGTTTTCAACGTTCAGGGTGATCATTTCCTTGCTTACATACACAATTGCATGATAATGTTCGTGTAGCTTACGCACTAACTTTTGTATGTAGTGCGTATGACCTCTCCGGTCCGGCATGCTTGAAAGCTCAGCATCACTCGTTCATCCGCGAATTGGGAACGCCTGTCCCTCGGAACATGCTTTGTGATCGTCTGCGGAACTCTCACTTTATCCCAGGCCAATTACGTACCAGAGTAACTCCTCTCTGTGCTCTCGGGTCAACTACTCGCCAGAGGAACGATTCCCTGTGTGCCAAGGCCACCAACACGCCAGAGTGACCGCAGCTTATGTTAGGAGGCCAACTATGTACCTGAGTAACCTAAGTACCTGGGCAACTGCGTACCTAAGTACCTCTGTGTTTCCAGGCAAACTACGTGCTGGAATCGGATGCGCTGCTGGAGACCGTGCGCCAGGAGTTCGACACCATCCTCTTCCTCAGCATCACTAAGTGGGTGCACCTGAACTTCGGCGACGTGGGCATCCGCAGACTGTTCCGGCGCGCCTTCCTCAGCCTGCGGCCAGGCGGCCGCCTTTTGCTCGAGCCTCAGCCCTGGGCCAGTTACGTGAAGAAGAAGAAGCTCACGGTGAGAACGCGCTGTCGTGCTTATGATGCATGGGCGTGTGTAATGCAAGGCAATGATGCAGTGATGCATTGCGGCATGGTTTGCTGTGCTAGTTTATGAAATATGTTGTCGGAAAGCGTAGTGGTGATATATGCGAGCTTTTCGCGTTGTATTTTCAGTATGTGACCATGAGCAAGCGCAAGCAAAAATGTCGTTTCCCGTGTTTCACGAGCGGCCGCAGTACGGCCGGTCGGAATGTGCTGATGTGTGGTTGGCCGGGAGCCTGCCTCAGGCTGCCGTCCGGTTGTCGGGGCTGACCTGTGTTGTGGTTGGCCGGGAGCCTGCCTTAGGCTGCCGTCCGGTTGTCGGGGCTGTTGTGTTGTGGCGGCCGTCTGCTGTGTGGTTGGCCGGGAGCCTGCCTTAGGCTGCCGTCCGGTTGTCGGGGCTGTTGTGTTGTGGCGGCCGTCTGCTGTATGGTTGGCCGGGAGCCTGCCTCAGGCTGCCGTCCGGTTGTCGGGGCTGGTTGTGTTGTGGCGGCCGTCTGCTGTGTCGACAGCCGCCTGTGTTTGGTTGGCACGCCGTGCTGTGCCTGTATGGGGTACGGGGCGCCGCGTCGCGTGGTCTCGTGTCCGGCCGCAGCTGACGTGTGGCCGCCGTCGCTCCGCAGCCCCGCATCTGGGAGAACTTCCACCAGATTCGCCTGCGTCCGGAGAACTTTCCCGACCTGCTGATCAACGAGATCGGCTTCGAGCGCTACACGTCGGTGGGCCGGCCGCACCACAGCGCCAAGGGCTTCAGCCGACAGCTGCAGCTGTTCACCAAGGTCGGTGGCCGGCCCACAGCCGCTGGCTGTGAAGCGCAAGTGTCGCATTTACAATAGAAATGATGAAATTCAGGCTTGATATGCATGAAACGTGACTGGCAGTTTTTACCTGCAGCCCTGTTTGCGCTGACTTTTGCCAGTGGTAAAAACGGACATCCCAAAAAACGGTTTTTCCCGGTAAGGGTCCGGCAAATACTTTGCTTAATTTTTTCAGATATATAAGGTATTTCAGATACAAGTTTGTGTATCTAGTAGTGTCACGTATCATGCAACGTGCGTAATGCGCAACAGTAGTCTCAAATTGCATTGCAGTTGGCGTAAATTGACACCAAACACAGCTTTTTATTGCATGGCTTTCGATATCTTTTCTATATCTATATGAAACTGCTCGTCGCATGTCCAAGCGCCAATATATCTCGCTATGGATCATAAGCATGACAAATATCGATTGGGGAGGGGGGTTATTTTTTAGGCTTCCTGGGCCATAAAGGCCATCTGCGCCGCCTTTAAAGCGAGTGTGTTTTGCAAGCAAAGCGCAGGCAAGTGTACATTTACGTTAATGGAGTTTTAAGTTATAGCGTGTGTGATGTTTTAGGTGCTGAAGGCGGGGGCTGGGTGGGGGACATCTCCCTGATGTCTAAATTGATCTAGTTTTACTTTACTCTTCCACAAGATAATTATAGCTGGGGTGGGGGGGGGGGAAGTGTTTTGAGAGTGACTAGAAGGTTGAAGGAGAAAGGAAGTTGCCAGGGTACCGGCATTAGCCTACTCGTGTAGAAGAGCACCGATGGGTCTTTACCGTACGGACAAGTAGGTAATTGTCCACACCGCCTATCACGCCAGCCGCCGCGTTTTGGTTGTTAGTAGAGGGTTAGTCTAAATATACCATGCTGGGTTGTCAGTTGGGTTAGTACGGTGTTTTGCAGTTCGGCTCATCTACGTCCGCTGCACCTCGGGGTAGCCGTTTTACGTTATGAGTTGTAAGGTAAATCGTCTCATCTACGTTAGATGGTTCCTCTGGGTAGTCGTTTTACATTATGCTGTTTTTTTCCTAAAGCAAGTCGGCCCATCTACATCCGACGGCACCGCTGGGTAACCATTTATTTCTAAAAAGCAAGTCGGCCCAGTGGTCTACGTCTCACCTGCACTCTTCGCCCGCGACCAATCGGCTAGAGTAAAAGCCATTTATTTAACCAATAATTGGAAAGCAAATCGGCTCATGTACGTCCAGCGCCATTCGGGGATGGCTTTTTACGTGTTTCCTTACGAGTGTTTCGCGGGCATGCATTGCGTGTTGAAATGAGTGTTTGTGGTGTGGTGTCTACAGTGCTCCTGGTAGTTTTGTGGCGTACAGATATTCAAATAGCAATTGAAGGAGTTCTGGGTGCTTGTCACCCAGAAGCGATGGGAGCGACAGGGTGACGCCCTCTTTTTGGCAAAAGACCCTAATTTGTTCTTTGACAGTTAAAGCTACTACAGTCTAGCAGGATGTGGCATATGCTTAACATGGTGTTGCAGGTGTCGCAGTGATGTGTTGTATATTGATCACCCTCTAGTTCAGGCCGTGTTAGTTTTGTGTCACCATTTCTAAGTCTCGTGAGGATGACCTCTTTTTGTCGGTGAGATTGATTTGATGTGCTCCATGTGCCTACCATTGGTTTGATGTTGTGGGTGTGATTGGATTTGTGTTGTGTTGAGTTGTGTTGTGTCCATGTGTCCTGGTGATGCTGACGGATGGGGCGTCGTTGGAGTGCTTTGCAATCGTCCACCGAATATTTCATACTGGGGTAGGTGTTCAATGCTAATGCTTGCTTTGCGGGCCGGTCTGCTTCTTCATTACCTGGGATGTTGGTTTCGCCCGGTATCTAGACGAAGGAAAAGTTCATGTTTACGTTATGGGCCACGATTTGTTGGATTCTGTCAATGACTTGATGTGGACAGTCGTGGGTGTTGCTAATTGACTGAAGAACGGATTTGGAATCTGAGCAAATTACTACGTCTCTAGTTTTACGCCTCATGGGGATAGAGATAGCGGCCAGAATGGCCATTGCTTCATTGTAGTAGCTGGAGAAGTTATCCGGTAAACGCTTGGAAAGCCTAAGGTCTGGCCCAGTGATGCAGATGCCGATGCTGATGCCCACCTTAACTTCGTGTTTCGACCCATCCATCAATACAAGTGTTTTGTGATTGTTGTCATCGGCGAACTTGTGGAAGATGCCAATCATTTCCGCCGATGTGATAGTCGATTTCTTTTCCGAGAGCAAGTACTCGACCTTTGGTTAACCGGGTGTCAAGAATGGCCTAGTTGGCGGTTGAGCTGCTGTGACTCGCATTGTGAGGCTAAGATCTGAAAGAGTCGTGACGATTTGAATGCTATATGATGGAAGTTTGCACCCAAATCGGCTCTTGTGGTATATGTGAGGCGTAAAGCAGCTCTGTGCCGGATGATTTTTACTCTATTTTATTTTAATGTGGTAGCGGCACAGTTGTGTACTGAAGTGGAGTAGAGGTGTGCTTGAGTCCACTAGAAGACTGGCTATCGGTGTGACGCTGAGGGCATCTATGGCTGCTCTGATGCAGTTGTTTTGAATTATTTCTAACTTTTTGCTGTGGCTTTCTGAAATGGTAGCAAAGATGATGCTATCGTATTCTAGGATTAGTCGTACGATTGATTTGAGAGTCGTAAGTAGTGTTTTCCTGTCTGCCCCAATCTGCGTCTGCAAGTGCACGGAGTACGTTGACGCGCCTCGCGCATCGCCTCGAGATGGAAGTGGTGTGTGTGTGTGTGTGTTTAAAGTAAGTTTTCCGTCTAAATGTACTCCTAAAACTTGAAACTTTTCACCGGTTCGATGGCTTTGCCATCGATTTTCAGTAGCGTTGTGGGTGTGGGGCGGAGACTATATGTGGCAGTGACCGATTTATCTGCGGACAAGATGAAGCCCCACGTTTTACACCACTGCGATGTGGTCTAGACTTCCTTGAATGTTTTTTCTTCAGCTTTTAGAAGTCATTTTGCTGTTGTCCAAATGGGTATGTCGTCCGCAAAAAGTGAGTATTGAAGTGAATGGTCTGTGTGATCAGCAAGTATGTCATTAATCATGATGATGAAGAGGCTCGGCGAAAGCACGCTCCCCTGTGTCGGGTCATGTTCCTGAAGTGTGGTGTTTGATGTGACACTGTCGCATCGTACCTTAAGTGTCATGTCTGAGTCTGAGAAAGTTGAGAATGAAGTGTGCCATGTGTTAGCGTAGGCCTATCATGTGGAGTTTGTGTGTCAGTGCGGACTTGTGTACTCGGTCGAATGCGGCAGTGATGTCTTAGTAGGCAGCTATTGTGCGTTTGATGCGTAGACCACTTTTGATGTCGTGCGCTAGTCTAAAGAGATTGTCTGTTGTTGATTTTTGACGCTGGAAGCCGCACTGAAATTCGTCGAGCAGGTCGTTGTGTTCTTAAAAAAAGTGTCCCAATCGGGTATTGATCGCTCGACCAGCTTTCTGGCGCAGCTAGTAAGTGAAATAGGTCTACAACCCTTTGGGGTGGAACGATCTTTGTGCGGCTTTGGCAGTGAAATGATTACACTTTCCCCGCCAGGAGGCAACGGCGTCAGCGGTATATCGATATCGATGGAAGGTACATAGAGGAACATCCGTCAGTCTCGCATTAGATGCATGTGAAACATCCTCATGCTTCCATTTCTTGTCTCAAGCTGGCCTGTGACCTGTTCTGGTGCCGAATACTACTGCAGAGACCGCAACAAAACCATCTGCGTCATGACCGCATAATGCCTAACGGCTAATGGTAACCAACTGACCTTGGAAACAAATGCATTCCAGAATATTTGCGCGGTTGCCATCTAGGGAGAACAAAGTGAAACAAACTTAACTGAAAGATGTAGAGAAACGGGAATGTGCTTTCGATACCTGACAAATACCTTCGGAGCGAACTTGTGGATGGAAGACAACCCCAATCATTTGCAGAAAGGAATTAATTGAAACCGAACTGATTGAAACTGCCAATTTCCAGTTTTTTAACGCAGTAAAACGATGTATATATTGAAGCTTAATTATTTAATCTTCGAGGATGATCGTTTTCTGTGCCGAATGTATGCATTCAATTGTGTAACCTCCCCACTGTATTGTATACATGGAGGATAGGATCATGCAGGTGCATTTTTCTACCTGTAGATATTGCATCGAAAAAAGTGCTTGCTTATGTTTTTATTCATACATGGAAGTAGTTCCTTCCTTCAACCTACTTCAACAGCTGAAGTTGGTATTCATTAATTCATGTGACCTAGAATGTACGTCAAAGCACCTTATATCTTACTTTTTTCAGCATCCCTATATTTTTTTTTTCGTGCATCGGACACGTATCTGAACATGAATTTGGGAGCATTGCAGACTACCAAGTTAGGGGACGAGTGGTCTAGGGGTAAGATGCTCGTCTTACAATCGAAAGATTGTGGGTTCTAATCTCACTTGTCGCTACTCTTCGCCCGCGACCAATCGGCGTGAGAGATTGGCGACGCTATATGACTCAACGGTCGACGTGTCGTAAAACAAATAACCAACCAGCAGACTACCAAGTCATTGGAATGAGACTCACCTGATGACGCCGTGCAGAATCCTTCATTGTATATGTTGAATACAATGGTTGTCTTCTTCATAGGTCAGGGTATGATATTTCGTTAGGTAAATGATAGGGTATGTTGGATATAATATCTTCCTTTTAGGATGGACACTGGTTTTCTAATTGAGCCTTGAACCTGTTGTCTTGAATCATGCTGATACATGGGGAATTATGCTAGTAACGGGTGTGCACAACAGTTGAATAAGTTCCGCTCTTCGGATACGTGACGCTGAAGAGATGGGCCATGGTAGCATGATATGTGATGCTGAAGAGGTGGGCCGTGGTAGCATGATATGTGATGCCGAAGAGATCGGCCGTGGTAGCATGATATGCCATGCTAAAGAGGTGGGGCCTGTTGTGGCATAATGATATGTAATGCTGAAGAGATGGGTCATGGTAACGTAATGATACTTGATGCTGAAGAGATGGGACATGGTAGCATAATTATATGTGATGCTGAAGAGACGGGCGGGCCATGGTAGCATAATGATACATGATGTTGAAGAGATGGGTCCTGGTAGCATGATATGTGATGCTAAAGGGATGGGCTACGGAAACATAATGTGTAATGTTGAAGAGATGGGCCATGGTGATATAATGAGGTCGATAGTTTCTCCAAAACTCAGGATATAGCATTGATTGCGAGTTATGTCGCTTTTTTGTTGTTGTTGTTGGGGGGGGTAGCTCGGTCGGTAGGACGGCCGGCGTTGGACTCTTGATTGTAAGATCATGGGTTAGTATCCCACAACCTGCGGGATTGTCGAGCCCACCCGCGATCAACTGGCGTGGGAGGTTGGCGACGCTATATGGCCTGGCAGTTGAATGCGTCGTAAAAGAACCAAAGGTTCTTTCGCTTTTTCTCGTATAGTATATTCCATTCATAGGCGTAACCTAGATGGGTCCCTGTGACTTGTATTAAGCATTGAACCTTTTCGTTCTATATATATATATATATTTTTTATGTGATGTGTTCTCGATCTCCGTTTTAGGGATTTTTTTTTGTAGCAGCGTGCTCCCATTTATATGCCTAGATATTAATTTCAGATGTATTGGTGCTGTTGCAGGCCTCTGATCCGACCACAGCCACAGACACAGCGACGACTACAGATACAGCGCTGGCTACGGCCTCGGACACAGTGGCGGCCACAACTCCGGCTACAGACACAGTGGCGGCCACAGCTCCGGCTACAGACACAGCGGCGGCCACAACTCCGGCCACAGCTCCGGCTACAGACACAGTGGCGACCACAGCTCCGGCTACAGACACAGTGGCGGCCACAGCTCCGGCTACAGACACAGTGGCGGCCACAGCTCCGGCTACAGACACAGCGGCAGCCACAACTCCGGCCACAGCTCCGGCTACAGACACAGTGGCGACCACAGCTCCGGCTACAGACACAGTGGCGGCCACAGCTCCGGCTACAGACACAGTGGCGGCCACAGCTCCGGCTACAGACACAGTGGCGGCTGCAGCTACGGCTACAGACACAGTGGCGGCCACAGCTCCGGCTACAGACACAGTGGCGGCCACAGCTGCTGCCACAGCTACCGACACAACAATCACGGCTACGGCCACAGACACAGCAACGGCCACAGCTATGGCTGCAGCCGCGACCACATACACAACGGCCGACCGGCAGGCGGTCACAGACGCAACGGTACACATGGAGACGGCCGACAAGACGGCAGCTGGCCGGGCAATAGCGGCGGGAAGGGCGGTGCGCCGAGTGACTGCCACGGGGACGGCCATGGAGACGGCCGACAAGACGGCAGCTGGCCGGGGAAGGGCGGCGGGAAGGGCGGTGCGCCGAGTGACTGCCACGGGGACGTCGCCGGGTGGTAGCGCTGCCACGGGCGCGGCGGCCGACCGACAGGCCGCCGCCGAGACGCCAGCCAAACAGTCACAGACTGTAACCTCGCTGTCCACCACAGACCCAGTCATGATGGATGTGAGCGGCGAACAGACGGCGGTAGCCATGGAGACTGCTGTCGCCATAGAGACGGATGTCGCCATGGAGACGGATGTGGCGTCGGCCGGCGTGTGAGCGGCGGCGGACGAGCCCACAGTGAGACGCGCGGGAGAAGAGTACAAAGTGTGGCAGTGCGACGGCTGCGACTGCGCTGTGATTGGCTTCCCGAGCCGTCTCGACTGTGACGTGCACGCGGCACGGCGCGGCGTTCGGTGCCGCCGCCCAAACAGACGGCGCTTCAGTGAGTGATCACCTTCCGACTGGCCGGATCTCGGGACCTTTCTGTCTCGCATTCGCAACGACGTATGCGTTTTCGTATTCTCGGCGGGATGCGAGACGCGCTGATCTCGTTTTTAATCGTTTTTGCTGGTAAAAGTATTTGGACACTCATTGAAGGAGCCACGTCCTGTTCTCTGCACAAATTGGTCGATCGGACGTGTATTGGCCTTTGGCACGTGTTCCACCGTGCACCGCACTCCACTGCCGCCGGCCAACATGGGCCGCTCTCTCCTCGCTCTCTGCGTCGCTGGTCGGCGGTCGGCGCGCGCCCAGGCCGCCCCTCCACCGCGACTGCTCGTGCCGTTCTTGTACCCTGCCGGGTAGAATCCGGACAATATCGTTTGCAATAACGTGCGCTCGCGCGACACCGCGGCGGCGGCGGCGGTCGGCGCGTTGGTTTCACCGAGTCGCCCGGTCTGCGTCGAGGCCGAGAGGAAGGCGGAACAGCTGGGCTGAGCCAGTCTTCCGCTTGTTCTGTTATCCATATGACTGAGAATACACATTTTACGTACGCGCAGCGGCGCCGTTTCGGGAACGCCAGTGTACAACGTTCCGAGTGAGGTTGGCAACGGTTAACATCCGAGCTAACGTGCAAGTGCATCGCCAGCATTCAGGAGCTGATGGGGCTTGTTGCAATAGTGATGTCACAGTAATTACTGGTGAAAACTCTATCCTTGGCGTGTCTACCAACTGGTTGGTTATCGCGAGGGTTTAGGGGCGCGTCGACTGCATTGGTCATGCAGCGCCTGGCGTTGGGTCGGTAAGCATAGCCGCTCTCCGTAAGTGCCATTTATTCCATCCGATGCAGGTCAAACGATAGAGGACGGTACGCACACAGGCGATTCGATCGCGTAAATCGGTTGGCAGCGATGCCGCGAGTCTTATCTTGACGGGAAAAGCGAAGAAACCACGAACCGCCACATCACATAATACACGAAAACACTCGCGGAGAACTGTGACAACAGGCAGCTTTTCAGCTGGTCAGCACATAGGAATGCCTACCCACAGCCGCGACACCGGCGAACATGCAATTAAAGCCGAATAGTGCAGCATCGCACCTCACTCGGACACTTCATCAGTCTCTTCTGCGCCACGCTGGCTTTAACAACAGGAGGCTCGGCTCGTGTGGAGCAGTGACGTGCAAACCGCCACTGGGGTGCGCCGGGGAAATCTACCACCCAACTGAAGGGTACGAGAAATAGGGCTGAGGCAGAATGGGCAACACTACACCGACGCGGCCAACATAGGTGTAGGTTTCTGAAGATTAATGGGATGGCACAATACATGAAAGAGCAATGGGCGGGTCTAACGAACGGGATGGGGGCATACCACATGGTGCCATATCAAACTTGAAATTATTTGTGGACAAAGCCAATACGCGGGGGGGGGAGGGGGGCAAGTGCCCTCACAAAAACATACAAAGTTTAACCTCTGCCGACGGAACGAAGCAAATCTAATGAGAAGTACGTACACATTCGGTTGGCCGAGTTTTAGGGTCATCTGACAGAACAACACTAAGTGTCCTGCCGCATACCGTCCTGCGTCGAGATAACTCAGTTTGTAAAACCGACCGCGCTGGACAGCACGTACTTCCCGGATCCTTCACATCCTACCAACCGTGCTGGACGTGTTCTTACCGGAGCCTTCCAGTCCTGCGTAGAGCACGCTACCAGTCATGCTGGACAACGTGTCCTTACCGAAGCCTTCCAGTCACGCAGAAAGTGCGCTATGCCCGACGCTTCTGGGGCCAACCGACGATGGGTGGGAGGGACGGTGAGCGCGGCGGAATCACCTCCGGCATGCCGCAAACCAAAACCTTCGACATCAGAGTGTGTGACGGTCAGGGGAATGCCGGGCGACACGTTTGGAATACGTGAAGGTCAGGGGAATGCCGGGCGACACGTTTGGAATACGTGAATGTCAGGGGAATGCCGGGCGACACGTTTGGAACACGTGAAGGCCAGGGTAATATCGACGACACCCCGGGAAGGTTGCCGCCTCACTTTAAAAAAAAAAAAAAAAAACTTATCTTGCCATATGCACCTATCCTAGGTAACTCGGGGCCAACATGCCGACATCTCTTCGAATCGCGACATGACGATCGGGGATGAATTAGACTACCACCCTGGTGTCTCATCGAGCCAATTCGCTGAGCTTGTGGTCGATGTCGGCACGGGCACGGGCACAAAAACGGTCTGATTCCAACCTGACTTAAAATCGAACCGTGACCTTGAAATCTGACCAAGTCGGTCAGATTCCTGCCGTCCAGCTCGACTTTAGGCTGCAGACGTATATTTCGGAGTCGCCGACCGACCTAGAATAGTACAGCAAGCCTAGCATACCGGGACATGCTAGCGGACTTGGACATTTCATTCTGGGATATCGATATCAAAGAGCGATCGGATTACAGGCCATATACTCACCGCCGCAACACTTATCGTGGGGCTCTAGCATACTGAAATGAATGTCATGGCGCCAAATAATAACATATTTTCGTCGAAGTGTTCTTGAACCAAAAGAACTAACAAAAGCCTTGCGTATTAAACGCGTGACTGAATTCCTCAAACTTGAGCGTAGGAGGTGAAACCACATATTCTACCAGTTGTCGACAATTCGGCACACCAGCCATAAAGCACCACAGCTACCCCCCCCCTCAGGCGTCAAACATTACACGAACAGGTCGCGGTTTAACAAATACTTTGCTTACCTCAATTAAGTCATATACAACAGCCTACTGATCTGATACGATACCACCATACGCAACCATCTTCACGACTGTGTACAACATGACATGACTGTACATACAACATGACTACATGTACAACACGCGCGCCGGAGGACCTCTCGAATAACGCACACCGATGGGGGCGGGGGGGGGGGCGAATTTCCCCCACGCCTTGGAAACTACTGAAGCTAGAGGCACACAGAAAGATTACGGCTGTAGTGAGCCCGCGACCAGTCGGCGTGAGAGATTGGCGACGCTACATGACTCAACGGTCGACGTGTCGTAAACACCAATAACCAACCGACGGCTGTAGTGAACTCGGTTCAGTATAAATTTATCCACCGTAGATCAATGCCTTCAAGGTCAAATGATGTCGAGATCGGCCGACGCTCAATGCTGCTGCTCCTCCGCAACGACGAAGTCTTTGTGACCTTGAATACTCGGCAGCTGGCCGGGAGGCCGGTCCGTTCACTGCACCCCGCACCTCCTATGTTGACCAAGGGACTTCGATTATTTGTTACAAAGAATGCGCTGATTAAGTTTTACCAATCCCACGAGATTTCATTACCATATGCCTGCCCGTTTATAAGACATCGTCGAAAAATACGAGGTGTCGGTGGATTCTGCACCGGACGTCCAGCGCGTCCAACAGGCCGCTGAAGAGGGGGCGATTATGCCCCTCCCGGTCCAACGCATTAACACGCCCCCTCCGGTGCGCGTGTTAAGTCGCCGACTATAATGGACATAACTAATGCAACGTTAACATGCTAATATGGGGGGTGATACTGGGCCATACCAACCACTGTAACAATCCGACATTAGCAATGGTATTTACCACGCAGCATCCGTCAGGGCGTAGTGTTACAAACCCTCACGTCAGCTGTGGTTATGAAGGACGGTGTTATAACCTGTCGTCAGTAGTGGTTATGAAGGGCATAGTGACACAACCTGTCACGCCAATCGTGGTTATGAAGGACATAGAGTTACAACCTGTCACGCCAATCGTGGTTATGAAGGACATAGAGTTACAACCTGTCACGTTAGTCGTGGTTATGAAGGACATAGAGTTACAACCTGTCACGTCAGTCGTGGTTATGAAGGACGTAGAGTTACAGCCTGTCACGTCAGTCGTGGTTATGAAGGACGTAGAGTTACAGCCTGTCACGTCAGTCGTGGTTATGAAGGACATAGAGTTACAACCTGTCACGTCAGTCGTGGTTATGAAGGACATAGAGTTACAGCCTGTCACGTCAGTCGTGGTTATGAAGGACATAGAGTTACAGCCTGTCACGCCAGTCGTGGTGATGGACGCCATAGAAGGTCTGACCGGCTCCGGATTCCAACCTTAAGCGAAAAGTTCCAAAGTCAGCCTGATGCGGAGTGTGTCACCACACCGACCCTTGAACTCGTGTTGTGCCAAAACAACTCCCGATCCGTATCACGAAGGAGTAAGTAGATTCGTGAAATTTTTAGAAACACAGCACGCTGACAAAACCGAATTCCACGTGTCGATGCGCGTGAAAAAAAAACTAACGTGACATTGTTCACCAATCACTGGTAGACAGCTCCCTACCACTAGGTGGCGCAACTAACGGGCGGTGATGGTCGCCCAGATAATTCTGTCAGCTATTCTAGAGCTGGCCAGGACACTGAAACCAGTTAAGCAGCACGTCCGCTAAACTCGGCATCGACAGCGACCGGATGCACCTGCCTCGTCGGCAACAACTGATCCGCCAAGAGGACTGTCACCAACGGACACCGCAGCAACTGAACAGAATCAACGCTAAAAAGGCGTTAAATATGACTTCGAATATAAAACACAAAGAGCCATGTCGAACACCAATATACATCAATCTAGCATCTACACCAGATAACTGACATTTTCAACCTTACTGGACATCCTTGGTATGTGAAATGGCCATGGACATACCAAATCAACGATGTCCCTGTAGCCCACTTTGGTTTCCAGTAAGAACCAGACGCGTTTTAGCGCCGGCCCGGGGACACAAGTGGTCACCATTGAAAGAAGTAGACAACAAATACCTCCTGCTCTCATGCCCTCCCACGGGCTGGAACATCGACCAAGCCCAAGTGCGTGACAAGATCTCCAACCCGCCCACCCGACACGACACGGACCACGGTCCCGGTGGCGTCTACTGGGCCTTGGCGGCGCGGCGCTCCTCCATGTCGATCCGGCCGAGCTCGACCCAGGCGCCGTAGCCCTGCACGAGCGCGATGGCCGACTTGAGCACGGCCACCGGGGCGGTGACGACCGCCAGGATGCGCACCACGCCCACGCCCAGCAGCGACGGACCCTCGACAAAGTGCAGCAGGTACAGCATCGAGTAGAACAGCTCGTTGCCGGCGCACATGCAGAACAGCACCGGCCGCGACGTGTAGTAGAGCTGCAGCAGCGGCGACTGCGCCTCGTGCGCAGTCTTGTGGCTGCCGCGGCCGCGCAGCGTCGTCACGTGCAGGTGGATCCAGTGGCACGACACGTCGACGGCCATGCTCAGCTGGAACCAGAGCGTGTGGCGCGGGTAGAAGGCGCACAGGCACGCCAGCAGGCACATGGTGGCGCACCGGTCCGTCAGCTGGTCCAGCATGGCGCCGAACCGGCTGCTCTGCGACAGCAGGCGCGCCGCCTGGCCGTCCAGCGCGTCCAGCAGGCCGCTGACGATGTAGCAGGCGGCCGCCACCGCGTGCCGGCTCGACATGAAGTAGAGCGAGAGCAGCGCCAGCAGCACCCGCGCGTACCCGATCACGTTCGGCACGAACAGGAACACGTTATCCATGGTCGACGCTGACGGCACCCTGCGGAGGCCACACACGCGCTCAGTCACGCGGCTCGGGCGGCTGGTCAGCATCGAGAGGCGTGGCTGACACGCCGACACGATCAGACATGCGGCTCGGGCGGCTGGCCAGCATCGAGAGGCGTGGCTGACACGCCGACACGATCAGACGCGCGGCTCGGGCGGCTGGTCAGCATCGAGAGGCGTGGCTGACACGCCGACACGATCAGACATGCGGCTCGGGCGGCTGGTCAGCATCGAGAGCATCTGGGAAGATAGACGCGCGGCTGGGCTGGTCAGATGCGTGGAGCCGAAATAGAGCGCGGCTCGGGCGCTGGTCAGCATGAGCGGCGACCGACGATAGAATCGCTGGTGGTCAATGACTGGCTGCACGCCGACACGCACGGTCAGACGCTGCGCTGGTCACATGACTGCAACAACCAGGTCAGACACGCGGCTCGGGCGGCTGGTCAGCATCGAAAGGCGTGGCTGACATGCCTCTCGATGCTGATGGA
This sequence comes from Ashinkailepas kermadecensis, assembly GCA_034440615.1. Lineage (NCBI taxonomy): Eukaryota > Metazoa > Arthropoda > Thecostraca > Neolepadidae > Ashinkailepas > Ashinkailepas kermadecensis. The sequence continues at coordinate 340,800 of JAOTOM010004915.1, read as the reverse complement.
GGAAAAGATACAGGCAAAGGCTTCGGGGGGGAATAAAAAGAAAAAAAGATTCGGCAGCAGCGCGAATGGATCGACATGGAGTAGCCATGGCCAGCAAGCTTCAGGTTAGTGCATGCTGATATACGTGGGATGCACAGCAAAGCACCTACCGATGCTGAGAAGCAGACCTACGTATGACAAATTTGCCACACGGTTTGTGGCAATCGTGTGGTACAAGACAAACGTGTGGCACAACACAAACACAAGACAAACATATTTTCATGGAATATAACAAAAGCGATTAACATCAACACCTCACCATAAACTGCCTAAAACAATGAAAACCAGCTTCCACAGCCCAACTATATTCATATGGAGTGCAGGAATGTGTTTGACGTGTAGCAACATGATGACACAGGTTTAAAATTATGCTTTCAGAAGATGATTAAAAAAGAAATGGAAATGTGGAAAAACACTTTTGATTTTAATTTTGTAAACATAGCAAACATAATACTCTGTGAGATTGTGAAACAAAGAATATTACTTTCTACACAATTGAAAGTACTATTTAAAATTGTTGTCTAAATGTTAAATAAAAATACAAAGAAAAGTATATATACATATAAATGCTTCACCTCTATACCACAGATGCATAGCTTCACACTTATCATAGTTGAAAGACATCTGCTATTTATTGGCCCCTTGCCTTAGGTCCACAAGTCCAGTTCAACATTGCTAGATTTCATCACTATTGTTAGCCATTCCCAAGAGCTAGAAGTCATCAACAAATATAAATACCTTATTCCTCAGCCCCACTTTCACATAGATGATCAAGAGAAGTGGACCTAAAACTGAGCCCTGTGGCCCACCCAGAACATTTTCCCATTCATATTTATTAGGTTGTGCTACCTTTTTTCCTCTTTCTGAATACTATTTTATGCTATATTACAATCCCAAGTGGAATTATTGTGCTTTAAGGTGTTTACAAGACCAGTTTTACTCACATTTTGCCTCCATAAAGTAAACAAATTTGCTATATTTGGTTAGGTTAGCTTAAGTTAAGTTAAACTTTTGTTCTATAAAAATCATCAAAAATTGGAAATTATTCTTCCAAAGCAGGTTATGTTCAGCTAGGTTAGGTTTTTTACAACATGGGAAATATTATGAACATAAATTGTTTGATTTTTTTCTGATTTTTTTACATCTTACTTTCTCCAAAGGTACATTAGGTGGTAACATTCCAGTATTACCTCCAACACTTTCTTTAAATCAACAAGGTACCTAAGTCACCATCAGCTGACTTGCCAGTCAGTTGTTGATGACATTACTCATTGTTGTTATTGAGGTTTAGGGGCACATCAACTGCATAGGTTATACAGCGCCCAGATGACATTACTCAAGCATGCCAAGAAAAACCTTCAGATGAGTACTATAAATGAACCCAGGGGCATCACCAGGGATATTTCAGATACCTTGTGCCTTGTTGTACCTCGCTACCTTGAAGATACCTTGTTGATATCAAGAAAATGTGAGGTGTAATACTTGAAGATTGCCATTCAGCTAGGCTAGGTTATGCTGCAATTATGTGTTATATTTAAATCTTTATTTTTATGCTATGTTACCTAACTCAAAGCCCCTTTGTTGGTGATAGTCTGCTCACAAACTGAAAAGCAAGCATTTGCACAGAAAATGTGTAGTCCCATCATCTTATAGTCACATTAATAAACATTGCATTGGAAAGATAAATACCAACGATTAATAAAACATCTTAAAGCATGAATTTAACCCCAAGCATCTTTTGGTGCTATTTTGCCCACCAACTAAAATGTATGTATTTCCAGAGGAAATGAGGGTATTATTGCACTTCGAGGTAGCCATGATATAAGTTTTACACACATTTTTCCTCCAGGAATAATACAAAGGGGTCAGGTTTGGCTAAGTTATGTTAGGTTAGGCTTTGGTTGTAAATTATACAATTGTCAATTTTCTGTAGTTTTTTTTTAAAAAAGGAAGTGTTATTTTTTAGTTTGAGCTATGTTAGGTTAGTTTTTATTAAAACAATTTTGAGAAAACAAATCTTTTATAAATTTTCAATTAAAAAAGATGTTTCCTCTCCATGGGAGGTTCAGCTAGGTTTGGTTAGGATATGCCACATTTTTTTTTCATTTTGAACATTACTTTTTATGCTATATTACCAATCTCCAAGCCCCATTTTGGGCATTATGCTGCCTCCCAACTGAGACATGTGCATTTGCAGAGGAAATGAGTGCTCACATCATGCTAAACAAATTCATAAACATTGCACTAGAAAAAGAAATTCGGAAGATTGTGGGTTCAAATCCTGTAACCCATGGGATCACCTTGTCCACCCACAACCAATCTGTGTGAGAGGTTGGTCACACTACATACTCTATCTGTTGAATGTGTTGTAATAGGACCCAAGGAAAAAGAAATTCCAAGAAATATAAAATTACCTTAAAGCACTAATTTGCTGTAAATTCAAGTGGCTTCAGTTTCAGAAGAATCTTTTACTACTTTTATGATTATTTTACTATGCATTCAACTGCTAGGTCATATAGCATTGCCAATCCAACAAACCTGTCGTTTCATGCCAACTGGCTTCGCTGAAAGCTAAAAGTGGACATTATATACAGAATATATGCTGTCAGTTTAGTGAGATATAATTTCTTAAACAATTATTCAATCTTGCAACCAAGTCTGATGCTCTACTAACTGAGCTACAGTGGTCCCATGGCTTCAATTTAGATGGAAAGAATGCTAAAAATGATAAATTTGGAGATCAACATAACTTTTGATTTTGTGATTTAAAAAATACTATGCTTTTTGACATGATTAAGACGATGCAACCACTCATTTTCTCCGCAAATGATTATGGCAAATAAAGGCAACAGTGGTCGATACAATTGATGATGTCATAGGCACAGGTCTGCAGCTTATAACCTCAATGCTTTGAAAAGGAACCTTTGAATCTTGTGGCAGTGGAATTCATTAAAGAACAAAGACTGGCAGACCTTGGAACAATTTGAGCAAATAACCCCACTGGAAATGGCACTGTGTTCTTGGAAAAATTATAAATTTACATGTCTGTCCTCAAAAGAAAGCATAATAATTATCTGATAAATAATTATCTGAGATACTGGAACACAACCTGTGCACCACAAGGCTAAGCTTACACCGATATTAGTGGTGTGCATGGCTGTGGTTTGTCTACCGACTACTAAATAAATAAATCATAGAATAAATAAAGTAATCTAACCTAACCTAGACCAAGATAATATAGCATGATATATAAAATACATTATAGCATAATATAATATAATATAATATAATCTAACCTAACCTAACCTAACCTAACTGGAAAACCAGAATCCTCCCAAACAAACTTTTCCACCATGTCATCAAAGCTTGTGGACATTGCTAGCACTGCTGTTAACGTTAACAGCATTGCAAGGAACTTCCGGCCTTGATTGAAGGTTTCGGACATGTCCAGCTGGAAATATTCGTTGTTGGGAATGAATATGGAATTAAGCCAGAAACATACAATTTTTATGTCGATAAGTATTGAATTGAATCCATGAAGTGTTGAATTTATTCTTCATCACGTCTGTGACACCAGGTATGGATAATTATATGCAATGGGTCATATTTGTAGAGTGAAGATTATGATCATGTATTTCTTTGCCAACTGAAAAGTAATCATTTGCAGAGAAAATGAGTGGCTGCACTGTCATTTCCACGTTAAAATACCCTGTATTAAAAAAAAATCCAAAGAATCAAAATTTACCTTGATCTCCAATACCCAAAAAAACCTCCATGTGCACATAAATGTTAAGGATACAATCATGCATCTACCCCAACCTAGAAAGTTTGCAAGTCATCCATCTACTTGCATCAAAATAAATGGAACTGAGCAAGATTACTATAACATCCTGTATGCAAGATGCATCCGGTGCAGTGGTTAGCGTTACTGAAATGCATGCTCCAGAATCAAGTCACCCCCTTTCAAGATAATATTGGTTCATTGGTTATTGGTTTTACGACACGTCGACCGTTGAGTCATATAGCGTCGCCAATCCCTCACGCCGATTGGTCGCGGGCGAAGAGTAGCGACAGGTGAGACTCGAACCCACAACCTTTCGATAGTGAGACGAGCATCTTACCCCTAGACAATTCGTCCCCCAAGATAATATTGAATACCTACATACCTAGGTACTCGGCACTACATAGGTACCTCCGATCTCTCTGAAATACATCAATAAACATCTGATTAAATGCTTTACCCATATGGGAACGATGGTAATACCCACCTTTCTCAAGAGCACAACCCCTGCAACTCTTCCCTCCAACCAAAGAGTTTGTGGGTTGACATCGTATTTGAATCAAATACAGGTATTAGCAGACACCTTTAATATCGTTCGGGATCCGATGACGTAACGTAGGCGGAGAATTGAGGCGTCCCGTCGGCAGTCACACGAACTTCAATGTTTTAACACGGAATTTATGAACTTAAATATCACCAAAATGGACAAAATTTGATTAATTTGAAAGCTGTAAGAATTTTCACAACCAATATGAGTCCTATGTTTTTTAAAATAAAACGAATGCATTTCACTTTGACCCATGCAGATACCTGTGGAGCGCAGCACTCGTCACGCGTTGCTACGGGTGGGAGCAGTATGACGAGACAGGTCAAGTAAAGATCACGGATGATAAGAAGGGGTAGGAACAAATGGCACACAACTGCTGTCACATGCCTCCTCCATGACAGCAGGCGGGTTTACAGTGATAATTTTCTGGTGTTTGCCAATGGCGTACCGAAGGGGGGCACAGGGCGCAGTTTCTCCTGAGAGGTTGTGGAGCCCCAAGAAATCTCACCGGGATTCAGAAAAAATGCGCAGAACCCATCAAAATCTGAATTGGGCCCAAGATATATGACCACTGATAATAGTGGATAATAGTATTTACTATTATCCACGATATCACTGGGGCGCGGGCGCGGGACCTGTTTTGACGTCATCAAAACGTTGCATCCATATCCAGTTGCATACTTGAACAGTGCGACGTTATTTGTCTATATGCGGCACATTCGGTTACATTTCTAGTATAAACAACAACGCGCTACGGCGGCAGAAAGTAAATGATTGTAAGTAAAAGTAAAAGACCTTACTACCCCTTGAGCTTGATGGCGCCCATCAGACTGGCTGGTGGCGCTCCGTGGTAAATTTGTACATTATATTTTTTTCATTTATAATGTTTATGAATGTAGTTAGCATGGTGTAACCATTCACCCACAAATTTGCAGTTTAAGGTAATTTCTGATTTCTTGAATTTTATTTTTATAATGGAATGTTCATGAATGTGCTGAACATGATGTTGCTATTTCGGTATAATATTTCCTCTGCAAATGCATGTTTTTCAGTTCAGAGGTAAAATAATCCCAAAAAGGGGCTTGGAGCTGGGTAATATAGAATACGAAGTAATGTTCAAAATCAAGAAAAAATTATGTAGCATAAGTTGCATGTATAATAATATTTTTTTAAATAATTTGCTTTCTTGTATGCAAGGTTAGGCTAGGTTATGTTATGTTACGGCATAACCTAACCTAGCCTAACCGTAATCTTTACCTTTTGGCCGACACATACTGCCAAGGTTAGTGATTTGTAGAGAGGTGTACAGTGGGGAACAGTGATGTCACAGGAGTCAAGTGTCGGTAAAGATTACCACCTAACCTAGACTAAGATAATGTAGCATAATATACAAAATGTATCAGCATAATATAATCTAACCTAACCTAACCTAACCTAACCGGAAAACCAGAATCCTCCGAAGCACTTGTGACGTCGTGACGTCACTTCCCTGACTCCTGTGATGTCACTGTTCCCCACTGTACACCTCTTTACAAATCACTAACCTTGGCAGTATGTGTCAGCCAAAAGGTAAAGATTACTGCCTAACCTTGCATACAAGAAAGCAATTTTTTTAAATAGAAAGTTTCCAAATGTTTTTTGTTCTAAAATGTTTTCAAATTAAAAACCTAACATAATCTAGCCTAGATGAAGCTAGCCTGGACTGTTTTGGAAGACTTTTGGAAAAATAAAAATGATTTAAAACTTTTTCTAACTTGCAACAAACCAATAACTAATCTAACTTAACCAAACCTAACCTCTGCATGCTGCATGGAGATAAAATGTGTGTAAAACTTGTCTTGTGGTTTCCTTAAGATGCAATAAAACCTACTCACCTCTGAAAATGCATAATTTTCAGTTGGATTGCAAAATAACACCAAAATTTGAAGTTTTTAGAGGCCTTTTAAAAAATACCCCCCCCCCCCAAAAAAAAAAAAAACACTCAGAACTTGATCAAATCAACCTGATCACTGACAAATTCAGAACAGGTCCTGAAAGAATGTTCTCTGTAGGGCATTCATACTCTGAAAAGTGCTATTGGCTGAAAAAACCTTGTTGAGCAGCCACAATGGTGTACCAAGGGGGAAATGCCCCCTCACTCCCTCATGAGATGGGTTGGCTCCTGTCATGCTAGGGTCCACAAAAATAATGATGGGCCCCACAAATTTGCATAGGGTCCTTCCTATGCCAGAGGGTGCCATCAGCTGAAAAAAGACATGTTCAGCAGCCACAGTGGTGTGCTAAGTGGAAAAATGCCCCCTCCCTCACTCCCTCATGAGAGTGGTTGGCTCCCAATTTCAGTACATTTCATTACAATCCCATGTTCAGAAATGTGTTTCTATATTTGTGTTCAGAAATGCCATACCGGGTCTAAAGCAAAAAAAAACTTGGTGGGTATATGATGCTGAGACTGGTGACTGTAGCACAACATAGTTGATATATTTTCCAGGACTAGGTGGATAAACTAATTAGATGTAAGAATCATGTTTTGGGATTATAAGTTCTGCAATACAGGCATAGAAATTTGGTTGAATTGGATGAAATTGATGCTGATATCTACCTAGGGACCTACCTACCCTGGTATCTTTGATTGTAGGTACTTATAAGTGGATAATTATGCCACCAGCAGGTATATCTGATGATGAATTCAGAACCATCCTTTTGGCATGTGATGTTGAGGGAATTGGCCATGGTAATTCAATAGGGTATGTAGATATAACATGGATTGGATGGGATGTAACATGGATGGGTTCTCAGTTTTTTTAATCTTCATACTGTACCCTCCCTTTATAGGCTTAGCCAGGATAGACCCATGCAGCTCTTATTAAGCCTTGAAGCTATGACTATGAGACCCATCTTGATCCTTCCAGAAGTAAGAAATGTCAACTAATCATGATGAAATACTCCCAGACAACACCATTTGCAATGAAAATCATGTTGCTTTTCTCCTAAGAATCCCCCCCCCCAAAAAAAAAAAAAATCTTTTTAGAAAATTGTTAGTTTCTAAATCGATTTCTGAACCAGATACCATATAGATATTGCTGGAGCCAGAGCAATATATTGAAAGAATTGAAATCACATGTCAACACCACACATATAATATGATTGGTGGAGCTTGTGAAGTAGGATAACATGTTCTACACTAGTAAGGTGAAGAAATAGACAGTGTAGCTTTTGTGGAGTATTTTGCCTTCCTGCCTTGTCAATGGAACAAATATTGCATTGTCATAGATGCCAAAAATATAAAGCTTCCCCCAACAATTGTTGCAATTCCTGGCCTGAGACCAGCTTCTTACATATAGGATATCTTAGCTTTCATAACTTTATTTATTTTGATAGATGGTAGGGTTAGGTACTCAATTAAACCCCTCCTGCCATTTGGGTATATGGTAACATCCTGTAACTACAGTTGGGTGCAAATTGACACTTTACTCAACTTTTTCAGTTGATGCACCCAAAAGCCCAAATAGCTAACTCAGGTTTTTTTTTCTTACCTTACTTCCAATATCTTTTCTACATCCTTGCACCAGGGGAATAGGGCTGGAAAGCTAGGGTAGATAGGCATTGATAGGTGTGTGGGATATTGGATGACTGGTTCTTCAGGATGTGGGATGGTTGGGGAGGGTCTTTTTGCCAGGCTTATATTATCTTCCATTTACAGACTTAATTGGATGGGCCCTTGGGTCTCTTATTAAGTCTAAACGCTTTATAACTTTATATAGGGTGTACCTAGCAGTGGATTCAGCACCTTCCTTTGGGATGTGATACTGATGAGATTGTCTATGGTTGCACAATGGGTATGATGGGAGGAGTTTGTAATTGTTGAGTGTGTTATATGCAATAGCAAGTGAGTCTCTTATTAAGTCCAAGCACTTTATAACTTTATATAGGGTGTACCTAGCAGTGGATTCAGCACCTTCCTTCGGGATGTGATACTGATATGATTGTCTATGGTAGCACAATGGGAGTGTGTTATGCAATAGCAAGTGAATTGATGCTCGATAGGCTGCGATATATAGCTTCCTAGGAACTTGAGATAAGGGATTGATTGGGGTGAGAGTATGTACATTTCTAGTACCTTTTCCAGATAGGCTTAACCCGGATGGGCCCCTGTGGCTCTTATTAAGCCTTAACACTTTATGACTTGATGACCAGCTCCTCATCATTTGTGTGCATGTTCAATGCTAGGATTATGCAGGATGTATCCAGTTTTTCTTAACTGTAAATATTGCATGCAAAATCTTTGCCAATGTTTTCGTATTCACACATAAACATAGTTCCTTCCTTGAATCAAATTCAACAGCTACAGTTGGAATTCAACATTTCATTTGTCTGAAAATGTTTGTATAAGTACCTCTATCTTGCAATATTTTCCTCATCTTTGATGTTGTTATCTTGTATTGGACATCCAACTCAAAATGAATTTGAGAACACTGGTCAGCTGCAGTGATCAGCTGCAGTGATCAGCTGCAGTGATCAGCTGCAGTTTGTCATGTGGCCTGGCCTGACCTCAGAAACTCATGCACAGTGGCTGCCATCTAAGGCATGCCAGATCAGACAGACCATGCCAGACCTGACCTAACCTGACCTGTGGGCCAATACTGTTAAGTGGTGTCACCAGACCTGACCTAACCAGACCTATGGGCCAGTACTGTTAAGTGGTGTCACCAGACCTGACCTAACCTAACCTGTGGGCCAGTACTGTTAAGTGGTGTCACCTGACCTGACCTGACCTGTGGGCCAGTACTGTTAAGTGGTGTCACCAGACCTGACCTGTGGGCCAGCACTGTTCAGTGGCATCACCTGACCTGACCTAACCTGACCTGTGGCTTGCCATCAGGCGGCTGCAGCTGGATGTTGAAGCCGTCGTCCGGCCTGTACACGAGGCTGCGCCGGGGCATGAGCGTGTTCACCCAGCGTGTGAACCCGGTGACGGGCGCTGTCGACTGGGAGATGCAGGCCGAGGCGTACGACTACAAGCAGGAGGTGGCGCGGTCCGCCTACGCCGACATGCTGCACGACACAGAGCGGGTATGTCCGATGCACGGCAGATGGGTTCATTTTGCACCGTGTCCTGGAATTCGTTTTTTTCTTCATTGAGTGGGTTGTAGCAGCGAAGACGTGAACACCCCCGAAGATGTGGAACAACTTGGCAATGTGGCAGGAAAAGTTCGGGTAAAAGATGATACTGACAAACGAACACTGTGTCTGTTGGTAAGATTGTGATGGAACATGCCAGAAATCGAGCATGGTGAAAGAGCAACAGTTGCTGGGGTTGTACGTTGGTGGCAGGTGGTAGCTCGAAGCAGTAGGAACACATGTCGATCTGTACCCTTTCTGAATCGTCAGAAATGTGGATCACTTCACAAGACATTGATTGCCATTTTCTGTGACAAAGGTCGGCCCGTATTTTCGAGATCTCGGAGGAGAGGTTACACTGTGCGCCCCCTCACGAAGTACACCGACCTCCGGAGTCCTCAGGATATATGGTTCGTGTATTTGTGTGAGCGCTTTCGAACTTTCTGCTTCGTCCAGCACTCCGGTCCGGTGATCTGGCGGCGTTTTGCAGAACCAGAAGTACTTCCTGGGCCTGCGCGCGGCCGTGGCGGCACTGCGGGCCGCCGGTCGGCCTGTGCACGTGCTGGATATCGGCACCGGGACCGGCCTGCTCTCGATGATGGCCTGTCGTCTGGGCGCCGACACTGTCACCGCCTGCGAGGTACGGCCGACGGCTGACTGCACGTGCTGGACCCCTTTCGCTCCGCTACGCTTTAGTGACCGGCACGTGATGGAGTCGGCGCTGCGTTTTCATTTCCTTTCAGGGGTGTCGGGTTTGTTTTTCGATTGTTTTTCTCGTCGGCTCGCTCTGCCAGGGAGCAGGGCAACAGTTGTACTGTGTTCATTGGCGGGCGGTGACTCACTTGACCCACTTGGCATGCGTGTATCCGTGCGTGTTGTGAAGAAAAACAATCCTGCAGAGAAATTCCGCAGTTTTCGTCCAATATATTTATTCTGGATATGTGGGAAGGTCTATTATAGGGAGTAGTTCTCAATATATATCCATGACCAACTGGATTGGTGAAAAGTCGGACAAAACTAATTTTGCCAAGACCATTATTTGATGACCAGTTTTAGCCTGTTAAAACTGGATTAAGCTGGACAAAACTGGAGGGGCTATGGTAGCTCAGTCTGTAGTGAGTTTGAACTCTTGATCGTAAGATCGTGGGTTCGAATCCCACAACCGGCGGGATTACCGAGTCCACCCGCGACCAACCGACGTGAGATGTTGACGATATATCATCCAGTAGTCGGATGCGTCGTAGAAGAATCCAAGTATAAGGACAAAACAGGGATCCAAGGAATTGTACTTATTAACGTTTTCGATATAGTGTATGCTATTGCTTATGTATGCCCAGACATTGAATGGCTGGGCTCATGCATTCATTGCATATGCATCTTGTACTACCATACCACATTGTGATGGGGTCTTTATCAGTTCTTCTTCCTCTCTTCTTCTATCAGTGCGTTATCTTGCCTTTAACTCTGGGCCGGTAACTCTCCTGATGGATGTCACACCACTTCTCATCCAGTAGCCTCTTGAATGCAGGTAGCAAAGGAACAGTGACATCAACAAGAGAATCATGCGGTCATGGCTGAAACTCACTGTAAATCTTGTTCTGGGGTAAACCGTAGGTACTCCCGTACTACCCGACATACCCTTGTTGGTGACAAATATGTAAGGAAAAGACGTCCATGCTCTCAAATTTGTTCTGCAATTTTTCATGATTTAAGGGGTTCCTAGGCCTTCCAGCCTTCTTGTTCTTAATCGTAATCTTAATCTTGTTTTGTCCTCTCGTTTGTCATCAGTTTGCGTCACATCGGTCGCACTTCACAGTTGGCGCCATGTTCCATTATGCCACTATTTTAGGGTACATCAACACAGGTAGAGTAGAGTAGTGTCCCATACTTCCCAGATTTGGTGAAAAATGGTGCTCAGCTGGGAATAGTCCTCCACTCTTACCTCACATCATTGATCATTTTGCACTCCAATGCTTTCCTGCTTCTACACTCAGAATAACCATCCAACTGAAAATATCCAAGAATCAGGAAATGTATCGAAAATTGTGTAACTACCATTGAATTTCACATACATAATATCCAGAATAAGATTTTTTCGGTGATTCCGTAATCCATCCACTTTTTGCTGCGTTAACCTTCCACTGTTGATATTGTCTTTTCTGGAAAAATTTCCAGCTCTGACACCCAAGCTCCAAATTGTTTTATTCTATGTAGGTGGAGGATGCATTAGGGACACAACCTGGTAGCAGGTATAATAAATAGTCATGACAAATGTGCTGATTTTTTTATGAAATCCCTTTTCACCCCCACACATTGCATGTAGGCTGAATTTGAGGGTTTTTTTTCACTTTCGCGACAAAGGTGGACAAAACAGGTTTTCTCCAGTCGGTTCTAACAGTGGTTAGAACCGGTAAAACAATCTGCTGGACTTTCCAAACTCTGATCACCAGTGAGCTGTTTATATTATGCCTGCAAGGTGTTTATTTGTTAGCCAATCACGAGTGAGGTGAACCTACCCGTGATTCAACGACGTCAGACCTCACTGAGGTCTGACACGTTACATTCTTCAGAATTGGAAGTGTTACATTGAAATCGTCTTGCTGCATTTCGCACTCCCCGCAGTAATTATATGAGGCAGGATAAACATTCACCACTGGAAAATATTTCATGTACAATCGCATAGAGGGAAACAAACGGACCAGAAGCGACATGAAGTTAGGAAAGTACTCTCAAGAGTAGTGAAGCTACGATTTCGTGTCTATTCCCGTAATCCCGTAATCCATGGCTGCAAAGATATATATGGAAAAGTGACTAGCTGGGCAGAATCGGCCACGCGAGTTGTTGTATTTGTTTTATTATTTGGAGTAAGACTACAGCATTCGACATAGTTCATCGTCAGAACATTGCACTGGTCTTAGTTGTACACACGTTTGTCCGTAGATGCCAGCCATTTCAGCAGGCACTTACGTAGTATTTAACGGGAGTTTCCTATTTCCGTGGATGGGGCGAGAGCGGAGGGGGAGCTATTGCCTTCAATGCTCGCCCGAGTCCCTCTCCAATTTCAGGTTTTAATATATATTGTGGATATGTTTTAAGGTCACTAACGTATGGGCTCAAAAGGACCTCAGTAGTCGAGGCGCCCTAAAACCCAAATAACTAACTAAGGTCACTAGGGCGTCGGTAGCTCAGTGGTTAAGCTGAGCGTCTGACAAACCAGAGGTACGGGGTTCGATTTCCCGCGATGCCCGCCCTTCCTGCCAGGGTGAGAGGCAGGCGATGCCTGGCCTCAGTTGCTGCGTGCGTCGTAAAGCCACAATCCAACCAACTAAGGTCACTAACGTGTGCCATTGCTCGGCCCCCACCTCCAATGTTTCCAAAGTTGCGCCCGTCGTCGCCCCGCCCTGCTCGAGCCCCGACTGTGGTCGTCCCGACTGTGGTCGTCCCAACCGTGGTCGCCCCAACCGTGGTCGCCCCGACTGTAGTCGCCCCGACCTTGGTCGCCCAGACTTTCGCCCCGACTTTCGCCCGTTCGTTGGTCCCGCCCAGCCGGAGCCCGTGCCGACCACAGTCGGCCGCCGTGTGCGACAGGCGTTCGCGCCGATGGCCGAGTGTGCGGCGCGCATCCTGGAGCAGAACGGCCTGTCGGCGCTGGTGCGGCTGATCGGCAAGCGGTCGACGGCGCTGACGGTGGGCGCCGACGGCGACCTGCCGCGCCGCTGCACCCTGCTCGTCACCGAGGTGTTCGACACGGAGCTGATCGGCGAGGGCGCGCTCACCACCTTCAAACACGCCCACCAGCACCTGCTGGAGGTGAGCAGGCCCGCCGCCGCTACAGCTACAGCGCAGGCGGCGCTTTCCAGCATTGGTCGGTTGTATGGTTTTGATGGCGATCAACGTGTGTGTGTGTGTCTAGATTGAGAGACGAAAGTGCTCATGACCGAGAATGTACTGATAGCCGCCTAAATGTAGCTGTAACAACAACTGTTTAAGTCAAATGTGGCCGTGCCAATGACTAAAGACAAGCTTCAACCTAAAACCGCTTCGACCTTCGAAAACTGAGCGATAATTCAGGAATGTCTTTCAAAGGATTGAAAAGTATGATCTGATGGCCTCTCGCTCCAGTGATGAAAGTAACGTTCAGCATTGCTTTAACATATTCAAAGTGTTTAAACAGTGTTGTTCTCCCACAAAAACGTTGTCCGGAATTGCTAGGATCTATTTCTCCAATTGTGCCCTTAAAGTTCGTGATATCTCTATTCGGGTGTAGGGCTGGTTCATATATATATATATAATAATATATATATATATATATATATATATATATATATATATATATATATATATATATATACATTGCACGTTATGTCTTTTTGCCAAAAGGTCGCTGTGATGTGGTTGTGACAAAAAAGACATCTCCCAAGATATGGGGCAGGGCTGCTAACATTCCTTCATACAGGAATGCAAACTGACACCCATAGCATGGGAAAATGAAAATGATCAAATTGGATTAAAATGCAAGGAACCAATAATTTCAGCCGGTGTTCGCCGTACGATGCTTCAAACCCTGACAGCTAGCCAAACCTGAGAGCCAAGTGGGCGTTGTATGACCGAAGCAGTCGATGCGCCCCTAAACTCAAATAACCTACAACCTGGGAGCCATTATATGCAACGTCTTTTTATGCAGCAAATTGCGCATACGTTTCCTCTAGCAAAAAGACGTGTCACTCAGATATTCGTCTTTCTGCCTGAATTTTCACTGATACATCTTTTTGCGTGAGGATTTTCGTTAGCTTTCACGGCAAAAAGGAAGAGCAGAATGCCTTGTTAATTTTTCCATAAATATTATAGATGTGGAGAAAAATGTGCATGGAAATTTTTGTCGACAACGATTCAAATAATACAAGATGTACTAGTCCTGTCCAACTAGTATCTAAAAAATGACCTAAACAAACAAAAACAGCTGCCCTGAACATATACAAAATCCGGAATACGTCCGGGAAATCCGGTTCAAAATCCGGAATAGGGATTCACGTGGCGTGTGGATGTCAAATCCGACATCCGGCCGCTGACGCCGCCCCGCCTCGGCAGCCCGACAGCCTGGTGGTGCCGTCGTCGGCCGTGGTGTACGCGCAGGTGGTCGAGTCGGCCGTGGTGCGGCGCTGGAGCCGGTTCTCGCCGCTCGGCCGGCTGCACGTGCCCGACGACGTGGCCGAGTGTCACGGCACGGCGGCCGTGCACGACGTGCAGCTGAGTCAGCTATCCAGGGAGGACTTCACGCCGCTCACGCAGCCGGTGCCCGTGTTCGGGTGAGTCGGCGCCGCCGCTGGTCCAGCTGGCTGGCTGGCGCGGCGTTACGGTGTGGTGTGGTGTGGTGGAACATGAGTAGGGTTGGATTTGTGTGTTGTATTCTTAGACGTGGAGGTGGAAGTTTCCCCCGCAGTGGGGTCGGCCTCGTTGCTCGGCTGGCTAGAGAAATGGCGCTCTCTCGGGTTACCACAGCCTCACTCGTCCTTCCATCCATACGCTCCCATTCCAATGCCCATCTCATCCCAACATCCATGTCCTTCACCTGGCCCTGCAACACCAACTATCCCTATCATGAGCAGGTAGGACACCTTCCCCGGTCCTGCCCTCCAGCTCAGTTTTATCGGGGTAGCCGCGTCCCCTCGGCCCGCCCCCCGGAGTTGACGGAGTCCTGGAAGTTGAGGTCCCCCGTCGCAAGGTGCTAGTTGTGACGGGGGACCAACACGCCTCTTTGGTCTCGATATCCCGGAGGGGCGGGCGGGCCCGTAGGGCCCCATACGGGTCAAGTGGCCGGTCGCCTCGGATCGGGGACCTGGGATTATTCCCAGTGTCTGCCGGCCCGGCCGGCTGGTGTGAAGGGGTGGGCGGTGCTGGATCCCGGTCGGGGTGGTGAGTCTCTCTCTCCCGGCCGGGCGAAGGCGCCGCCTGCCCCGTATAGCTCCTCGGGCGCCTGTCGTCCTCCCGTCCGCGGGACCCAGGCGTCCCCCCAGTAGGGTACCTACGTGGTGGGGCGCCCGAGGAGTTGAAACCAACACACTTCCATGGATTCTCCTGACACACAACTATACCTTCGCCCTAGTCTTGACTCGGACGATTCGTCGCTCCACTCTTCCACATCCCAGTCCCGGGCCTCCATGAGGCCAGTTTTAGACGCTGTCTCGAATTGCCCTTCTATGGATTCTCGTCCCGTCGGGGTGACGCGACCTGACAAGACACCTGAGCGTGAAACCGAATTAGAGCCGGAGTTCGTCGACCCAACTGTCTTGATCCTGTCGAGTTCAGAGCTCAGACTGTCCGACCTCAGCCCTTTCCAACGCTGTGAGGGCACTGAGCGATTCGGTACAGTGGTACGGTGCGACAAATTGGTTGATGGTGGCATCGAAGTTGAATTTTCGGATCCGGAGGAAGTTAGGCGGGCGTTAAAAGCCACCCTCTTTACGTTTACGTACACCATCGATGGTAGACGCGTGCAAAGGACAGTGCCCCAAATGTGAAAACTCACCACTCTAAAAACTGCTCCAGAGGTGTCATCACTTGCCATGACCTACAAGGTGTGACAAGTGAAGAAATTGTGCGTGGTCTTGCGGTGTTCGGTGTCCTGGAAGCTAGAAGACTGAAAACGAAAAGGGACGGCGTTTCACACGACACAGACAACATTGTACTTACTTTTAACTCCCAAACACAGCCTACCCATGTGAGAATCGGGCATGTTAGGGTCAGGGTCCGCGTTTATCGACCAATCCCGATGAGATGCTTCGCCTGTCACAGGTACGGACACACCAGCCGCCACTGTCGATCAAAGCCGAGATGTCTGCGATGTGCCTCCTCGGATCATTCTGTGGACGCTTGCACATCGGAAACCTTATGCTGTCCAAACTGCAAGGGCGATCATTCTGCTCGTGACAGAGTCTGCCCGGTTTTCAAACGGGAGCAGAGTATTATAAGATTGAAGTGTGACATGGGCTTGTCATTCCGAGAAGCTCGGGAAATGACCAAGACGGCCACTACACCTCGCTCTTATGTGGCCGTGGTGGCCAGCTCCACCCATCCCCTTCAACCCGAGTCATCCCAGGAGCGAACAGACATGCCACCTACTACACCTGCGCCACAGAGCTGTGATCCTCCTGGACACGATGCTCTGGATAAGATGACAGCCCAACAATTAATTGGCCTGCTAAAGGAATGTGGTCTGGCAATAATCCAGGCAAACTCAGAAGATGAAATCCCGGCGGCAGTAACTGGAGTTGCAACCGACTACGTCTTACCGGCCTGCCCTGCTGTTGTGCAGACAGAAACTTTGTTCAGTTCCCCAAAACAACGTCGTCCTGAGCAGCGCACGATCGCCTGCCAAACTGACTCTACCGCAACTCCGGTGACTGAACCGATCATGGTGGCATCCACTCAAACAACTCCCGCAGAATTTCCTAGTTTACCACCCTCATCAACTATTTTACCTCTCCGATCGACCAGCTCATTGCCGTCACTGAGAATTCCTGTGCGAAGTGGAGCTCCGGATCTGACAGCGCGAGGTCGAGCAGAACGATCTACCAGTGTGGCATCAAACATCGGTGGGAAAGGTGCAGTGCGAAAATGTTCCACGGCTGCGAGGCTCGGCGTGCGAGAACGCTCACCGTCGGTACCGCGCGCACCACTTGGCCCCTCTGGAGAAATAATGGGTCCACCTCCACCTGCCCCATTCACAGCCCAGCCACTTACACCACCTACCAGCCGAAAGCGGATGCCTATTTTGCCACCGACCGAAGCGAGTCCCAGGTCCCGTCCCCGCCCTGAGTCGCCCGTGATGAGGTACCCACCTGTAAGCCGAGACGTGTGGGATAGACGACCGTCCTGACCGTAACACCTGTGAAGGCTCCATACCATATCTCTAAACGGCTGACTGCGAAGAAGTGTTTTAACTGAGACAGTATGCGGGGAATTACACCTCAGCATGACACTGTTTTGCCACGATTTTACTACTGGTTTTTATCAATAAACTTGTTATGGGCGCTATATGACCATTGCAGCCGATGCGCCCTTTAAACCCAAATAACTAACTAACTAACTGACGAGGTGGAAGTTTTTTTTCGGTAATCGGTTACGTGGAGGATTAAAAAAATAAACCCTGTGACATCAGAATCTCATTGCCCACTTTCCGGTGAATGTTGGGCGTTTTTCTCATCGTTATCACAGCTCATTATCAAACAGCACCATCCAACCTCCAAATGAGCAAAGTGTGACGATGCTTTTCTGGGGATAATGATGCTCGGGATGCCAAGAATTCACGCCTTTACGAATAGCCTGTCTCTACAGCCCCGGACATGAGTCATTCGGGGGTGGCCGGGTCTGCATTCTGAAAATCCGGAGACTTGGTGCGGCCCTGTGCCTATGACCGGGTCTGAGCTGTGCCGATGACCGGGTCTGAGCTGTGCCGATGACCGGGTCTGAGCTGTGCCGATGACCGGGTCTGAGCTGTGCCGATGACCGGGTCTGAGCTGTGCCGATGACCGGGTCTGAGCTGTCCCGATGACCGGGTCTGAGCTGTTCCAATGACCGGGTCTGAGCTGTGCTGATGACGTAGTGACCTTGAGACCGGACCTGACTTGCGCTGATAGCATAGCCCGAGGTGTGCTGCTGACCTGGTGGCCCTGGTCTGACCCTGTGTCTGTGACAGGTTTGACTGGACGTGCCGCACCCCGATCGTGTTTGACCGGACATCGGTGGCTCGTGTTGAGGTCATCAACTCGGGCACCACGCACGCCGTCTTCATGTGGTGGGATATCGCCATGGATCCGGCTGGGGAGGTAACCACACATACGTACCACACAACCGCACGCACCGCACGTACCGCACGCACGCACGTACCGCACGCATGCACGTACCGCACGCATCGCACGCACCGCACGCACCGCACGCATCGCACGTACCGCACGCATCGCACGCACACTGTAGCCGACCAAAGAGGTAATCACACACTGTAGCCGACCAGGGAGGTAATCACGTATGCTGTAGCGGACCGGGGAGGTAATCACATTTAATGTAGCCAACAGAAGAGGTAATCACATACTGTAGCCGGCCAGGGAGACAATCACATATACTGTAGCCGACCGGTGAGGTAGTCGGTTTTCCTCACCACCACCAAAGACCTGGCTTGACACTGTCGATGCTGCTTCCGAATGTCGTGGAGTCCCCCCTCCCCCGTGTACCGATGTTTTGACGCACTTCGTGATGGGCCCCAGCCGACGGCGTCTAGTCTGATGCTGGATGCTTGCGCGTCTGTCCCAGCTATCGCTGCTGTCATGTGATGTGGCACCTGCTCAGCGAGCCTTGCGCCAGGTGCTGATGTCATGTGACGCGTACGGGGTACCTGCTCACATCGGCCTTGTGCCAGGTGCTGATGCTATGTGACGCGTACGGGGCACCTGCTCACATCGTCCTTGCGCCAGGTGCTGATGCCATGTGACACGTACGGGGCACCTGCTCACATCGGCCTTGCGCCAGGTGTTGCTGTCATGTGACACGTACGGGGCACCTGCTCACATCGTCCTTGCGCCAGGTGCTGATGCCATGTGACACGTACGGGGCACCTGCTCACATCGTCCTTGCGCCAGGTGCTGATGCCATGTGACACGTACGGGGCACCTGCTCACATCGGCCTTGCGCCAGGTGTTGCTGTCGTGCGCGCCGTACTGGGCGCACCCCGACACGCAGCAGAAGAAGGACGCGTCAGCAGCCGACCTGCCGTGGCGCGACCACTGGATCCAGGCGGTGTACTATCTGCCGCGCGAGGTGCGCGTCCGGCGCCGCGACGAGTTCAACCTGGTGTCGTCACACGACGAGTACAGTCTCTGGTTCTCCGTCAACGACAACGAAGAGTGAGTACAGTCTCTGGTTCTCCGTCAACGACAACGAAGAGTGAGTGCATCCTCTGGTTCTCCGTCAACGACAACGAAGAGTGAGTACATCCTCTGGTTCTCCGTCAGTGACAATGAAGAGTGTGTGCATCCTCTGGTTCTGTCAACAACAACGACGAGTGAGTGCATCCTCTGGTTCTCCGTCAAGGACAGCGAAGAATGACCATGCATTGCTCTCAGATGGCAAGTAGGTCTG
The DNA here is from genome assembly GCA_034440615.1 of Ashinkailepas kermadecensis. Lineage (NCBI taxonomy): Eukaryota > Metazoa > Arthropoda > Thecostraca > Neolepadidae > Ashinkailepas > Ashinkailepas kermadecensis. The sequence goes on along the minus strand of JAOTOM010004915.1, from coordinate 321,184 downwards.
CCATGTCAAATCCTCTTTCACTTGACATTCTGGCACATAGAGATAGTAGCGAATGTGTAGTTGCACTTTAGTTCGCTCATTTCTAGCAAAGAGAAGCTATGGGGAACTTATGGCATATGAATACCATCCTTGTGTTGTAGCAACATAAGCTATGCCTAGTGAGTGCTACATATTTTTTTCCGAGACTGATAATGCATGACGGGAATATTTGTCTTCCTTGAACACTTAATAACTTTTGTTGGAACATTGCATTGTCATAAGGCGTATGGAGTTCGACCTTTCCGTCACATCGTAATTTAGCCCGAAGTGCCGTTAGCTTGCGCTATATCGACCAAAGGGTTGATGATGGTGGTATACCACCATCATCAACCCTTTGGTCGATGATGATGGTGGATGGTGGATTTGGCTTGGGAATATTGAGACTACTTAGCATGCCTAGACTCCCTGGTTTCGGACAAACTCGGCTACAGGGTTGGACAAATAGGCTGTTCTGGGTTTTGCCATCCGGAACATTATCTTGTCCTGAAAAGTAGCCTTTCGTTTTTTGACATTTGCAGATTGAACGATGCTGTTTGACAATGTACTGCTCAGTGATATAGTGCTCAGGGTTTACTGGAAGGTGCAAACTGAGATTCTGGTGTCTCAGTTCTGCCTCTGCTCTGCTCCGATCTGCCTCCGCCGTTACACCTCTCAGATCACCTTGACTGCCGTGACACCCTCAGATCACCTTGACTGCCGTGACACCCTCAGATCACCCTGACTGCCGTGACACCCTCAGATCACCTTGACTGCCGTGACACCCCACACCTAGCCCGACTGACCGCCTCTGTCTGCACCAGTGTGCCGGTGCCGGGCGAGGTCAGTGACCCGGCGCCCATCTGCCTGTGCGGTCTGCACGTGACCGTCAGCAGGACCCGCGCCGGCGCCATGAATGACCCGGCGCGACACCAGGCGTACACAGCCGCACTGCAGGCCGCCATCACGCCCGGCTGCACCGTGCTGGTCATCTCAGACGCGTGAGTGGGCGTCACGGAGGTGTATCTCAGACGCGTGAATGGGCGTCACGGAGGTGTACCTCAGACGCGTGAGTGGGCGTCACGGAAGTGTGGGTTGTTAGCTGAGGCGGGTGAGTGGACGTCTTAGACGCGTGAGTGGGCGCCACTGAGGTGTGAGCGGTCATCCGAGGCGTGTGAGTGGACGTCTCAGACGCGTGAGTGGGTGTCAGGGAGGGGTGAGCGCTCATTCGAGGTGCGTGAGTGGACGTCTCAGACGCGTGAGTGGGCGTCACGGAGGTGTGAACGGTCATCCGAGATGCATGAGTGGACGTCTCAGCAGTGTTAAAATAATAATTTCTTGTTAGGTGTGAGCTGTCGAAACGAGTACAGCAGGATGTCGAATTCGTCATGGAAATAGAGAGAGGGAGGGAGCGAGAGCGGGAGCGAGAGCGGGAGCGGGAGCGACAGCGGGAGCGACAGCGGGAGCGACAGCGGGAGCGACAGCGGGAGCGACGGGCGGGAGCGACAGCGGGAGCGACAGCGGGAGCGACAGCGGGAGCGACAGCGGGAGCGACAGCGGGAGCGACAGCGGGAGCGACAGCGGGAGCGACAGCGGGAGCGACAGCGGGAGCGACAGCGGGAGCGACAGCGGGAGCGACAGCGGGAGCGACAGCGGGAGCGACAGCGGAGCGGGAGCGGGAGCGGGAGCGGAGCGAGCGGGAGCGACAGCGGGAGCGACAGCGGGAGCGGCGGGAGCGACAGCGGGAGCGACAGCGGGAGCGGGAGCGACAGCGGGAGCGACAGCGGAGCGGAGCGGGAGCGACAGCGGGAGCGACAGCGGGAGCGACAGCGGGAGCGGGAGCGGGAGCGGGAGCGGGAGCGGGAGCGGGAGCGGGAGCGGGAGCGGGAGCGGGAGCGGGAGCGGGAGCGGGAGCGGGAGCGGGAGCGGGAGCGGGAGCGGGAGCGGGAGCGGGAGCGGGAGCGGGAGCGGGAGCGGGAGCGGGAGCGGGAGCGGGAGCGGGAGCGGGAGCGGGAGAGAGACGGAGAGGAGAGGAACTCTCTTCCTGTCGTGTTACTGTGTCTCTTGGATTCGGCCTCTGACCCTGCCATGTCCCCTGGGCGTGTTCCTGTGATTTCGCCGTGCCACACTGTGACCCTGTCGTGTCCCCTGGGTGTGACCCTGTGACCCTGTCATGCCCGCTGGGCGTGTCTCTGTGACCCTGTCATGCCCACTGGGCGTGACCCTGTGACCCTGTCATGCCCGCTGGGTGTGTCGCTGTGACCTCGCGCCGCGCCCCAGGTGTCTGTACGCGGTGCTGGCGGCCCGCCTCGGCGCTGGCCGCGTGTACGTGCTCGAGTCGTCGCGCATCACGCGGCGCGCGCTCGAGATGTACTGCCGCGACAACGACGCCGACGACGTGGTGGAGTTCGTGGCGGCCGACGCGGCGGCCGACGCCATCGCCGGGCCCGTCGACGTGGTGTTCAGCGAGCCGTTCTTCTACGGCTCGGTGCTGCCCTGGCACGACCTGCACTTCTGGTACCAGCGGTGGAAGCTGGCCGCTCTCTTCTCCCAGACGACCAAGGTCAGAGAGGCCGTGGACGGCGGTTGGTCGCGTCTGTGATCGGCCGGCTAGGTGGGTGCGTTCGTGGCCGGGGTGCGCTGGAAAAGTATAGGTGGTCGGAGTCAGTACTCGGCCGGCATGGTAAGGTAGGGGGATGTCAGCTTGGACCAGTTGGGTGCCCGGTTAGGCAACCAAATAAATTCTCGCTTGGCCTGATCGTAGCAGGGTGGCACGCAGGCTGGAGGTAGTGGAATGCTGAGATGCTGAGGCGTGCTCTGTCTGGGTCGGACCGTCACGGACGTGTCACAGTGCGGGTCAGCGGCTGTGGACGTGCCTGTCTGGGTCGGACCGTCACGGGCATGTCACAGTGCGAGTCAGCGGCTGTGGACGTGCCTCTGTCTGGGTCGGACCGTCACGGACGTGTCACAGTGCGGGTCAGCGGCTGTTGACGTGCCTCTGTCTGGGTCGGACCGTCACGGACGTGTCACAGTGCGGGTCAGCGGCTGTGGACGTGCCTCTGTCTGGGTCGGACCGTCACGGACGTGTCACAGTGCGGGTCGGCGGCTGGGGTCGTGCCTCTGTCTGGGTCGGACTGTCACAGTGCGAGTCAGCGGCTGGGGTCGTGCCTCTGTCTGGGTCGGACCGTCACGGACGTGTCACAGTGCGGGTCAGCGGCTGTGGACGTGCCTCTGTCTGGGTCGGACCGTCACGGACGTGTCACAGTGCGGGTCAGCGGCTGTTGACGTGCCTCTGTCTGGGTCGGACCGTCACGGACGTGTCACAGTGGGTGGCGCCTTACGTCCTCTGTCTGGGTCGGACCGTCACGGACGTCACAGTGCGAGTCAGCGGCTGTTGACGTGCCTCTGTCTGGGTCGGACCGTCACGGACGTTCACGGACGTGTCACAGTGCGAGGTCAGCGGCTGTGGACGTGCCTCTGTCTGGGTCGGACCGTCACGGACGTGTCACAGTGCGGGTCGGGGCGCCCCGGCTGGGGGCTGTCACGGACTGCCGCGGGCGGCGGCTGTGGCGGGTCGGTCGTGCCTCTGTCTGGGTCGGACCGTCACGGACGTGTCGGCGGTCAGCGGCTGTGGACGTGCCTCTGTCTGGGTCGGACCGTCACGGACGTGTCACAGTGCGGGTCGGCGGCTGGGGTCGTGCCCCTGTCTGGGTCGGACCGTCACGGACGTGTCACAGCGCGGGTCGGCGGCTGGGGTCGTGCCCCTGTCTGGGTCGGACCGTCACGGACGTTGCGGGTCAGCGGCTGTGGACGTGCCCCTGTCTGGGTCGGACCGTCACGGACGTGTCACAGTGCGGGTCGGCGGCTGGGGTCGTGCCTCTGTCTGGGTCGGACTGTCACAGTGCGAGTCAGCGGCTGGGGTCGTGCCCCTGTCTGGGTCGGACCGTCACGGACGTGTCACAGTGCGGGTCGGCGGCTGGGGTCGTGCCCCTGTCTGGGTCGGACCGTCACGGACGTGTCACAGTGCGGGTCGGCGGCTGGGGTCGTGCCCTGTCTGGGTCGGACCGTCACGGACGTGTCACAGTGCGGGTCGGCGGCTGGGGTCGTGCCCCTGTCTGGGTCGGACCGTCACGGACGTGTCACAGTGCGGGTCGGCGGCTGGGGTCGTGCCTCTGTCTGGGTCGGACTGTCACAGTGCGAGTCAGCGGCTGGGGTCGTGCCCCTGTCTGGGTCGGACCGTCACGGACGTGTCACAGTGCGGGTCGGCGGCTGGGGTCGTGCCTCTGTCTGGGTCGGACCGTCACGGACGTGTCACAGTGGTGGGCTGGGGTCGTGCCCTGTCTGGGTCGGACCGTCACGGACGTGTCAAGTGCGGGTCGGCGGCTGGGGTCGTGCCCCTGTCTGGGTCGGACCGTCACGGACGTGCACAGTGCGGGTCGGCGGCTGGGGTCGTGCCCTGTCTGGGTCGGACCGTCACGGACGTCAAGTGGGTTGGCGGCTGGGGTGGCCGTGGTGAGAGGACTGTAGTGGGGTGGGGGGTGTGCGTGGGACACGGACGTGTAGGCGGAGGTGGGGGGGTGTTTCTGGGTCGGACCGTCACAGTGCGGGTCGGCGGCTGGGGTCGTGCCCCTGTCTGGGTCGGTAGTTGTGACGCTGTGTGCTCCGCCTCAGTTGATTCCCCACTCGGCCGAGCTGCGCTGCGTGGCCGTCGAGTACGCCGACCTGTGGAAGATCCGCGCACCGCTGCACACCGTCGAGGGCTTCAAGCTGGACCTGTTCGACAGCCTGATAGAGGTGAGATGCCGCGCCGGGATGTCCCTGCCGCTGCGCAGGCTGCCAGCCGATCAGCTTTCGACGGACAATAGACCTTCTCGAAACGTTCGCTATGCCTTAATTTCTCATATCTGTCTAATATATTTGATATAGACTCAATAGTTAATTACTCTGTATCCCAGGACCGCTCCATAATTCCAGTTAAACCACAAATATCAACGGGGAAAATGGCGTTATTTTCACGCTGATAAATTTGTATGTAAAATGTCGTGTAATGAGCATGCCTCCCAAACTCCAATCGACGTTCTGTTTTATTGATAAATGCAAATTTTACTTTATATTTTTTCCAGTTCCAGAACTCGAATTACAAAACCCAGCCGTGGCCAGACCTCTGACCATACCACTGCCTGGTTACCATCCTCACCTGCTGTTGCAGCGATTCATTTCGGCCAGCTCAGTCCGCCGCTGCGGTTTGTGCCCCACCACTCATTCGGTTCAATATGTTGGCTCATCTAGCTCAGTTATCCGACTCAGTTCAGTTGACTGGGTCGGCCGACACTATGAGGCAGCATCCAGCCTTCATATGGTAGGCACTGTGTGCCTACCACCAACGGCGGAGAGTTGTGCCTCAACTCGACTAACCCGCTGTGTTGGTGCGTTTTTAAATATCCGCACGAAACCAGAATATGCGGGACGTATGAGTAGTATCAATGCCCACACAATGCCCGGTTTTCTCTGGCGCATCATGGTATACAAGCTTTGCTGAATGGTTCATGTCTAGGCAGTGTGTATGCTGAGACGTGAGTCATGGCCGGGTACGAATCATGCCTTGGTAGCATAACTCGTGCTTCTGGCAGCACTCGTGCTCGGCGCGATTCGTTCATGAAGATATTCATGTACGGGTGGTGCAGATCATGCACGGGGTAGTAATCGTATCCGGTGGGTGGGAAGTGACGTGTCGTGTGTGCCGTGCCGTCCGTGTACGCGCCACCGTCCGTGGCTGACGTGCTGTGGCTGATGTGTCGTGCCGTCCGTGTACGCGCCACCGTCCGTGGCTGACGTGCCGTACCGTCCGTGTACGCGCCACCGTCCGTGGCTGACGTGCCGTGTGTGCCGTACCGTCCGTGTACGCGCCACCGTCCGTGGCTGACGTGCCGTGTGTGCCGTACCGTCCGTGTACGCGTCACCGTCCGTGGCTGACGTGCCGTCTGTACGGCGTGGCTGACGTGTACCGTCGTGTACGCGACCGTCCTGGCGACGTGGCCGGCGCGTCGTGGCCGTTGTGTGTGCCGTACCGTCCGTGTACGCGCCACCGTCCGTGGCTGACGTGCCGTGTGTGCCGTACCGTCCGTGTACGCGTCACCGTCCGTGGCTGACGTGCCGTACCGTCCGTGTACGCGCCACCGTCCGTGGCTGACGTGCCGTGTGTGCCGTACCGTCCGTGTACGCGCCACCGTCCGTGGCTGACGGCAGTGTTCCGGAGCAGTCCGCCTGCCAGGTGGCCGACGACGACTGTGAGCCGCACCCACTCTGGGAGTACCCGTGCCGCGCGCTGACGGCGCCCATCACACTGGCCACCTTCGATCTGGCCACCTCACGGCCGGCGGACGTGCAGCTGACTGGCAGCTCCGACATTACTGCGTGAGTAATGCTGACCCGGTCACGGGGGCAGTGATACTGGCAGGGTCACGGGCAGTAACGCCTGCAGGGTTACGGGGGCAGTAACCTCGGCAGGGTTACGGGGGCAGTAACGCCGGTAGAGTCACGGGGGCAGTAACGCCGGCAGGGTTACGTGGGCAATAACGCCGGTAGGGTCACGGGGGCAGTAACGCCGGCAGGGTCACGGGCAGTAACGCCTGCTGGGTTACGGGGGCAGTAACGCCTGCAGGGTTACAGTGCCAGTAACCTCAACAGGGTTACGGGGGCAGTAACCTCGGCAGGGTCACGGGGCAGTAACGCCGACAGGGCAGTAATATTGCCAGTGCCACGTGGTGTGTCCAGATTCGTGTTCAGTTTGGTATCGGATGCAAATATGGATATCCTTTTCTTGACACCAAAGGTGCAACTAAAACATGATATACAACATCATATAATGCGTTTTCACATCTGTAATTGCTAGGCAGTTGTCTCTAGTTATCTTGGGCAGGACCAAGGCTATAGAACACCAGGTAGAACGCTCCGCTTCCCAAAAGGGAGACGCTTCAGCGGACCATCAATTATATAAACTTGAGCCGACCAATCAGCGTTTGACGACCTCCGCCGATCGTGGCAATAGTAAAGGCCGTAGGGCAAAACTTGTGGAAGCTATTATTCATATATTGTTCCATTGTTCGTGCTAATTTTCTACAAAGGCTTTCTTGCTACTTTAATCTTGATCTTTAATACTACTTTATTACAATGTCACCGCTAACAGGGGACAAAATTTGATATTTGTGTGGATGTCACCGGTTTCGTCGCACTAAAGACAAAATTTGTTTGTTTACCATTATCACGGTCGACGGAGGTCGTCAAACGCTGATTGGTCGGCTCAAGCGTCTCCCTTTTTTATTGGACTAAAATGCTGGAGCGCACCCCCTGGGCAGGACTATGCAAATATGCAACTGAAATAATTTCATGTCACCTGCATTCTACATAACATGATCCTCTAGGATGAAGCTGTTATGAACCTTCGTAAATACAAACAAAAAGCACGATTTCTGAGAGATGTAAATACTTTTGTAACGTGCCATTTTCCACAGATAATTCTGATTTTAGATACAACGGGGTTGCGGGCGCAGCAATGCTGGTAGAGCCACGGTGTCAGTAATACGTGGCCTTTCACCTGGATCGGCCCTTGTGGCTCTTAATAAGTCTGAACACTTTATGACTTTATAATACTGCCAGGATCGCGGGGTCGGTAGTATTGGTAGGGTAGCAGGGAGGGACAATACTTTTGGCGGGGTCAGGGTGCTGCGCGCTGACCCCGCGATAGGCTGCAGTGCCGACGATCCTGTCCCTTCCCTGCCCACCTCGCGGAGACGGGTGACCTTGATCATACCGTGCCAACCAATCGAAGTTCCGCGACCTCTCGAGTGGTCAGGCGCTCCCTCCAGCCGATCAGAGTGCCGCGACCTCTCGAGTGGTCAGCTGCTCCCGCCAGCCGATCGGAGTACCGCGACCTCTCGAGGGGTCAGCTGCTCCCGCCAGATGATCGGAGTACCGCGACCTCTCGAGGGGTCAGGTGCTCCCGCCAGCCGATCGGAGTACCGCGACCTCTCGAGGGGTCAGCTGCTCCCGCCAGATGACCGGAGTACCGCGACCTCTCGAGGGGTCAGCTGCTCCCGCCAGCCGATCGCAGTACCGCGACCTCTCGAGAGGTCAGGTGCTCCCGTCAGCCGATCAGAATACCGCGACCTCTCGAGGGGTCAGCTGCTCCCGCCAGATGACCGGAGTACCGCGACCTCTCGAGGGGTCAGCTGCTCCCGCCAGATGATCGGAGTACCGCGACCTCTCGAGGGGTCAGGTGCTCCCGCCAGCCGATCGGAGTACCGCGACCTCTCGAGGGGTCAGGTGCTCCCGCCAGCCGATCGGAGTACCGCGACCTCTCGAGGGGTCAGCTGCTCCCGCCAGATGACCGGAGTACCGCGACCTCTCGAGGGGTCAGCTGCTCCCGCCAGCTGACCGGAGTACCGCGACCTCTCGAGGGGTCAGCTGCTCCCGCCAGATGATCGGAGTACCGCGACCTCTCGAGGAGTCAGCTGCTCCCGCCAGATGATCGGAGTACCGCGACCTCTCGAGGGGTCAGCTGCTCCCGCCAGCCGATCGGAGTACCGCGACCTCTCGAGGGGTCAGGTGCTCCCGCCAGCAGATCGGAGTACCGCGACCTCTCGAGGGGTCAGGTGCTCCCGCCAGATGACCGGAGTACCGCGACCTCTCGAGGGGTCAGGTGCTCCCGCCAGATGACCGGAGTACCGCGACCTCTCGAGGGGTCAGCTGCTCCCGCCAGATGACCGGAGTACCGCGACCTCTCGAGGGGTCAGCTGCTCCCGCCAGCCGATCGTGCCGTCCGCCGTTAGCTCCCACTCACCGTGGTGAGGCGGGCGGGCGCCGAGGTCCCGCCGCCGCGGTAATACATTTTTAATGGAAATGGGTGAAAGATGCCACTTACCAAATTCTGAGTTGATATCCTTGCCAAAGAAATTTCGGCATCCTGCTTATAGATGCGTGCTCATACAGTCTGGATTTTTGTTTTGTTTAAAGCAGTGTTCTGTTTGTAGCTTCAGAACTAGCGCGCACGTCCTCACTTGTATGCACAGTGAAACACCCATAGCGACATCTGGTCATACAATTCCAGACATCGGGACCACCTATGATACGTTCTGCTTTACAGTTACCGGTGAACGCAACGAAAACGTGTCGTTAGAAGTATCCAATTTTTCTCTAATGGCGTGTACAGGAGCTTAAAACATTGTGAATGACATAGTTCATGGCGAATTTCGACATCCTGCTGTACTCTTTATCACATCACACACCTAATCAAAGCGCATTGCTTCAGCTGTACACGTCCGGCCGAGTCTGGGTGGCCGGCGGCGCGGTGGTAGCCGGCCAGCTGCACCACATACCTACCGGCTCTTTCGCTCACTATTGGCGTTTAAGCAAACGTCGCATTTGATCACAACAATTAAATATGTATGGCATCTGTTACGGTAGAGACCGGCTGCTGTGCTCGTTGTGACCGAAATTGTGCGGTTTGCCATATGACCTTTGCAGTAGATGCTTCCCTAAACTACAATACAGTACAAATGGTGCGGTTTCCCAGAGGCTGCATCCATCGCCACGGACGGCAGAGCTGCCGTTCTGGGCAAGTTCTGACCCGAGTGTACCCCTATTTAGCTCCTTGTCTCCGTACTGAGACCCGACCTCTCATGCAATCCAACAGTGGCGCCGTTTGCGCCCCAGCAGTCGCCGCTGGCCTGTGTTTTGCCTGTGTGTGTGCCGGAAGTGCCGTGCGCCTGTGACGTGTCTGTGGCCTGTCGGTGACCTGTCTGTGACCTGTTGGTGACCCGGCCCGTGCCCGCAGCGCCGGCTCGTGTAACGGCGTGGCGCTGTGGATGGAGTGGCTGCTGGAGCCGGGCGGCGAGCTGCGCGTCTGCGCCGGACCCGTGGAGCCGGTGCGCCACGGCCGACCCGTCGTCTGGGACCGCTACTCGCGCCAGGGCGTCTACCTGCTGCGGCCGCCGGTCGTCGTCTCGCCGGACCACTCGCGGCTCGACTTCACCTACCGCTTCACGGCCAAGTCGGGCGACGTGCACGTCCACTTCGACGCCCAGTCGTGAGGCGGGCTGACTGACCTCGGCCGGCTTGCCCGCCGGCGGGCTGCGCTGCCGCTGCCACTGACGGAGGTGCCGGCCCACAGCCGTTCAGTGCGGGCGGCGGCCAGGTGTTTCCCGTCGCCGCCGCTGGGAGACGCCACTGACGGCGGAGCCGGCTCTCAGGGCGGCATGGTGGGGTGGCGGCCGGCGACCGGATGAGCGGCAGACGCGATGAGACTCACGCTACGGTCACCAGGAGGCGGCGCGGTGCCGACGAAGTCCTAGCGGAGCTGCCGAGCTGGGTGGCTCGGGCTGGCTGGACACGACGCGGAGTGGGTCGACTCCGACAGTTCGATACTGCCGACAGGCTGCGCTCTGCTAGCATTCCAATGGTGCTCGGGAAGACTGGCGGGCGAGACGGTTATAGCAGCGGCGCTCTCGGCTGTGCACGCAGTATGACGCCCTTCCAGCTGACGACCGACGCTGACGGTACCGATCTCGGCAGTTGGCGCTGCGCCGGAGCCTCCGTCACAGTCAGGGAGCGAGCGGCAGGTGTCCACGGCGTAGACACTGCGTCGTCTGCGTGTTTGGCCCGACTCTGCCGAGTGTGCAGATGGCCGGAGTGTTGCCGAGTGTGCTTAGTGCAGGCGTCGTTGAGGTGCCGCCGGGCGGTCTTCGACTGGCATGTGAGCGTCTGCTGCCGGGGCGTGCCGCTGGACGACTTTCGACTGGCACGGGAGCGTCTGCTGCCGGGGAGTGCCGCTGGGCGACTTTCGACTGGCACGGGAGCGTCTGCTGCCGGGGCGTGCCGCTGGACGACTTTCGACTGGCACGGGAGCGTCTGCTGCCGGGGCGTGCCGCTGGGCGGCCTTCGACTGGCACGGGAGCGTCTGCTGCCGGGGCGTGCCGCTGGGCGGTCTTCGACTGGCACGGGAGCGTCTGCTGCCGGGGCGTGCCGCTGGGCGACTTTCGACTGGCACGGGAGCGTCTGCTGCCGGGGAGTGCCGCTGGACGACTTTCGACTGGCACGGGAGCGTCTGCTGCCGGGGAGTGCCGCTGGGCGGTCTTCGACTGGCACGGGAGCGTCTGCTGCCGGGGAGTGCCGCTGGGCGGTCTTCGACTGGCACGGGAGCGTCTGCTGCCGGGGAGTGCCGCTGAGTGCCCCGCTGGGTGTCCTGGACGAGTAGCTAAGTGGTCAGTACGTGGTTCCGCGGAACGGTGGACTGCCTCGTGGGTGAGCCACACGCAGTACGAGTGGGGGCTTATGTGATCGGTATTCGCCTGTGGTGACTGCAGGCCAAGACCATGAGCCGCACTGGCCACATCGGAGCGTGCGTGGTTCGGGCCGATTGGTGCCTGAACAGGCCGATTGGTACCTGAACAGGCTGATTGGTACCTGAACAGGCTGATTGGTACCTGAACAGGCCGATTGGTACCTGAACAGGCCGATTGGTACCTGAACAGGCTGATTGGTACCTGAACAGGCTGATTGGTACCTGAACAAGCTGATTGGTACCTGGACAGGCTGATTGGTACCTGAACAGGCCGATTGGTACCTGAACAGGCCGATTGGTACCTGAACAGGGTGATTGGTACCTGAACAGGCCGATGGTACCTGAACAGGCCATTGGTACCTGAACAAGCCGATTGGTACCTGAACAGGCTGATTGGTACCTGAACAGGCCGATTGGTACCTGAACAGGCCGATTGGTACCTGAACAGGCTGATTGGTACCTGAACAGGCCGATTGGTACCTGAACAGGCTGATTGATACCTGAACAAGCCGATTGGTACCTGAACAGGCTGATTGGTACCTGAACAAGCCGATTGGTACCTGAACAGGCCGATTGGTACCTGAACAGGCCGATTAGTACCTGAACAGGCCCGAACGGTTGCGATGCTGATGCCGTTTTGGCTATCTTTTGTACAATATATAATATTAGATCGTTTAGTGTTTGTTGGATGTAAGACATGATTATACACAGTATGTACTTTTGAAATGCCCGTCCTTATAATGATTCCGAAGTTTGATTAAGCAGGTACACCCCATGGGCACATAACATTCAAACAAGTGACATTATACGACGCATTGAAAAATCGCCAGAGAAAATCCGCACACGTGAAGGTTACACACGAACACTGCCATGAATAGCAAAAGCTAACAAACAGATGCTATAACAATACACAATACACCACTCGTTCACCTAACCAAACGCCAGGACGAATAGTTACTATTTAACATGGGTCTAAACTCCTGAGTGTACATTTATTTGGTGATGTTGCACTCAGGGTGGTCTGCATGTTTTAACAATCTCCAAGGTGAGAGGTATGGTGGCAGAAGTTGTACTGCTGTTGCTGTGTGCTTGTCTAAAATGATTTCCCATCGGTGTGTCAAACATCCTGTTTTTCTGCATCGCGCAGGTGCTCATTGAAACGTAGGCGAACGCGGCGAGCCGTCTCGCCATTGCAGTTGACCTTTTGGCGGCTGTCGGTGTAAACATTGCAACTAATCCGGTACACAAGCCCAGATAGGTAACACTTGCCAGCCACTCCGGCCGAACACACGATCACCGCCGGTTTACCGCGGGGCCTACATGACAATTGCAGTCGATGCATCCCAAAGCCCCCTGCGGGGAATTGTGGTTGGGAGATATCTGACCCAACTAGTAAGCTTTTTATTGTGGTGCTCGCCCAGGCGACACGCACGCTTAAAGTTGAAGATCTAATGAGTTCTTTTTTGCCGTGAGTTTTTGTCGACGTATGGCAGAGTCAGAAATCCATACATGTTTTGAGCACTGGCGGATCTAGCCGCTCGGTTTGGGGGGCTAAACTGAGTCTCCAGGACTTGCCAACCGGGGGAAGCGATGTTAGCGGGGCGTTTGTCGTCGACCGGGGGAGCAACGTAGACGTGGTGTTTGACGTGATGACCTGGGGTAGGGTGCGAAGCGATGTGTTGTTGTCGACCATGGGGGGGGAGGGTGTGGGAAGCGCAATGGGCGGATCCAGTCACTGGTTGGGGGTGGGGGCTCCGTACCAGGAGCCGATACGGGAGCCGAAGCAGAGTCAGGGGCCGGTGCACGACCGGTGGCAGGAGCCGGTAAGTGAGCCGAAACAGAATCAGGAGCAGGGACTGTAATCAGACACAGGATATAGTCAAAAGGATGTTAATATCGCGAGAGCGTCCCACAGTCTTCAGTCTGTCATTAAATAAACATTTACCTGCACCACGACACATTCAATATTCATAAATAAAAGTACATTACAAAAGGAAAATTCGCAATGGTCTAAAGAAGTTAAATATTGACTGAATTTGAACAATATCAATACGCGGAATGTCTTTTCGGCCGGTATCAGCCAGTTACGATGTACACCGGAGCACATTGCACGTGCATGGTGTTCCTGACTTGAGGCCAATCACAGCCATGCAGTTATCTGAAAAATATGACCCTGTATTTAAATAGGCAGACCTATATGCATATATATATATATATATATATATATTTATACATATACATTAAGAATATCTAGGCCAAAGTTATGTTGTATCTTAATGTTTCTTGTAATAACATTAACCCTCGCACTCCGGACGGGGGGGGATGGTCATTTTCGCACCACAGCCGTGAGGTTTTTCCACAGTACCTAAGTGCCGAACACGCACAGATAATCGGCTGAAACTTTGCATGCGTTCTAGGAATAGCCGATGTGTTGGTTCAAACTTTATGTTTGGGTGATCTAGGTTCACCGAGATATTCGACGTTAAATTCGGATTTTGCTTCTCAAAATGAAATTTGTATTCATCTTTTCATGATTGTCTGTAGGAAAACCAATACGAGGTATCGAAAAACCAATGGCATATTCTCGAAACCAATGGCATATTCTCGATAAGCAATTGATCAAATACAATTTGAAAAATAGTCCAGATCTGTGTGACCTCGAGCAAGGCGAGGATACGAGGTCAATTTGACAATTTGTTTGTCGAATTAATAAAAAATTCAACATCCGTAACGTATGTTATAGAGCACTATCGTATCTATCAGTGTACAAATATCAGCTTCAAATCTTATACTGCGGTTCCGTTTTTATCAATGAAAACGTAGCCGGGGTTCACACTTTTACCGCGCTGCGTTGGCTGCAACTGAAGAAGCGGTCGCGGCCCGAAACTAGGTTGCTTCCACTCCAGCTGGACCGTGAACTATCAGACATACAATGCAACTTTTTATTTAATATTAGAAGTTCAATAACAAGGTAAACGATGCCGTTTTCCGTATCTTTCCATATGGCGTATAACAAAAGTTAGTGGGGTCAAATTGACCCCCAGTGGTGCGTGGTGGTGAAATCTGCTGGGAGTACGAGGGTTAATAACTATTAGGGCAAAGATAGTTAGTTATGTACCTAATTCCTTCTGGTTTTTCTAACAACTTTCAGGAAAGAAAAGTATTACATAAGTTGCATTAAAATAGTTAAGGTCAGATACTCAAAATATGTTTTAATTGTAAGGCTTCTTACAGGGGCAGCACATCTAAGATAAATACCTGCATATATGAAAACTATGAAAGCACAAAACATGTATGGACTTACCTTTTGCCCTATTTTTAGAGAATAAATCCTTTATGGAAAGTTGACGCTTCATATCTACTCGTATAGCGATAGCTCTGCCTCTTGCTGTAGGAAGAAGGAATAATGGATAAATAAGCAAGCAGGCATGACACAATCATGTATTCAATGAAACAAAAACCTATTAGATTTGGATAGCTAACAAGAGAAGCCTTCACTTGTTACCTAGTTTTTGTGTTTGTTGGGGGGGGCTAATTTGTACTGTTAGCCCCCCAGATTTGATTGGGGGGCTAAAGCCCCTTTTGCCCCCCTGGATCCGCCAGTGGTTTTGAGGTGCTTTGGTCGCGTTCTTCGGTTTTCGATCGTTTCGATTCGAGCCTCTCGTTTGAGTCGATGTAGAAGATGTGTAATAGAGGAAGAAAATATCCGTTTTGTTGAAAAAGTCGATCGATCTTTTTGGTTGAGCTTTTGGTGGCAACCTCGTCTGACGATAGGCTCGTGTATATTCGAATCGAATAGCATTTCTGAGCAGCCATCAGATGCGCTGACGAGTGAGGAAGTATGATGCTTTAATGGTTTGGTTTCAGGTAAAGTTCGGTCGTATATTTGCTGCCACTTGCCACAGTAATCAGGGTGTCCAGAAAGGTGGCCGATTTATTGTTGTGTGTGTCATCCAAGGCAAACCTGATAGTGTTGTGCAGACTGTTGAGGTGAGCGATGAAGTCTGAAAGTTCTGCTTCTGTGTGTTTCCAAATATACAACGAGTCATCGAAGTAGCGGCAGAAGAAATCAATCTTGATTGTCGCACTAGTTATCGTCAATTGATCAAACCTGTGCATGACAATTATGGCCATAGGTGGCGCTACCGTGTTCTCAACTGCAATTCAGAGTCGTTGCTTGTAGTTTTTTGTTGTCAAATCTAGGTGTGTTATTGTCTAGACAATGAAGCAAGTCTCTCGACATCTGCCAGTGACAGACCACATAGGTCCACGTCGTTTTGATGATCTCACAGGCACAGCAATGTTATGACCGATTGAAGGCCTTCCGTAAGTGGTACGTTGCCATACAAATTTACCACATCAATGCTGAATACGATGGCGCCTTGTGGGAGATGGTGGTTGTGACACTTCCTTGGAAGTCGGGCCAAATAATCCTGTGCGTTTTTGTTTTATTTGGCTGGTAGGTATTTTAAGAGTTCGTTCAAAATTATATCCCACGACCAAAATGTTTGTTTTCTGTTGGTCCGCCACACGCAAACACAATGAGCTTCAGGGGAACTGTAGACTCTAGGGAGGCCGCATATCCCTGGTGTGCGTGAATTACATGGCGTTAGATCCTGTATGAGACTGTCGGACATTTCGTATTTTTCTTGCTTTCTTGACCAACCTTTTCGCTTCTTCCTCGATTTTCATCGTCAGATTTGCCGTGGAAATATTTAATAAGATCATCCTAAACCAGTTTTACCAAACACCTTAATAAAATTAGGGAATGATGTGGTTATTTTATTCAATTACCAATCGACAAAACGTCGACGCAGGCTGATGTTGATACAGGCTGTATCAATTTACCACGCAGGTTGTCTGGTGCAGGCTGCAACATGCCATGCAACAGTGAGACTCTATGTCGCAAAACTACACTGTACCCTCAATTTGAGAGTACAGTGTAACAGCAAACGATACAAAATATTTAACCGTTGCAAAGCTGAGAAAGCATTGCAATGATAACAGACATCTAAAAAGTTATGAAGTGGGCGGCAAATTAGAAATTAAGGGCGATGCACAGACATCGAAATTTTCATTTCCCTCCAAACATGTGCCAAATCGTCACCATTCCGCAGCCGCGCGTCGAAAGGACTTGTGCTTGTTTTTGCCGCGAGAAGAAGGTGCCAGTAGCAACATATGTGGCAGCCATGGCAACCAGCTTCATACTTTTGGAGTAAGCGCTGTTGTATCAACCATCCCACGTATCAACTAGACCCGGTCTCCCCCACCATGTAGTGGTGCCCTGTCAGACTGGCAATAGCCCTATTTACACCACCGATAACCCTCTGCCGCTTGGACACCATTGTGGTTCTGACCCCTGCTGTATCACAAGTACCTGAAGCCCATGAAAGGGGCGACAGTCCGTCTCTCTGACGTCACCCGGGCGCCGCCAGTGCGCCTCTCCGACCGCCGCCGCGCCTCACACACCCGCCCGGACGTATTTTTGTTTTGCATCCTGTTCGAGTCGAGGTTCCACTTCGTTTATCAATCATCCTAGGGCGAAATCGAGCATACTCGTATAGGTAACTCTAAAATCGATATTTGAAGAAAATTGAGAGGGGGATAATTTTCACAAATGAACATTTTATGCAAAATTTGTGTTAAAATGTTAAAAAGTGCATTGATACGTTTGCGTCAAAATACCATATCTTGCCTCCCCATGAAAGTTTTCGGGTGTCTGAAAGGACCCAATAAGCGCCATGCTGTGACAATTTTGAGGTGCAAAACGATATTGCTGAAAGCACGGGCTTCACGAATGCAAAATGATGGAGATGGATATTACGGTCTACATGTCCGAAATTTATATGCCACGCCCGGGCGCAATGCCAAACTTCAGAATCAATGAGGGGAACTATCCCCCTCAACACCATTGGCTGCGACACCCATGGGTGAACGGGACGGGAAGCTGCCGGTGTCGCTGCGGCTCGAGGTGCGCAACAACGGGATGGGTGTCGCAACAGCTGCCGGTGTCGCTGCGGCTCGAGGTGCGCAACAACGGGACGCACCGGCTGGCCGGCCGGCCGGCCGGTGCCGGCTGGACGGTCGGTGGACCTCGAGACGACGACTACCGGCCGCCTCCGCCGACCGGCTGCGGAGGCGGCCAGAGCGCCCCCGCACCGAACTGTGTGTGCTGACGCGGCCGGACCGCCGCCCGCCGGGTTCAGCCGTCCGCTGAGTGTGACGGACACATCAGTTGTTCTTGACGTCGATAAATATGCTACTTACCCGACATCGCTGAGACCTGCTGCCTGATTCCGAACGTGCATTTTAACCCACTATGTGGTTGTCAAAATATGAAATGTAAATGTATTATTAGCCGCCACCTTGTGGCTCAACCACCCGTAAGAAACAAACAAAAACGTGATAGCTCAATCCATTGGTGAGCACTGAGCATACTCAGTCGAAGTTCCCTATTTACGGGCGATAGCATTATGAGCTGCTGCTACTGCCAATGGAGTCAGTGTTGTGCCACCGCACCGGGTTGTGGATCCGTGGCCTGTTGTGATGACTGTGGTCGACCTGTCCTCCGCATGAGTCCCGTGGATCCGTGGCCTGTTGTGATGACTGTGGTCGACCTGTCCTCCGCATGAGTCCCGTGGATCCGTGGCCTGTTGTGATGACTGTGGTCGACCTGTCCTCCGAATGAGTCCCGTGGATCCGTGGCCTGTTGTGATGACTGTGGTCGACCTGTCCTCCGCATCAGTCACGTGGATCCGTGGACTGTTGTGGTGACTGTGGTCGACCTGTCCTCCGCATGAGTCCCGTGGATCCGTGGACTGTTGTGATAACTGTGGTCGACCTGTCCTCCGCACCAGTCCCGTGGATCCGTGGACTGCTGTGAAGACTGGCCAACCTGTCATACGCATCAGTTCCGTGGACTGTTGTGGTGACTGTGGCCGTCCTGTCCTCCGCACCAGTCCCGTGGATCCGTGGACTGTTGTGATGACTGTGGTCGACCTGTCCTCCGCATCAGCCCCGTGGATCCGTGGACTGTTGTGATGACTGTGGTCGACCTGTCCTCCGCACCAGTCCCGTGGATCCGTGGACTGCTGTGATGACTGTGGTCGACCTGTCCTCCGCATCAGTCCCGTGGATCCGTGGACTGCTGTGAAGACTGGCCAACCTGTCATACGCATCAGTTCCGTGGACTGTTGTGGTGACTGTGGTCGTCCTGTCCTCCGCACCAGTCCCGTCGATCCGTGGACTGCTGTGGTGACTGTGGTCGTCCTGTCCTCGGCACCAGTCCCGTCGATCCGTGGACTGTTGTGGTGACTGTGGTCGACCTGTCCTCCGCATGAGTCCCGTGGAGTCCCGTGGACTGTTGTGATGACTGTGGTCGACCTGTCCTCCGCATCAGTCCCGTGGATCCGTGGACTGTTGTGATGACTGTGGTCGACCTGTCCTCCGCATCAGTCCCGTGGATCCGTGGACTGTTGTGATGACTGTGGTCGACCTGTCCTCCGCATCAGTCCCGTGGATCCGTGGACTGTTGTGATGACTGTGGTCGACCTGTCCTCCGCATCAGGCCCGTGGATCCGTGGACTGCTGTGATGACTGTGGTCGACCTGTCATCCGCATCAGTCCCGTGGATCCGTGGATTGCTGTGATGACTGTGGTCGACCTGTCCTCCGCATCAGTCCCGTGGATCCGTGGACTGTTGTGATGACTGTGGTCGACCTGTCCTCCGCATGAGTCCCGTGGATCCGTGGACTGTTGTGATAACTGTGGTCGACCTGTCCTCCGCACCAGTCCCGTGGATCCGTGGACTGCTGTGAAGACTGTGGTCGACCTGTCCTCCGCATGAGTCCCGTGGATCCGTGGACTGCTGTGAAGACCGGCCAACCTGTCATACGCATCAGTTCCGTGGACTGTTGTGATGACTGTGGTCGACCTGTCCTCCGCATCAGCCCCGTGGATCCGTGGACTGTTGCGATGACTGTGGTCGACCTGTCCTCCGCACCAGTCCCGTGGATCCTTGGACTGCTGTGATGACTGTGGTCGACCTGTCCTCCGCATCAGTCCCGTGGATCCGTGGACTGCTGTGAAGACTGGCCAACCTGTCATACGCATCAGTTCCGTGGACTGTTGTGGTGACTGTGGTCGTCCTGTCCTCCGCACCAGTCCCGTCGATCCGTGGACTGTTGTGGTGACTGTGGTCGACCTGTCCTCCGCACCAGTCCCGTCGATCCGTGGACTGCTGTGGTGACTGTGGTCGTCCTGTCCTCGGCACCAGTCCCGTCGATCCGTGGACTGTTGTGGTGACTGTGGTCGACCTGTCCTCCGCACCAGTCCCGTCGATCCGTGGACTGCTGTGGTGACTGTGGTCGTCCTGTCCTCGGCACCAGTCCCGTCGATCCGTGGACTGTTGTGGTGACTGTGGTCGACCTGTCCTCCGCACGAGTCCCGTGGATCCGTGGACTGTTGTGATGACTGTGGTCGACCTGTCCTCCGCATCAGTCCCGTGGATCCGTGGACTGTTGTGATGACTGTGGTCGACCTGTCCTCCGCATGAGTCCCGTGGATCCGTGGCCTGTTGTGATGACTGTGGTCGACCTGTCCTCCGAATGAGTCCCGTGGATCCGTGGCCTGTTGTGATGACTGTGGTCGACCTGTCCTCCGCATCAGTCACGTGGATCCGTGGACTGTTGTGGTGACTGTGGTCGTCCTGTCCTCCGCATCAGTCCCGTAGATCCGTGGATTGCTGTGATGACTGTGGTCGACCTGTCCTCCGCATCAGTCCCGTAGATCCGTGGATTGCTGTGATGACTGTGGTCGACCTGTCCTCCGCATCAGTCCCGTGGATCCGTGGACTGTTGTGGTGACTGTGGTCGTCCTGTCCTCCGCACCAGTCCCGTGGATCGGTGGACTGCTGTGAAGACTGGCCAACCTGTCCTCCGCACCAGTCCCGTGGACTGTTGTGGTGACTGTGGTCGTCCTGTCCTCCGCACCAGTCCCGTCGATCCGTGGACTGTTGTGGTGACTGTGGTCGTCCTGTCCTCCGCATCAGTCCCGTGGATCCGTGGACTGTTGTGGTGACTGTGGTCGTCCTGTCCTCCGCACCAGTCCCGTGGATCCGTGGACTGTTGTGGTGGCTGTGGTCGTCCTGTCCTCCGCACCAGTCCCGTGGACTGTTGTGGTGACTGTGGTCGTCCTGTCCTCCGCATCAGTCCCGTGGATCCGTGGACTGTTGTGGTGACTGTGGTCGTCCTGTCCTCCGCACCAGTCCCGTGGATCCGTGGACTGTTGTGGTGGCTGTGGTCGTCCTGTCCTCCGCACCAGTCCCGTGGACTGTTGTGGTGGCTGTGGTCGTCCTGTCCTCCGCACCAGTCCCGTGGACTGTTGTGGTGACTGTGGTCGTCCTGTCCTCCGCACCAGTCCCGTCGATCCGTGGACTGTTGTGGTGACTGTGGTCGTCCTGTCCTCCGCATCAGTCCCGTGGACTGTTGTGGTGGCTGTGGTCGTCCTGTCCTCCGCACCAGTCCCGTGGACTGTTGTGGTGACTGTGGTCGTCCTGTCCTCCGCACCAGTCCCGTCGATCCGTGGACTGTTGTGGTGACTGTGGTCGTCCTGTCCTCCGCATCAGTCCCGTGGACTGTGTGGTGGTGGGTCGTCCTGTCCTCCGCACCAGTCCCGTGGACTGCTGTGATGACTGTGGTCGTCCTGTCCTCCGCACCAGTCCCGTGGACTGTTGTGGTGACTGTGGTCGTCCTGTCCTCCGCACCAGTCCCGTCGATCCGCACCAGTCCCGTGGACTGTTGTGATGACTGTGGTCGACCTGTCCTCCGCATCAGTCCCGTGGATCCGTGGACTGTTGTGGTGACTGTGGTCGTCCTGTCCTCCGCACCAGTCCCGTCGATCCGCACCAGTCCCGTGGACTGTTGTGATGACTGTGGTCGACCTGTCCTCCGCATCAGTCCCGTGGATCCGTGGACTGTTGTGGTGACTGTGGTCGTCCTGTCCTCCGCACCAGTCCCGTGGACTGTTGTGGTGACTGTGGTCGACCTGTCCTCCGCACCAGTCCCGTGGACTGTTGTGGTGGCTGTGGTCGTCCTGTCCTCCGCACCAGTCCCGTGGACTGTTGTGGTGGCTGTGGTCGTCCTGTCCTCCGCATCAGTCCAGTCGATCCGTGGACTGTTGTGGTGACTGTGGTCGACCTGTCCTCCGCATCAGTCCCGTGGACTGTTGTGATGACTGTGGTCGACCTGTCCTCCGCATCAGTCCCGTGGACTGTTGTGGTGACTGTGGTCGACCTGTCCTCCGCATCAGTCCCGTTGACTGTTGTGGTGACTGTGGTCGACCTGTCCTCCGCATCAGTCCCGTGGACTGTTGTGATGACTGTGGTCGACCTGTCCTCCGCATCAGTCCCGTGGACTGTTGTGGTGACTGTGGTCGACCTGTCCTCCGCATCAGTCCCGTGGACTGTTGTGGTGACTGTGGTCGACCTGTCCTCCGCATCAGTCCCGTGGACTGTTGTGGTGACTGTGGTCGACCTGTCCTCCGCATCAGTCCCGTGGACTGCTGTGGTGACTGTGGTCGTCCTGTCCTCTGCATCAGTCCCGTGGCCTGTTGTGGTGGCTGTGGTCGTCCTGTCCTCCGCACCAGTCCCGTGGACTGTTGTGGTGACTGTGGTCGACCTGTCCTCCGCACCAGTCCCGTCGATCCGTGGACTGTTGTGGTGACTGTGGTCGTCCTGTCCTCCGCATCAGTCCCGTGGACTGCTGTGGTGACTGTGGTCGTCCTGTCCTCCGCATCAGTCCAGTCGATCCGTGGACTGTTGTGGTGACTGTGGTCGACCTGTCCTCCGCATCAGTCCCGTGGACTGTTGTGGTGACTGTGGTCGACCTGTCCTCCGCATCAGTCCCGTGGACTGTTGTGGTGACTGTGGTCGACCTGTCCTCCGCATCAGTCCCGTGGACTGTTGTGGTGACTGTGGTCGACCTGTCCTCCGCATCAGTCCCGTGGACTGTTGTGATGACTGTGGTCGACCTGTCCTCCGCATCAGTCCCGTGGACTGTTGTGGTGACTGTGGTCGACCTGTCCTCCGCATCAGTCCCGTGGACTGTTGTGGTGACTGTGGTCGACCTGTCCTCCGCATCAGTCCCGTGGACTGTTGTGGTACTGTGGTCGACCTGTCCTCCGCATCAGTCCCGTGGACTGTTGTGATGACTGTGGTCGACCTGTCCTCCGCATCAGTCCCGTGGACTGTTGTGGTGACTGTGGTCGACCTGTCCTCCGCATCAGTCCCGTGGACTGTTGTGGTGACTGTGGTCGACCTGTCCTCCGCATCAGTCCCGTGGACTGTTGTGGTGACTGTGGTCGACCTGTCCTCCGCATCAGTCCCGTGGACTGCTGTGGTGACTGTGGTCGACCTGTCCTCCGCACCAGTCCCGTGGACTGTTGTGGTGACTGTGGTCGTCCTGTCCTCTGCATCAGTCCCGTCGATCCTTGCCCTGTTGTGGTGACTGTGGTCGTCCTGTCCTCCGCATCAGTCCCGTGGACTGCTGTGGTGACTGTGGTCGTCCTGTCCTCCGCACCAGTCCCGTGGACTGTTGTGGTGACTATGGTCGTCCTGTCCTCCGCACCAGTCCTGTCCTCCGCACCAGTCCCGCGGTTCCGTGGACTGTTGTGGTGACTGTGGTCGACCTGTCCTCCGCACCAGTCCCGTGGACTGTTGTGGTGACTGTGGTCGTCCTGTCCTCCGCATCAGTCCAGCACACGGTGCAGTCAGTCAGCCAACGGCGGCCGACAGCTGTGCAGTCTGCAGCGGTACACACTACGGTGGGAACGCAGGTTTGACGACTCAGTCTGTGGGCGGTGAGCATCTGTGCGTCGCACGTTGCCAGCTGCAAACCACACACACCGCACAGTAGTAACGAACCCATCATCTGTGAAGTGTGCGAATTCACGCCAACCGAATCGAAACCGACCGCGGATCCACCCGACGTGGACCCGGTCCGGCCCGGATCCACCCGACCCGGACCCAGGCCAGCCCAGACCCACCCGACCTGTGGCAGGAGGGGGAGGGGGAGCGTTGATCGTAGGACCATGGGTTCGAATCCCACAGTCGGAGATATTGACGAGTCCATCCGCGACGAGCCGGTGTGATAGCCCACAGCTCGGTCCGGACTCGCCCAACTCGGTCCGCCCAACTCGGTCCGGGCTCGCCCAACCCAATCCTACCCCAATCCGCCCTCGTTCGGTCTCGACTAATTTCTGGGCGAGACGATATGCTCGGAGAACATTTGGAACATACACTGTAAATCATCTAGCCACTCAAATATTGCAGCAAAGTGCAGGAAAGCGGGAAAAGTGATATTTTGACAAATGCAATGTCATGCGTCCATGTATGACGTCATTAGTCGGTGACCTGACATCACGACCGAATACTTAGAATTGAAGACGTGCAAAGGATTTGTCATCAGTCATGCCAAAAGTCGACGCGACGCTGCACTTCATCTTCCGGTGGTCGCGAGAAAACCGCTTGGGTGTCATCTGCCCCCTCGCAAAGCAGCCATTAATGCATACGAATTGTAAGAAGAGCACCCCGTAGACCATGCGTTAATTTCGCTATGTGCGTCTTTCAGCCTTGTTTGCCAGAAGCAAATTACGATATGATCCACCAGGCGAATGCTGTCCCGTGTCGTCGGTCCAGTGGCCCTGGCGGTAACTGCCTGGTCGAGTATCTCCCGTGTCGCTGGTCGAGTGGCCCTGGCGGTAACTGCCTGGTCGAGTATCTCCCGTGTCGTCGGTCCAGTGGCTCTGGCGGTAACTGCCTGGTCGAGTATCTCCCGTGTCGTTGGTCGAGTGGCCCTGGCGGTAACTGCCTGGTCGAGTATCTCCCGTGTCGTTGGTCGAGTGGCTCTGGCGGTAACTGCCTGGTCGAGTATCTCCCGTGTCGTTGGTCCAGTGGCTCTGGCGGTAACTGCCTGGTCGAGTATCTCCCGTGTCGTTGGTCGAGTGGCCCTGGCGGTAACTGCCTGGTCGAGTATCTCCCGTGTCGTCGGTCCAGTGGCTCTGGCGGTAACTGCCTGGTCGAGTATCTCCCGTGTCGTTGGTCGAGTGGCCCTGGCGGTAACTGCCTGGTCGAGTATCTCCCGTGTCGTTGGTCGAGTGGCTCTGGCGGTAACTGCCTGGTCGAGTATCTCCCGTGTCGTTGGTCGAGTGGCCCTGGCGGTAACTGCCTGGTCGAGTATCTCCCGTGTCGTTGGTCGAGTGGCCCTGGCGGTAACTGCCTGGTCGAGTATCTCCCGTGTCGTTGGTCGAATGGCCCTGGCGGTAACTGCCTGGTCGAGTATCTCCCGTGTCGTTGATCGAGTGACCCTGGCGGTAACTGCCTGGTCGAGTATCTCTCGTGTCGTTGATCGAGTGACCCTGGCGGTAACTGCCTGGTCGAGTATCTCTCATCTCCCGTGTCGCTGGTCGAGTGACCCTGGCGGTAACTGCCTGGTCGAGTATCTCTCGTGTCGTTGATCGAGTGACCCTGGCGGTAACTGCCTGGTCGAGTATCTCCCGTGTCGCTGGTCGAGTGGCCCTGGCGGTAACTGCCTGGTCGAGTATCTCCCGTGTCGTTGGTCGAATGGCCCTGGCGGTAACTGCCTGGTCGAGTATCTCCCGTGTCGTTGATCGAGTGACCCTGGCGGTAACTGCCTGGTCGAGTATCTCTCGTGTCGTTGATCGAGTGACCCTGGCGGTAACTGCCTGGTCGAGTATCTCTCATCTCCCGTGTCGCTGGTCGAGTGACCCTGGCGGTAACTGCCTGGTCGAGTATCTCCCGTGTCGTTGATCGAGTGACCCTGGCGGTAACTGCCTGGTCGAGTATCTCTCATCTCCCGTGTCGCTGGTCGAGTGACCCTGACGGTAACTGTCTGGTCGAGTATCTCTCATCTCCCGTGTCGTTGGTCGAGTGACCCTGACGGTAACTGCCTGGTCGAGTATCTCTCATCTCCCGTGTCGCTGGTCGAGTGACCCTGACGGTAACTGCCTGGTCGAGTATCTCTCATCTCCCGTGTCGTTGGTCGAGTGACCCTGGCGGTAACTGCCTGGTCGAGTATCTCTCATCTCCCGTGTCGCTGGTCGAGTGACCCTGACGGTAACTGTCTGGTCGAGTATCTCTCATCTCCCGTGTCGTTGGTCGAGTGACCCTGACGGTAACTGCCTGGTCGAGTATCTCTCATCTCCCGTGTCGCTGGTCGAGTGACCCTGACGGTAACTGCCTGGTCGAGTATCTCCCGTGTCGTTGATCGAGTGGCCCTGACGGTAACTGCCTGGTCGAGTATCTCTCATCTCCCGTGTCGCTGGTCGAGTGGCCCTGGCGATAACTGCCTGGTCGAGTATCTCTCATCTCCCGTGTCGCTGGTCGAGTGACCCTGACGGTAACTGCCTGGTCGAGTATCCCTCATCTCCCGTGTCGCTGGTCGAGTGACCCTGACGGTAACTGCCTGGTCGAGTATCTCTCATCTCCCGTGTCGCTGGTCGAGTGGCCCTGGCGGTAACTGCCTGGTCGAGTATCCCTCATCTCCCGTGTCGCTGGTCGAGTGGCCCTGACGGTAACTGCCTGGTCGAGTATCTCCCGTGTCGCTGGTCGAGTGACCCTGACGGTAACTGCCTGGTCGAGTATCTCTCATCTCCCGTGTCGTTGGTCGAGTGACCCTGACGGTAACTGCCTGGTCGAGTATCTCTCATCTCCCGTGTCGCTGGTCGAGTGACCCTGACGGTAACTGTCTGGTCGAGATTCTCTGGCTGCCGCCGGCTGCATCATTTCGACTGAGCTCAGCAGCAGGCTCGAATACGCTCGACCTGCACCTCATTAACAGTTAGCCATGGCCGAAGCCGTCCGTGATGCAAGTACTCGGCACTGCACGTGCACTGGCGATGTGGCGGTGTGCCGGTTTTGTTTGCACAGCGCCGCCGGTGCCGCAGCTGACGGACCGGAGCGCCACTGAGCGCCGCCGTAAACACGCCGGGATCGGCGACACAACGGCCGCCGGTCACGCGCTGCCTCCCGGCGTGAGTCTGCAGTCCGTCGTGGTGTTACTCTCCCACCTGACGATCAGTGGCGTCGCAAACTTCAGCTTCCGGGTGGGGTCGAACCCCATGGACGCAGGAACGATTTTCAAGCGGACAGGTACGACGGTGACTGTTTTCTGCGCTCGTCTCCGTCCACCCCTCCCCACCTACTCGCTACTTAGCGTACAAAATCATCGAATTTCGGCAACTGATTTCTGCCTCGCGTCATTCTCTCGGTTTTATTTTTACGGTCAACATTTTCAGTTCCTCTTCTCTCTCTCTATTAGCCTCTCTATGGGCGCTACATGACCGACGCAGTCGATGCGCCCCTAAACTCCAACAACAAACCAACCAACCAGTTCCTCTTCTCGAAAGCTTAGCCTCTGCTCTTCCCATGCTCTCATGCTCCTGTCCGGGTCTAGTTTAGTCCAAAGTCACTGAGGGGAAAAAACCGCTGCAGCAACCTACTCCCTGCCCAAACCGGAACACTTTTTGAATTTTGGTCACTGCTTTGAGGTCTTGGAGCAAGCAAACAAAGAAGCATATCCTAAACGTGGGCGATTTCTGGTCACGCGGGCAAGGGGCTCTTCTGAGGAATTTTGACTGGAGGGGGTGGGGTGGGCGGCACCCATTCGCGACTGTGGAACCACCATCTGATGCAACCAGGCTCCGGGTTCCTCAGTAGCGCCAAAACATTAAGGAATAGTCTCTGACTGGAGGAGGGAATGGCCACGGCAATGACTGGAAGACAACGGCACTCAAAGTCAACATGCTAAGGGAGGCCCCAGCAGAGGTTCTTAGTAACCTGAATGACTCATTTTACCAAGTGTTCTACGCGCGGGATGAATGGGCATGATGAAACCTAACTAGGTTTCTGCGACCGTAATTGCCTATTTCGCTAAGAGATGAGCTATATGAGCACCCGTGATCACCACACGAAGCGTTGGTTCTTCTAGGAAGGTTCAAAAGAATGTCTCCGAATTTCTCACAAATACACGGAATTAATTGGTAGTCACCCATAAAGCCTAGGACCTTATCTTACAGCGTCGACATTACAAATCTAAGTACCGATTATGACGAAACTTAAGTTAGAAAATCGCTAAAAAAAAGTCCGTTTTCTTATCATTCCACCGCTGAAGCCTAGAGCCAAGCACCACGCTGTTATTGCATTGTATACAAATGGGAAGTAGGTCGCCACGGAGTGCATCGTCAGGAGCCGACCAGGTCAGATAATGAGGAGAGTCTGCGATACTTATGTCGATCGCATATGTAAAACCAGAGGGAAAAGAAAAGTGGGTGGCTGCACCCGTGATTTAAAGGCGGAGATATTTGTCCAGGATACAACTCTTCACCGACCGGCCACGAGAGTTTGTGGTACCACATTCCCACGCAGCGTGAATTGTGATTGGTGTGGAAACTGCCGAGAGATTTAATCATTCGGCTGGAGTGAAGTCGCGAAATCGATATAAATCATTCCAATATCCACACGATCATCCAATCCACACGCATTGTCAGAGTGGATATAAGGTAGGAGGGGGGTGGCACTAGGGGTCTGTGCCCCCCATGGCAGGTAGGCGCCTCTCCGTCTGGGAAAAGGCGCCCTTCTGGGAAGGCCCGAGTGGACGACTCCCCGTCTCAAATTTTTCAAGCCAGAGGCGCCCTTCTGAGAGGAAAAGGTGCCCCCCGGGAAGGTTCGAGTGCACCCTCTTGAATTTTGTTTAGCCAGAGACGCACCTTGGAAGGCAAAGGCGCCTCTCGAGATATTTTCGCAGTGGCGCCACCCAGACATGTGCCCCCATGATAATTCCTGGATCCACCCCTGTGCAGTGTGGGTCCAGCACTTCAGCGCAGGGCTGCGTGCATCATGAGCTCCAAAGAGCTTTTTGACAACACTTTTAACTATGAAACCCGACAATTTGAATTAAAATGTTCAAGTTCATTGGCATGCACTTGTACATTCTTCCTATCCACTCACCACCACAGACTTGTTCCACCCACGACCAGACGGAGTCTCCTGAGTGGGTTTACTGCGTGGGTTGCATTGAATCGCATTGCATGTTAGGATTGCATTGTATGCCTACGGATACATCACTTCCTATAGAACATTTGGATTCGTGGCAAATTTATCAATTCACCCCAGAACTAATGCAGAGCTAAGCAATTCACCGACAAGGTATCCTTGGCGTTGATGTCGCTTTCCATGAATTGCATTCGAAGTCAGATCGTGACGCATTGAGGGTGGACAGAAACGCGAACCACCTCCCGGAATCGTACGATTGGCTGAGCACGCGGCAGTGACTCGCCGGCACCTTCGCCCCGGAGATGCTTCGCCGATGCGGTTGCATCACATCCCGGTGACGTCACATCGGAAGCGGCACGAGCCGCGCGGGATGTTGGCTGCCGGGGACGCAGCCGTCGCTGCGGCCACGCATCGCCGCCTCCGCACACGTCACAGCACCGGCGTGGCCGCCGGCGAGCTGCTTTCCGCTGCCGTTCTTCTCGGCGGCGTGAGGATCGCCATCGGCGCCCAGGTGTTCGCCGCCCACGAGCGCGCCAATCGGAGCGCGCTCGGCAGGCCGGTGACGTCAGCAGTGACGTCGCCGGGGCGGCGCGCGGTGCTGGACGCAGCCGGCGGGCGAGCTGTCAGTCTGGCCCGTCGGCCGCCCGGTGCAGGTGGTGGTGGTGGTGTGGTGGAGTGCCCCGTCCACGGCACAAGTTCCAGAGCGCCGTACAGCGTGCAGGTGGGTGGACTCTGGCCTCTGCGACTGCAGCTTGTCGTTGGCAAAATGTCGCCATCGGCTTTGATTATTTATTTGGTAACCAACGACGCACTTTGTGCGTGCACATTCACAGCTAGTGACGCTGCCCACACTGTTTCGCCGGTGAGCCACGGCATTGGGAAATGTTCCGAGCGGTGCGAGTGTTGAACCCGGGACCTTCGTATCCAGAGCTCAACACCTTAACCACTCGGCCATCCCCGCCCCTCGCCATCAGCGATGTCACAGCCAGTGGAAGTGATATGGCGTGTCACCGTCTACCGTGTTGCATGTACTTCCCCATTGCCATATTTGTTGCTGTTAATTTGTTTTCAATATGTTCACTTGTGGCACGGCTTTGTTGGCCTTAGCGAATCCCAAATTTGTCCCGCAATCCCAAATGATTGAAAGTTGGGAGCTACCTGTTGGACTCAAAACGGGACTGTAAAATAGCCTCAAGATATCAGTTGGATGGCACATACCAGAACACACTTTATAAGAGTCTGTGGGTGGGACCACGACCAAACAGTATGCACGAAAATGAAGAAGTTGGTCGGGATCGACGATTTTGCTAAAAAATGAACAAACTAATAACAATGAACAGAAAGGTCTCTCGGCAGAGAAGAGACATGAACAAATATTTGTACATGGACAGATATTTGATACTTGGTGTGTGGCTTTTTTAGCTCTCCTCCTTTTTACATTTTGTGAATAGCGATATGTCATAACAGTTTCGACAGGGACGGCTTAGGCAGGGAATTAGGGAGGCATCTTCGGTGGACTTAATCCTTTTTTCAATATCACGTGCAGTGGTTTTAATAAAAATAACCGCGAAAAAGTGACGACAGCACGTGTCAACTGTCACTATGGATGAACTGAGCGATTACTCGACTTGGGTCACAATGGTTGAGCTGAACGATTACTCGACTAAGTCATCACGAAGAAGGAAATTCGACAATGACATGGGTGAAAATGCGACACTGACATGGGTGAAAATGCGACACTGACATGGGTGGAAGTGAGACATTGACATAGGATTGCAATTTCCATTGCCTTTCGGGGGAATTCTGATGCTCGCTCGGGCTCCTCTAATAATTACAGATTTTAACATGGAATCGGTGGGCCATTACCACTAATGCGCTTTTATTTCACAAGCGGGCCGGCTGGCGGGCTGGCAGACTTTTGTTGCTGAACCCTCCCAACGACTTGCCTGCAACTCCACCGGTGAACATGGACGGTGTTGGCGGCAGATTTTGACGCCGAACTGCAGCACGGCACTGGGCTGAAGCGACACGAGCACACGACGCCGGCGGTGTCGATGTCCACGCAGGAACTGCGTTGTCGGAGCGGGGCGACTACAACGCAGAGTGTGATACTGACCGGGGGACTGCAATGTCCGAACAGGCAGACTGAGGGCGACAACAACAGTACCAGCTGGGTGGAAAGCTTGGGGAACATTGAGGAGCGCAGTGGGAATCCAAGCGCAACTATTGACGTACTTCTGGATGTCCAGTTATTGGAAATTCAGTTGGGCCGCATAACATTGCAAACTTGACATTTGCCACTCACGTAAAATATTTAGGGAGAGGCTGGGAATTGCATAGCACGGAGGAAAACGTGGAGCAAGAGGCATCAGGATCTAAGAACTGAGAACGACAAGTAAGACCGAAGACGAAAACAAAATTAACCTGGAGAGGGAGAGATGCTGATAAAAGCTTTCGGGTGGCACAAGAAAAGGAAGACCAGGTGACAGGAGGAGGCTTAGGCTTAAGAGACAAAAAGAGAAAACCAGACCGAGTATGAGCGCCTATTGAAACAAATTTCAGAGACATCACAGACCACATCGTTGGTGGTGGAACAGACTAAACAAGAGACATCACAGATCATATCGTTGGTGGTGGAACAGACTAAACAAGAGACATCACAGACCACATCGTTGGTGGTGGAACAGACTAAACAAGAGACATCACAGACCACATCGTTGGTGTTGGAACAGACTAAACAAGAGACATCACAGACCACATCGTTGGTGGTGGAACAGACTAAACAAGAGACATCACAGACCACATCGTTGGTGTTGGAACAGACTAAACAAGAGACATCACAGACCACATCGTTGGTGGTGGAACATCCAAATTTCAAGGGAGCACCGGGCAATCTTTGGATCGATTCCTTCCAGTCAACGCCATAGGGTCAGTGCTAATTTTCAGGATTTAAGCGGCACCGGGAAACGGTACCCCGTGCCACCATCTATGTGCGACATAGTAGGGAGCACCGGGTACGGTACCCCGTACCACCACTTATGTGCGACATAAGAAGGGACACCGGGCACGGTACCCCGTACCACCACGTATGGGCGACGTAGTAAGCAGTCAAAACAAACCGAGGATCTAGTGGCCGAAGTCCAGAGGCACTTCGCAGCAAACTTGGACCAGGCTGGCTGTGCCAAAAAGACAGACTTTTTCGAACAGGAGGAGCCTGGTGCAAGTGCTTGCGAGTCTGATGCAGTGCGAGCAGAGAGACTGGTCCACATATTGACGGGCCGCCCACACGCCTGCTCGACGCCGAGGCGGCACGTTGCCGGCGCGCCGCCCACGCGCCTGCTCGTGACCTTGACGGCGGCCTGATAAGGCTGCCGCTGCTGTGGAGGATGGATTACGGCCGGCTCAGTGCACGACAGGCTTGATGTGGCTTGCTTGGCGATGTATGCGGCCCGCATGCACCTCGCTCTTTTTCCATGCTCGTCGGGCCGGCTGCCGGCGGGGCACATGCTTGCCTGGCCGCCGGTAGTCGTCGGTAAAAAGATCATGTTCTGCTCCAGTAGCCGATGGCCCCTTTGTGTAGTCTCTACAGAGCAGCAGCCAATTCTGGCGTTCATCTTTCGCGCGGCGGAGGAACAATGGCGTCGTTTTCTGTCAATGTCATGACCGGGCTGTTACAAACTTTGGCCGTTAATTAGCTCAACATGTTCGCGCCAAAAAGTCATACAGCATTGCCTCATCGTTGCACAGTGGTCTGGAATGTCGGCTTTTTTCCACGTGCTATGTGTGAGAAACATTACCTGCAAGAAACATTACCTGCAAGCTGTTGTTGGTGCAGTTGTCCTGTAGGCCTATTGGGTTTTGCCTGACTGGAGGTGAGGATATTATGCCTTCTCTATGAAGCTAGGGGTATCTTGAAAATGCACAACAACGGGTCTGGTTCAGGACGAGCGGCGACTCCGTGCCTACGTGTAGAGTAAGTGGCCGGAAGCCACATGTAAAATATGCATACAGTTAATTGCTATGTTTAACTTTACGACTTATTGTGTTTCGGCTGTTGCTGGGAGATGCCTTTTCTGTTCGCTACCGCAAACGTGTGGTCAACTTAGAAGACCTTGGTGTTGCTTAAGCAGGCCAAGGTAGTGCCAATCACCACCTGTGAATTTGAAAACTACGTTCATATCTGACACATCACTGGACAGTTAACAAGATTCCCAAAATGCAATCGTACATTCCGAGACGTTTCAAAGGTGTCAGCCTTCATTCACCCGCGCGTTGCTCAGCTTCCAGGCTACCCCAAGCCTGAAATATCGGCCTGGCGTCGGTAACTGTCAGAGGCGCAGCCAAGATTTTCTTAAGAGCGGTTGACCCAAAGCAAAATGTGATGAAAAAGGGACCGGCCTAGGCCTAGGGGGCGTGGCTATCGTAGTCGACCATGGTTACGTCACAGCGCTGTCAATAAAAGTGCTTGCGACGGCCCAGGTGGGCGTGACTATCGTGATCGATCATGTTCATACGCTACCCATAATGCATCATTGGCTGCCGCCGTTGAAGGTAGCATGGCAGCTGCCGAGTCGGCAAGTATGGGCCGTACATGGCTTGAGGCGCAGTATGGAAACGCTTCAGGACATCAATATGCAGCTTGTGTACTGTCGTCGGTGCAACTCGTGGGTTTGTGCACACACGTTGGTTATTCTTTTCCCGCAAAAACACTGCTCTCATCACGAACGTGCTGAGACTGTATTAACTAATGTAATATAATTGACATTTCCTCATTGACATTATAATTGATTCCTCCTCATTATCATCCAACTCTCTGCTTCGCTTTATCTAACTGAAAATAGGTTGCATGCATATGACAATATAGTCTATGTCATACTATCTATTAACCATGCTGTGAGATCAGACTGTCAGACTATGGACATGAGAGTGAAGTGCATTTCACCATGATCCATGCCCATGCCATGGACGGGTGAAGAACGCCAGGCCGGCGTAGCGGACAGCTGACACCAGCACCGTCTGTGGCCTAAGCTGACCTGTGGCCTAAGCTGACTTAGCGGGCAGCTGACATCGGTACCGTCTGTGGCCTAAGCTGACTTAGCGGACAGCTGACATCGGCACCGTCTGTGGCCTAAGCTGACCTGTGGCCTAAGCTGACTTAGCGGACAGCTGACATCGGCACCGTCTGTGGCCTAAGCTGACGTCGAGATTCGGAACTGTCGCGTTTGTAACGCCAGGTGACTCACGAGTCACGGCCATTCCCCACGTGTCAGTCGCGCCTGGTCTCGTGCACACAATCGTCACGGGCACCGGCGTCACGTAGTGCACCGTGCAGGCCCGTGCACAGTGCACCGGACCTGCGTCAGCTAGTCATCGCACGCCGACCGTGGGCTCTCTGCGCGCGCCGACTGTGCGGGGGAGATCTGCAGTGGCAGGAGGGGCACCGGCACAGTCACAGTCTGTGTCACAGTCTGTGTCGTGCAAAGCCGACTAAAGCCACCTCTGTGTCGTGCACAGCTGACCAAAGCCGGCTCCGTGTCATGCACAGCTGACTAAAGCCGGCTCTGTATCGTGCACAGCTGACTAAAGCCGGCTCTGTGTCGTGCATAGCTGACTAAAGCCGGCTCTGTGTCATGCACAGCTGACTAAAGCCAGGTCTGTTTCGTGCACAGCTGACTATAGCCAGGTCTGTTCTGTGGACGAAAGTCCAGTTCTGTGTGGTGGATAGTTTGCTGGACTGAGGTGTGTGTTGTGGGCGGCTTACGAAGTGCAAGTCTGTGCCGCGTGCTGCTGACCGTAGAAAGATGGCCGCCGGCACCGCCAGCTGTCACGTGACATCTACACTGCCACGTCACTGCAGTGTGTCTCGATTTAACTGCCAGAGGCGTAACGCTCGGCCGGCGAGATTCAATAAAATAAATATTGTCCACGATCAGATGTGGTAGCCTATAAATGCTGTCCCCGATCAGATGTAGTAGCATACAGATGTTGTCCCCGATCAGATGTGGTAGCCTATAAATGCTGTCCCCGATCAGATGTAGTAGCATACAGATGTTGTCCCCGATCAGATGTAGTAGCATACAGATGTTGTCCCCGATAAGATGTGGTAGCCTATAAATATTGTCCCCGATCAGATGTAGTAACCTATAGATGTGGTCCCCGATCAGATGTAGTAGCATACAGATGTTGTCCCCGATCAGATGTAGCATACAGATGTTGTCCCCGATCAGATGTAGTAGCCTATAAATATTGTCCCCGATCAGATGTAGTAGCCTATAGATGTTGTTCCCAATCAGATGTAGTAGCATGCAGATGTTGTTCCCAATCAGATGTGGTAGCCTATAGATGTTATCCCCGATCAGATGTAGTATCCTATTATATTTCGCTACATGCACTTTCATAGGGTCTTCCAATGTGGGGCTTCCATTGGTGAGTTGCCCATAAATCAGGAGGGCCAACGCAAGGGTATCTCAGAAGGAAAACAAGAATGTCACGAATTGTAAATGCACAACCAGCACACATTGCATCCTTTTCTCCAGATCGATCACCACTAGTTAGCAGTAAGAAAGAAATGCGATCCTGGGAAAACCGCGGACTGATAGCAAACCAGTAGCGCCCACAGCATTCCCAGGGTCGTACAGTAAAAGTGTTTGGAGCATAACATTGATGAAAGCAGACTCATACAGAGTAACTCATGCATAACATACATAGTTGATGCATATAGTCGTATCAAAGTCTTCCGAAGGAAACACTCTTTTTCGCACTCATACATCAGTACATTCTTGCGTGGTGTCACAAGTCGCAACCACTGTTACGATATCTGTAACGAAGCACAAACAAAATTAACTAAGATCATGACGTTAACCATGTTTGATCTTCAGTTTTTATATGATATGCATCATTACATAAAGTAATGTCTAATGCATTTCTTTAGCACTTATTGTTGTCTAGGCACCTGCTCTACGCAAGGTAATGTTGGGCAAATTATATTTTCCAGGATTTTGGTGCAGAGTATGTAATAGCATGCAGCCTATGTTGACTATATGGAAATGATTGAAAACAAAAATACGAAGTTGATAAGCACCTCTGAATATAGGTACAACTATTGTATTTTTAAACTTACGAGGTGATATACCACTATGCAGACAAATATTAAATAGATGGGCCATTGGTTTCAATATTCTGTGATGCATAAGTAGTGATAATTATCTGCCAATTCCATCCATCCCCCGTACACGTACGCGAATTCATGAGCTGCATGTCCAATGCAGTCGATGCGCCCTAACCAACTAACGAACTAATGAATGCCAGGAATCCCGTCGTTAGGTCTGGCCATCCCCATTTACAGCATGCAACTGCATAGCGTTGGCCATGAAAGAAAGAAAGCGAACGAGCGCCGGCCGGCTCGGCGGCTACCGTTTATAGTGAGGTGCCGGTTGCCTGCTGTTTTCTCCGGCGCCACGACAATCTGGAACCACGCAATTTTCAGCCGCGATGGGCTCAGCGCCAGCGATGCACACGCGAGAGAAAGCTGCAATCATGTCTGCCGAGGCACATGAACAAGTCATGCCATCGTTCTGGGAGCGGTGCAAACGTCAGCGCTGGCTACCGTCCGGCTCCATCGCGGGCCACCGACTGGCCCATCGCGGGCCACCGACTGGCCCATCGCGGGCCACCGACTGGCCCATCGCGGGCCACCGACTGGCCCATCGCGGGCCACCGACTGGCCCATCGCGGGCCACCGACTGGCCCATCGCGGGCCAGCGGCTGGCCTATCAAGGGCCACCGACTGGCACATCAAGGGCCACCGACTGGCCCATCGCGGGCCACCGGCTGGCCCATCGCGGGCCACCGACTGGCCCATCGCGGGCCAGCGGCTGGCCTATCAAGGGCCACCGACTGGCACATCAAGGGCCACCGACTGGCCCATCGCACGTGGAGCGACGCTGACGTGGAATGTGGTGGCAGCGCTGAGAGTGTAGCGTGCGATCAGCCCTGTCGGTGGTGCGTCGTCTCGGCCAGCCCGATGGGCGGCGTGGTGCACCAGCCAGGCCCGCACTGCCGCCCGCCACAGATGGTCACGCAGTTGCGTGACACGCCGAGCTGGGTCACGCCGAGCTGGGTCACGCCGAGCTGGGTCACGCCGGGCTGGGTCACGCCGGGCTGGGTCACGCCGAGCTGGGTCACGCCGGGCTGGGTCACGCCGGGCTGGGTCACGCCGGGCTGGGTCACGCCGGGCTGGGTCACGCCGAGCTGGGTCACGCCTGATTCGGCCCCGAGGCTCGGCCGTGCTCGTTATGTGGCACCGCGCGCTGGACAGTGTGGAGGGAACGTTGACACCGGAGACAAAGCCGGGCCACTGCGCTGCGGTGATGGTCGCATCGGACCGACGTGAAGCCCTCCCCACCCCACCACCAACACGTCATGCAATTGGTTCTGGAGCTGGAAAAGCAGCCTTGCCCTGGATTTGTGTGATTCAGAACATTATCGTGTCCGGGAAATGTTTTTTTTTGTTCGAAGGTTCAATAATGCCGTTTGATGATGAATGATGTAAATTATACATATTCATCATCTATAACATGCCCAATGCGTGCGTTCTTAAGGCTAGGTTTCATTCAAGTAATCATAGACTGCATGGTTGTGCAATGTATTTCGGGCGATGTCTCACCTTATTCAAGTTGTCTTGTTCAACTTGATAATAATAATATTTTCCTCAAACGTTGCAAACATAACTCAGATATGACGAGCAAAATATACATAATGAACACAAAATCATAAGCTCGGAAGTACAAGAAGGAAGTTCTTATGCCAAAATACATACACACCTATCCTCCCCGAGTTTGATGGCCTGAAAATGATGTTTTTCGACTCCGAGATTGAACAATACAGATCCAGCCGTGCACTGGCGGCGAGGTGGAGGGGAGGGGGAGGGGGACTCGGTACTGGCGCCGGCCGGACCGCCCAGTCTAGGCGGACCGCATGGGACGTGCCAAATCGGGCTTTGGACAGCCTGCGGCCAGTGTCGGCTATCGGAGACGCCATCGTACTCCGCAGACCGCCTCTCGACTGCTCACTGCCCACACGGCAACTATCATTAATAATGCATGGGACCGGGAGCGCACGAGCAGAGCACATCTGGCCCTGGCCACCGCGGACCCACTCCCTCCCGTTCAGAATACGTGCCCCGACCCCTCCCTCCCGCCCAGGGGACGTGCCCCTCCCACCAGGGGCGTGCTTCCCGGGGGACGTGCCTCGACCCCGTGAACTCGACGGGCTCACGGCCGCTCAGCACCAGACGTCCAGGGGACGTGCCCCTCCCACCAGGGGCGTGCTTCCCGGGGGACGTGCCTCGACCCCGTGAACTCGACGGGCTCACGGCCGCTCAGCACCAGACGTCCAGGGGACGTGCCCCTCCCACCAGGGGCGTGCTTCCCGGGGGACGTGCCTCGACCCCGTGAACTCGCCGGGCTCACGGCCGCTCAGCACCAGACGTCCAGGGGACGTGCCCCTCCCACCAGGGGCGTGCTTCCCGGGGGACGTGCCCCGACCCCGTGAACTCGCCGGGCTCACGGCCGCTCAGCACCAGACGTCCAGGGGACGTGCCCCTCCCACCAGGGGCGTGCTTCCCGGGGGACGTGCCCCGAGCCCGTGAACTCGCCGGGCTCACGGCCGCTCAGCACCAGACGTCCACCTCGCTAGTTAGTCGTTCAGCCGACTAAGTAATGCTGTTGTGGTCAATGGAACACATTCTGAGAAAACTCGGGGGCGGCAGGCGTGCCTGCCGGAAGTAATAAATCGGAGGTCAAGGGGAGGTCAAGCTTGGCCGATCAGCTCCTGGCTCACGCTGGGAAGCCATTACATTGAACAGCTCGGCGCGTACATAATTTTCCAATCTGTACAATCTGCACTTATTAATCTGTCATCAGGGCCCAGCATTTCTGAAATCGTATTCTAAAGGAACGAAAGGACTACGTTCCTTTAGATTGGGCTTTAATTTCAGATATAAGTAGTGTGTGCTGATTATACTTGCGTCATTGTGTTAGTCAATTTTGATGTGGTTAGCATCCATTGGCGAAACTTTCCGCATTTGGTTATGAGTGCTGAGTCACATATTGCGTTTGCCGAAACTGTCAATCAGGACTGCAGGCGTTCATTTAGATAAAATAATTATCCTGACGTCAAAATTAGCTCACAACATTTGAGATATCCCGGTTTGTGCTCACCTGCATACACAAATCCGTTATTCAGATGCCTTAAGATCAGATAACGCCGGACCGCTGGGTCGTTTATGGTGGGGCGTGGTTTGAAGTATCACAGAACGCTCGACTATGGCAAAAATTATGCCATGGAACTGGAAAAATTGAGAGATCATTTGCTCGAGAACTACGGAAGTGGCTCTACTTGGCTTGAACACTGACCCCGTAAAGCTATACTACCAAACACTCAGACTCAATCGTAGCGAAAGTAATCCTGTTGAACACGACCTTTCAAATAGAGACCGCCCTGTCTCGTGCAACTTGTAAAATATTCTCGTCAGCGTGTTGGCACCAGTTTGACCAGATGAATGATCTTACAAACACTCAATGCAGGATTGTTCTTTACATATTATAGTTGTTAAAAAAGAGACTACGGATGCATCGTGTCCACTTGTAATAATAATGATAATAATAATAATATTGATGATTAATATAAATGATGATGATGATGATGAAGATAAGTAGGCTGTAAATATCAACAACATGAATACTATTAATAATGCAACTATTACCAATAATAATAATACAACCAATAAAAATCATGATATAGGTACTAATTTTAATATAGGTATTAATAATGACATGAACAATACTTGAAAAGAAATAAACAACAATGATAAAATCAATAACAATGGCATGAATGTTAATTATCCTTCTTTTTATGGCATTTATTATTGTCATGGGTTCACTCATGTGCACATTTCGTTCTCTTTTTCAGGGCGGGGGGCGGAATGCGACACACTGCAAGGAACGCTTCACACATGAACATGCACTTTACGAGAACTGCGCATGTAAACGACGCTTATCAATGTATCCTATTATGATCGATGTTTGCACGGACAGGGGGACACAGGGTGATGTCACCCCGCACTCAAGGACGAGTTATTTTTTCTGATCTTATGCACTAAAATGGCATTTCTCCAATCCTAAAAACATTTATGATAACAGGCGATATGAGAACAGGCCCACCGGATGTTAGCTGTTAAAATCTGAAGTTTTTCGAAATCGGAGGAAAAATGTGAACTTCCTCCCCCCCCACACACACCTTCGAACCGGCCGAAAACTAGCCTGATGCAGCATGACATATCAGGTGCTGCTGTGTGCACACCAGCCGGGCTATCGATACGTGAAGTGGTGGCGGCGTCGGACGGGTGCCATGTCGAGCTATCTCAGATCTCAGAACTCTCTCAGGCTGGATATGGCTTATAAGGCTGCGAAGGTATCGATATTGCTTAATGCTCGCCACACTTTCACATTGGCACATTTCACCACATGTCCGCCGAAGCGAGACCGGCGTGATGATCTCATGGTTGGAGAGGTGTGCTGACGGCATCGCGTACCACTTGCTATTCGGCCCGCATGCTACTCGGCCCGCATGCGACTTAGACCGCATGCTTCTCGGACCGCATGCTACTCGGACCGCATGGTACTCGGCCCGCATGCTACTCGGACCGCATGCTACTCGGCCCGCATGCTACTCGGGTCACATGCTACCCGGACCGCGAAGGTGATTTCTTTTTTGGATCTTGCTAAAATGAAAGTCATTTGCTCCGCCCTAGATGACAACAATTTGGTAGGCAGTTCACACCAAGTGACTATACCAACTTATACTCTAGTTTTGTTGCCGTATGGCTATAACTCTTTTGTGGTCTCAGCTCTCAAATACAGTAGTTTTCAGTTGTAAAGAAATTGTACTCTACGAGCTAGTTAAAATGAAGGTCGAGTCAAGCATCTGGTGGTAGCGTGTTCCATCAAGACGCACTGGCCTTTTCTAGACCATACCTTTCCCCAGTAGCAACTTAGACATGCCTAAGGTGCTACAAGGGAAAGGAAGGAATAGGAAGTGTGCGCACTTTCTATTCCTGCCGGTCTCACTCCTCATAACTCATGTCATAATGCCACAACTAAGATCTCCTCTTGCCTCTTTCCCAGGGGAGTGGCTGACGAAGGCAAAGTCGATACTGACACTATTCAGGAATCGTTGGTCCTTCTCTTCCACAATATTGCTCACGCGGGCACACCTGAGACTATCACTGACCCTTCTCTGAGGGGACATGTGGCAGCGGTACCTCCCCTGTCAGCGCACCCCACTAACCCTCTCCCCTCTCCAGGAGGTGGTACACGGCGGCGGTACCTCCCCTGTCAGCGGACCCCACTAACCCTCTCCCCTCTCCAGGAGGTGGTACACGGCGGCGGTACCTCACCTGTCAGCGGACCTCACTAACCCTGTCCCCTCTCCAGGAGGTGGTACACGGCGGCGGTACCCCCCGGTCAGCGGACCCCACTAACCCTCTCACCTCTCCAGGAGGTGGTACACGGCGGCGGTACCTCACCTGTCAGCGGACCTCACTAACCCTGTCCCCTCTCCAGGAGGTGGTACACGGCGGCGGTACCTCCCCTGTCAGCGGACCTCACTAACCCTCTCCCCTCTCCAGGAGGTGGTACACGGCGGCGGTACCTCCCCTGTCAGCGGGCCTCGCTAACCCTCTCCAGGAGGTGGTACACGGCGGCGGTACCTCCCCCGTCAGCGGACCTCACTGACCCTCCCCCTCCAGGAGGTGGTACACGGCGGCGGTACCTCCCCCGTCAGCGGACCTCACTAACCCTCTCCCCTCTCCAGCAGGTGGTACGCGGCGGTACCCCCCCCCCACGGACCCCACTAACCCTCTCCCCTCTCCAGGAGGTGGTACACGGCGGCGGTACCTCCCCCGTCAGCGGACCTCACTAACCCTCTCCCCCTCTCCAGCAGGTGGTACACTGCGGCG
This sequence comes from Ashinkailepas kermadecensis, assembly GCA_034440615.1. Taxonomy (NCBI): domain Eukaryota; kingdom Metazoa; phylum Arthropoda; class Thecostraca; family Neolepadidae; genus Ashinkailepas; species Ashinkailepas kermadecensis. The sequence continues at coordinate 279,745 of JAOTOM010004915.1, read as the reverse complement.
GTACCTCCCCTGTCAGCGGACCTCACTAACCCTCTCCCCTCTCCAGGAGGTGGTACACTGCGGCGGTACCTCCCCGTCAGCGGACCTCACTAACCCTGTCCCCTCTCCAGGAGGTGGTACACGGCGGCGGTACCTCCCCCGTCAGCGGACCTCACTAACCCTGTCCCCTCTCCAGGAGGTGGTACACGGCGGCGGTACCTCCCCCGTCAGCGGACCTCACTAACCCTGTCCCTCTCAGGAGGTGGTACACGGCGGCGGTACCTCCCCCGTCAGCGGACCTCACTAACCCTCTCCCCTCTCCAGGAGGTGGTACACTGCGGCGGTACCTCCCCCGTCAGCGGACCTCACTAACCCTCTCCCCTCTCCAGGAGGTGGTACACGGCGGCGGTACCTCCCCCGTCAGCGGACCTCACTAACCCTCTCCCTCTCCAGGAGGTGGTACACGGCGGCGGTACCTTCCCCGTCAGCGGACCTCACTAACCCTCTGCCCTCTCCAGGAGGTGGTACACGGCGGCGGTACCTCCCCGTCAGCGGACCTCACTAACCCTCCCCCTCTCCAGGAGGTGGTACACGGCGGACCTCACTAACCCTCTCCCCTCTCCAGGAGGTGGTACACGGCGGCGGTACCTCCCCCGTCAGCGGACCTCACTGACCCTCTCCCCTCTCCAGGAGGTGGTACACGGCGGCGGTACCTCCCCCGTCAGCGGACCTCACTAACCCTCTCCAGGAGGTGGTACACGGCGGCGGTACCTCCCCCGTCAGCGGACCTCACTAACCCTCTCCAGGAGGTGGTACACGGCGGCGGTACCTCCCCCGTCAGCGGACCTCACTGACCCTCTCCCCTCGCCTGCAGGTGCGCCGCGGAGACAATGCTGCGTGTCGTCGGCTAGCCGGCCATGCCGTCAGCGGACCTCACTACCCCCCTCCCCTCGCCTGCAGGTGCGCCGCGGAGACAATGCTGCGTGTCGTCGGCTAGCCGGCCATGCCGACCCTGCTGGCACCGCCCTCGGCTCCGGTGACGCGCTCCGACAGCCAGCGCTCGGACGCCAGCCGGCGCGTGCACTTCCGGCGCGGCGTCGACGTGAAGCGGATCGGAGCGCGCCGCGATCCGCCGGTGCGCCGCGAGCCGCCGCCGTCCGGCCGGGGCGAGCTGGAACGCGAGGCGGCCGACGTCGTGCGTCAACTGGACGCCGTGCAGTGCGACGTCCGGACCACCGAGCGCCCGGTGAACAACGGGCTGCGCCAGCAGGCCGAGCGCCAGCACGCGGTCGGCTCGTTCGGCCGCGCCTCGCTGCGCAGGAGGAGCAGAGCCGACCTCAAGTCGGTCAGCACCAACACGCTGCCGCCGCCGGCGACGCGCCGCGACGCCGAGCTCGAGGCCGACAAGAACAACATCATCAAGGCCGAGTCGCTGAAGCGCGGCAAGGAGAGCGAGCTGGGCCTGCTGCACGTGGACGGTCTGCTGAAGCGCAGCTCCAGCCAGGTGGACCACCTCAACAAGCTCAACAGTCTGCGCGACGACGACGAGCGCCGCTACAACAACTACCTGGACAAGCGAATCGACGACGACATCCAGGCGCCGCAGAAGCGCGGCGTCGCCGGTCTCGCCGGCGACATGTTCACCGTGCACAAGCCGGTCGACGAGCGGCCGTCCAAACTGTCCAACAGCACCGGCCGCGCCCAGCCGATGGGCGTCGCTCGCCTGGTGGCGGACGCGGCCGACGTGGCGCACGCGCCGCTGTCGTGGTCGGCGCACGACTCGCCGCCGCCGCCGCGGCCCAAGCGTGCCGCTGCGGCGCCGTACCGGCCGCGCGGCTTCTCCTACCTGGGCCGCGACGACACCGACCTGATCGGCGGCGGCACCGACTCGGAGCACAGCCAGAGTCGCAGCATCATCGACCGCAGCCGCACCATCATCGAGCAGATAGCGCGCTCTCGCTCCCGCTCGCCGGACGCCAAGGCGTCGCGCCAGCCGGCGCCCTCCTCGCCGGAGCGGATCGTGCCCACCCAGCATCCGGCCTGGATGCGCACGCACGAGCACGAGGATCCGCCCAGCGTGGAGCGCGGCTACCGCCACGACGAGCGCAATGCATTCCGCGCCGCCCAGCACGGCCGTGAGCGCAGTCCCGCGGAGGTGACGCGCACACACTGGCCCGAGCCGGCGCAGACAACGTGGCGCTACCGCGAGCACCTGCCGGACTCGTCGCACCGAGATCCGCCCCCGCCCGAGACGCCGCTCACCACCACCTATCTGAGCGAACCGCTTCAGGTGACGAGGACGTACCGCCACGCGTCTCCAGACGCGACGTACCGTGACGAGCCGACCCGCGTGATGCACGCGTACCGAGAGGACTCGCCGCCGCGGCTGACGCGCACGCACGAGCAGGACTCGCCGGCGCGCGTGACGCGCACGTACCGCTACGAGTACGACTCGTCGGGCGAGCCGAGGACGTACCGCGTCGAGCCGCCCGCCGCGACGCGCACGTACCGCTTCGAGCAGACGGCCGTCGACTCGCCGGCGAGTCGACTCGACGCGCCGGCCGACACGATGCAGCGCACGTCCAGCATCGTCATGATCGGCGTCGACGAGCCGCCAGAGATTGTGGACACGCGACGACCGCCGCTGGCCCGACTCAGCACCGTGCTGGAGGACTCGCTGCCCGGCGACGACGAGCGACCGCCGCGGCAGCCGTCGCGCCCCGCCGACAACGTCATCCGGCTCTCCGTCAGCGGCAGCCACAGCTCCAGCAACCGCGGCTCGCCCGACGAGGCGCGCCGCGCCGGCCGCCGGCGCGGCGACGAGCGCTACAACGGCATAGACGAGCGGCACACGAGGGCGGACGAGCGGCACACGAGGGCGGACGAGCGGCACACGAGGACGGACGAGCGGCACACGAGGACGGACGAGCGGCACGGTCGCAGTCAGAGTCACGAGGTGACGCCGCCGAGGCGGCCGCACGGCCGCCGCGACGCCGGCGACTCGACGGAGCGGGACGGCGGCCGGCGCACCGAGGAGCGCCGCCACCGTGCCGACGCGTCGTCGCGCCGCGTCAGCAGCTCGTCCGAGTCGCCGCGCCGACGCGACTCGCGCGAGCCGTCCGCGGAGCCGGCGCGCGAGCTCAACGGCCACGGCCGGCGCGAGTCGCGCGAGTCGCGTGAATCGCGCGAGTCGCGCACACACGGCACACTGGAGCGGGCGCGCCGGCGCGCAGAGCGCCACAGCGACGGCTCGGCGGCGCGCCGCCACGGCCATCGCACCAAGCGGATCTCCATCAAGTTCATGTACGACGACGACAAGGAGGAGCCGGCGCAGCGTCTCGCCAAGTATACCGAGTACACAGGCAGCGAGGACGCCGAGTCGCCCAGCCCGCCGGCCAGCCGGCAGCGGCCGGTCGGCGCCGACGGCACCGGCGCCGGCGCCGACTGGAAGAGCTCCAAGTTCCTCACGCAGCTGATCGAGGAGAGCCGACCCGACGGCTCGGAGAGACGGGACGGCAGGAGGGTGTCGCCCGGCCGGCGCGGCTACACCAGCGAGGCGCATGTGAGTGGGCCGCCGGCGCCGGCCGGGCCGGTTGGTTGGGTGCTTTGGTCGCCCCCGGGAGGTGCACCGTGTGTGGAGCGGGCAACCTTGGGTTGAGCTCAGCACCGGTTTGGCCATGGAAATATGCAATTCGCTCGGGGATGGGCTTGGCGCAAGAAAAACACCACTGGTTGACGCGCCGCCGGATTTTGTTATTATCCAGTTGCTGCGGTAAGAGATGCCGCCAGCTACTCATGTTGGATTTGCGGGTCGAACCAATCCCTCACTCAGTTCTAAATCGTTGCTTCATTCATGCGCTATGTCTTGACCTTTGAAGGGCCATCTCCTGTCAGCCGAAGATAAATGGCTTCCAGGCCTCAAATGCCCATCAGTAGAATACCAGGATGAAATAACACGATCAAACAGCCAGGTGAAGTAGCGGCACCCACCATGGAAAACACGTCCTTTTGCTAATTCCATGCACTTACATCAAACATTTACCAGCACTGTCTTGCGGTCAACGAAGCGCATTTCCAAGCCCATATGCAGCAGTGAGCCATGAACCGATAGCCATCACGTGCCGGTGCCAGTGCGTACCTGATGACGGCGCTGGACCCGACCCGATGACGACGCTGGACAGTGCCTGATGACGTCACTGGACCGTACCTTATCACGGCGCTGGACCGTACCTGATGACGGCTCAGCTGCAGTCTGTCACGGCGCCTTTTTTCCTTTCTTGATGACGGCGCTCCCCCAATTTTAACATGCTCATATCTCGAAAAGTTGCCGTCCAAATCGCGTTTTGAACACAGTTTCTGAGACCAGCGCGTCATTCTACGTCTAAAGATTTTACCCTCTGCAGCAGGGCCGGCTCAGCTGCAGAGGGGTCGTCCGGACTCGGTATGGTCCGGACGCGGTCGCGTCTACACCTCCACAGCACCGACCCATGGGGAAGTCGTGTAGAGGTGGTTGGTGTACACAACCGCTGCCGACAGTTGCGGGGGCCGGCCGGCAGGCAGGCCGTCGGCGATAGTTGCGAGGGCCGGCCGACAGCGCCGTCGGCGACAGTTGCGGGGGCCGGCCGGCAGGCAGGCCGCTAGCGGCCGCTTTGTTGCACTTTGTTGCAAATACGGTGCCTGCAGGGTGGTCGCCAGGGTCGGCCGCGGTCGGCTGTGAGCGGATCACATGGTCGGCCGGCTCGCGGTACCGTCAGCAGTGGAGGGCGGAGGGGAGGAAGGCCCGGGGTGTTTGGTACCGTCAGCGGTGGAGGGCGGAGGGGAGGCAGGCCCGGGCTGTTTGGCACCATCAGCGGTGGAGGGTGGAGGGGAGGCAGGCCCGGGCTATATGGTACCATCAGCGGTGGAGGGCGGAGGAGAGGGAGACCCGGGCTATTTGGTACCATCAGCGGTGGAGGGCGGAGGGGAGGGAGACCCGGGCTGTTTGGCACCATAAGCGGTGGAGGGCGGATGGGAGGGAGGCCCGGGATATTTGTTACCATCAGCGGTGGAGGGCGGAGAGGAGGCAGGCCCGGGGTGTTTGACACCATCAGCGATGGAGGGCGGAGGGGAGGCAGGCCCGGGGTGTTTGGCGCCGTCAACAGAGCTACCTCGACCAAGTGACCATTAGACCACGAGACCAGTGGGTCGGTCCCTCTGGCGGCCGGACCATCCGACCACCGCGACGGTCGGATCAACCAACGCGTATTTTAATGTACTTTGGATATGGGAACCGCGTAGTGATTCGCCACGACGTAACGCGTATGCAGCTACATGCATAGCTATTGGATGGATGAAGAACATGCCGCCATGATTCTTGAAGGCTCATGATGGAAGAAATCATGAGATGTGGAATCACAGAATGAACTATTTTATGGCATTTGTGCACGATTGCAGATATTTGCATGGAATGCAAGTATCTAGTTGGCTAGTAAAGACTAGTGAGCAACTTTGTCGGTAGCAAAATGTTCCATGTGCTCCAGCTTAAACTCTTTGACTTGAACATATCCATCGGCGCTCTCAAGTTGGCAATAATTGGAGGTGGCGTACGTTTGCAGTACACCGTGTCGTTCACTCTTTTCTCTAAATTTCGATCAATGTTACATCACAAAAGAGTCACGGCATACAAATCGACATAGCATGCAAATCCTTCAGCTGTGGACAATCACAGGCATGGCAGGCGCACGGAAAATGAGGTGTGATCCGACAAATGAGGTGTGATCCGACAAATGAGGTGTGATCCGACAAATGAGGTGTGATCCGACAAATGAGGTGTGATCCGACAAACATTCCATCTTCACCCTGGTACCTCAGATGCCTTCATTAAGTTTGTAGCTGATGACCTCGCCAGCGATCTCCGTACATGCGATGAATATCCGCACATTGCCCCATGCACTACACCCCATAAACCCATCACATGAATATCCGCACATTTCCCCATATACTACACCCAATATAACCATCACATGAATCACCCACGATCGAGATCCGATCAACAGATGAAACACGCCACTGAGGTACATGCACGCACTCGCTGATTCGGGTTCGCTCGGAGTTATTGTGAGCCGAACAATTGTATTTACTTGTTAGTCGGCTCCTGTGAGTGTTTTCAACTGTTGTTTCTTCTATTCTGAATTCGGCCTGCTTCCTTATGCGGTTTTTAGGGATGTCATCCCGATTTTCTTCTCAAATGCTTGCTCTCTTCTGTCTCTTGTACAACAATCACACACTAAATCGCACCGCCACAGACACCCACACAATGTACAACAACCACACACTAAATCACACCACCACAGACACCCATACGTTGCACAACAGCCACACACTAAATCACACCGCCACAGACACCCACACAACGTACAACAACTACACACTAAATCACACCGCCACAGACACCCATACGTTGCACAACAACCACACACTAAAGCACACCGCCACAGACACCCACACGACGCGTGATGCGCACGCTCTCGATCTTTCGCTGGTCTCTGACGTCGCACGCCCACACGACGCGTGACCTCCGCGCTCTTGATCTTCGGTGCGTGTCTGACGTCACACACCCACTGAATGGCACGCAATGCGTGTAAATAACTGGATTGCATTCTCTCTCTCTCACGCAAGAGTACAGCTGTGCGTGGGTGCAGAGCTTGCGTGCACTGGCGAATTGATTACACTGTTTTGCGCAAATTCGCATCGCCCACACAGAAATGCCCATCCTCAAGTGAGGTGTCAGGGATGTGAAGGGCGTATGGAGGACGTGAGGTGCTGGTGGAGATTGTGAGATGTGACGTCGACTCGAACGTATGCTGCCGGTGACACAAACGCGTGGCGGTGTCACCAGTGTGACACTGGTGGCATACAACATGCGCATACACTTGGTGGCGCACTACAACTGGTGGCATACGAACGCGTGCGCACACAATTGAATGCGTCACCTGAAGTCCAGCGCCATTGAAGCCGTGCTAATCACCTCAGACTGCCCACGCCAGTCAGAGTTCGCATTATGTGCCGCTCACAGTGGTCTTCAAACGCTCTTGGGAGGACTTGCTACCGTGTCCGATCCGCCTACTTGCTACTTCAGTAGGTAGCATCAGATCGCATCAGACCGAGCCATGCCGTGCTACAGCAATGCTACAGATTGCGCGCGTACCCTCTGCCACAAGGGCGTACTGTATGTGCGTGTACCCTCTGAATGGGGACGCTAGAGCGTGCTGTGTGCACCCTCTGAATTGGGACACTATAACGTGCTGTATGCGCGCGTACCCTCTGAATGGGGACGCTAGAACGTGCTGTATGCGCGCCTACCCTCTGAATGGGGACACTAGAACGTGCTGTATGCGCGCGTACCCTCTGAATGGGGACGCTAGAACGTGCTGTATGCGCGCGTACCCTCTGCATGGGGACACTAGAACGTGCTGTATGCGCGCCTACCCTCTGAATGGGGACGCTAGAACGTGCTGTATGCGCGCGTACCCTCTAAATGGGGACACCAGAGCGTGCTGCGCGCGCCCATTCGCGACAATGCGATGTCCCGACACCCACCGTCGCTACCTGACGCGCCGTTCCGTCTTCCAGGGCGTTCAGTCTTCACGTGCAGAAGACGACCAGGTCGATGCAGGTCAGCGCAGGTCAGAGAAGGTCAGCAGTCGGTCGACGCGTGAGACCAGCCTACTACGTCAGGACCGGGTGGGTAGTGGCGCGGACGCGTGAGACCAGCTACGTAGACGAGTGGGTAGTCTGGCGCGGACGGTGAGGAGCTCCAGTCCGTCGCGGGCGTCGTCGGCGTCAGACCTGCAGCTCCCCCTACCCTCTGGTGACGCTGGCGGGTCGTGTACAGTGTCGGCGCCGCTGTTTCGCCACGTTCGCGGCAGTTCTGCCGTTGCCACGGCGACCTGCCGCTGGGGCGACGGCTGTAGAGAGGCCCGCACGTGCTGGAATAATGTGTGCAGATTTGGACACAGTTGAATCAATGGTAGCAGCGACTGATTATTGCCTACCATAGCCAGGCATGGCTGCAATCATTGGTGGTGCTGGGTGGTAAGAACTGATAGCGATGTTGGGTGGTAAAGTCCGGTAGTGATTTTGAGTGGCCGGTGTGATAGTGATGCTATTGTGCATCCAAGCAGGTAAACACTACCTTTACAACTGTGTGATAAGCATTCAGGTGCCAATACGGACATGAAGCAGCTTCTGCATTCCACAGAAGACACGGTCGTCGGAGTCCAGCGAGGAGGAGCGGCGGCGTCGGTCGAGTCTCGCCAAGGAGCGCACCTCCCCCGGCAGGGACACGTCCAGGGACGGCTCCAGCTCGCCAGAGCCTGCCGCCAAGACCAAGAAGAAGGGCTGGCTGTCGTCGACGCTCAGCCGACTCGACCTCAAGTCGAGGAAGCCGAGCCCCAGCCCGGAGAAGGGCAAGTCCGTGTCGCGCTCCACCAGTCGAGCGACGGACGAGCGCGTCACGGTCGAGCGGCGCGCGCGCGGCTCGGCCGGCTCAGCTCGTGACGCCGGCCGGCCGCGTGACGCGCCCTCCTCCGGCAGCCGGGACAGCCGCGGCACGTCCGAGGATCGCGACGCCGGCTCCGGCGGGCAGCACGCCAGTCGCCGCGGCGGTCACCACGCCGCCGCCGACCGGCAGCAGGCCGAGCAGCGGCGCGGCCACCACGCCGCCGCCGACCGGCAGCAGGCCGAGCAGCGGCGCGGCCACCGCGCCGCCGCCGACACGCGGCGCGAGTCGAACCACCGCCCCAGCGACCGGGACAGCCGGTCCGGCGGCCGCCGCGTCACCTCGGCCGACCGCGTGACCGCCGTCGACGGCGCCGACGGCCGCTCGACGGTCCGAAGCCACGCGGCGTCCGAGCGCCGCGACAGCCGGTCGGCGGCGCGCTCGTCCGCCGCGCGCAGCTCGAGCTTCTCGCGTCGCTACCCGGCCGCCGACGAGACGGACTCGCCGTCCGGCCGCGGCACCGTCGGCCGGCGGGCGGCCGGACGGCCGGCCGCCGCCACGCCGCAGCGCCGCGGCCGCCGCCACTCGCACAGCGTCACGTCGTCGCTCAACAGCAGCGGCAGCGACGCGGGCAGCCAGGGCGTGGCGGCCAGCCACGCCTCCAACCGGTCGGTGTTCCTGCACGCCACCACGGTGGCCGACATCCCGACGCCGGCGGTCGAGTCTGCCGCCACGCCGGACGCCGACGACGAGCCGCTGCCCAGCCGCGAGCGGCGCCGCGTGACGCGCGCCTTCTCCGTGCTGTCGCCGTTCCGGCTGCGCCACCCCAACGACCGGCAGATCAGCTACGACGCGGACGGCCAGGCCAACGGGCGGCCGCCGCGCGCGCCCCGTCCGCGGCGCGACTCGCGCGACACCGAGCTGGAGCGAGACACGGCGGCCAGCGAGACCCGGCCGCGCTCCGCAGTGTCTCGCTCGTCCAGTCTGCCCAGGGGCTCGCGCTCCGGCTGGTCGCGGCCCGGCCAGCGACACGCCCGGTAGCCGCAAGTGGCAGGTGAGTACCGACACAACTTGTCACACATGCTTTCATGGGATCTGGACAGCAGTAGTTCCAAGTACCATACCAAGCACAGATAGCCTTCCTAGTGATCTTAAGACTCATTCAATGGCTGCAGCTTTTGCAAACATTCACACGAAATTCCCTATATTCCGTGTCGTTTACACACACACAATGCCAGGGTTTGGTGCGATAGACACAATGCCGACTAATTGTGACCGGTTTCGCTTGCGGTCAAGTGAAACGAAGAAGTAGTGCCATGGCAGGTTTAAGTATTCATATAAACTACATGGGATATTTTCAAGCCCTTAAATGGTAAGGGCTTGGCACAAGCATTTCCAATGGTTCCTTATATGCAAGACTATGGGCGTCGCTGTATGAGACGCTGACAGGACGAAAGCCCTGCTGACTACTCGGCTGTTGTGCTGAATTTGTGAGAGATACCCTCAGGCTTAGAGAGTAGCATGGAAGTTAATTGGATCGTACATGCTACAGATCAACACCCGCCCAACTAATTCGAACTTCGTTCGTACGTATGAGTGGCATGGTCCATCTAGGCTCCTCACATCGTACAAATTAGCTATCTCACGTTGCGAATAATACGTTTATTCTTGATTTCCTCTCCGGTGCCGTATTTTGAGTTATGCCATAAAAAAAAAAAAAAAAAAAATAGGGGCCCTCTTGGGTTTTCTTTTTTAAAAAGGACTCCGTCGCAGTTCTACAGAGTCCAGACGGTTGTTGGTAGTCGGTACCAGTGTCTGGGTGGCTGTTGGTGGTCGGTACCAGTGGCTGGGTGGCCGTTGGTGGTCGGTACCAGTGGTTGGGTGGCCGTTGGTGGTTGGTACCAGTGGTTGGGTGGCCGTTGGTGGTTGGTACCAGTGGCTGGGTGGCCGTTGGTGGTCGGTACCAGTGGCTGGGTGGCCGTTGGTGGTCAGTACCAGTGGCTGGGTGGCCGTTGGTGATCGGTACCAGTGGCTGGGTAGCCGTTGGTGGTCGGTACCAGTGGCTGGGTGGCTGTTGGTGGTCGGTACCAGTGTCTGGGTGGCCGTTGGTGGTCGGTACCAGTGGCTGAGTGGCCGTCGGTGGTCGGTACCAGTGGCTGGGTGGCCGTTGGTGGTCGGTACCAGTGGCTGGGTGGCCGTTGGTGGTCGGTACCAGTGGCTGGGTGGCCGTTGGTGGTCGGTACCAGTGGCTGGGTGGCCGTTGGTGGTCGGTACCAGTGGCTGGGTGGCCGTTGGTGGTTGATACCAGTGGCTGGGTGGCCGTCAGCGGGTCATCAGATAACAACCACCCTCCGGTTATGGAGGAATCCAGTGGCAGCTGCCAATACTCGGCCGCCGCCGATGAAGCACCGTCCGTCGACAGGTAGCACCGTCCCCCGACAGGTAGCACCGTCTACCGCTGTAGCACCGTCCACCGACAGGTAGCACTGTCTCCCGGCAGGTTGCACCGTCCGTCGACAGGTAGCACCGTCCCCCGACAGGTAGCACCGTCTACCGCTGTAGCACCGTCCACCGACAGGTAGCACCTGGTCGGCGCCAGACAGGCACACCGTGGCCCGCACATGGCGCTCCTGGCGGCGCTGCGAAAGCCACCTCCTATTGCGTTCATCATCTCACCTGCGTGGAAAATGGACTTGCCGTTCAGTCAAATCGGCAGTTCAAATTATCCGCTCTGATGCCGAGGAAACATCAACGTTAAGCTGCCCATTGAAACAGTTTCCCCTCTGGATTATCTCTACAGCTGTGTGCGAGGAGCAGTGAGGTGATAGCCGCTCGTGCGCCAGACCCGGCGCTGTCAGCCGAGGAGCAGTGAGGTGATAGCCGCTCGTGCGCCAGACCCGGCGCTGTCAGCCGAGGAGCAGTGAGGTGATAGCTGCTCGTGCGCCAGACCCGGCGCTGTCAGCCGAGGAGGTCGCTCCGGCGCACCGACACGTCTGGCTTGTCTGGCGAGGAGCAGTGAGGTGATAGCTGCTCGTGCGCCAGACCCGGCGCTGTCAGCCGAGGAGGTCGCTCCGGCGCACCGACACGTCTGGCTTGTCTGGCGAGGAGCAGTGAGGTGATAGCTGCTCGTGCGCCAGACCCGGCGCTGTCAGCCGAGGAGCAGTGAGGTGATAGCTGCTCGTGCGCCAGACCCGGCGCTGTCAGCCGAGGAGCAGTGAGGTGATAGCTGCTCGTGCGCCAGACCCGGCGCTGTCAGCCGAGGAGGTCGCTCCGGCGCACCGACACGTCTGGCTTGTCTGGCGAGGAGCAGTGAGGTGATAGCTGCTCGTGCGCCAGACCCGGCGCTGTCAGCCGAGGAGGTCGCTCCGGCGCACCGACACGTCTGGCTTGTCTGGCGCCAGATCGGCGCGAGCGTGGCCGAATATGGCGCGCCTCCGATGACGCCCGCCTGTGCTGTCAGCTGGCTGGTGGCGGGACCGGTCCTGCAGATATGTCTGAAGGCGCAGTCGGCAGAAAAGCCGGCGACTAAACAGCAGTGTGCTGTTCTGTTTAGGGAAAGGAACGCTACATATATACATACATGGGAGTGTTTGTGTGCATGTGTGCATGTGTGTATGTTTTATATATATATATATATATATATATATATATATATATATATATATATATATTTACGTATATAGTGCACAACTGAGTAAACGTGGCTCCTTTCAGTTATAGTGGCAACAACACTTAATTACCCTTTCAGAAGCAAAATAACTGAATGATTATTCGGAGGGCGTATCTATTGGGATGGTTACAAATCCGGAAGGACCATGCTTCATGCACTGGTGTGGTGTGTTTCGGGGCCTGTCAAGTATGGGAAGTCCGGTTAAGGGCGGTGGGAAGTCCGAAGTATTTACAAGCAGATGCATTGTGAGCTGTCTAGTCTTAGATTAACCAACAACGTAATTCGGTGAAGTTTAGACACATCGCTTTTTGCCAGACACAATAAAAATGCCACAGCATGGTCACCTAATGTGTGTAATGTGAGCCAACAAAAAGTGGCCACGTAATGTGAGCCAACAAAAACCGGCTGAACGACTCTTGCCCTGAACGATAACTAACGGCACCTACCATGTTTCAAATCATTCAGCTTCATAATTTCTTCGAAGCTTGTCCTGCCCGCCCGACACCATTAAGGAATTTGGCTGTGGCCGAATTAAGGGACCCGTCAGACTGTGCATGCATGTCTTTGGGCAGCACTCTCTTCAGATCAAGATACAAGAGCGAGATTCCGGAATCAGATGCGGATGGGGACGGAAAGACGGGACAGACGGGACAGACGAGACGGGACAGACGGGACAGACGGGACAGACGGGGAAGACGGGACAGACGAGACAGACGGGGCAGACAGGACAGACGAGACAGACAGGACAGACGTGACAGACAGGACAGACGAGACGGGACAGACGGGACAGACGGGACAGACGGGACAGACGGGGAAGACGGGACAGACGGGGAAGACGGGACAGACAGGACAGACGGGACAGACGTGACAGACGGGACAGACGTGACAGACGGGACAGACGGGGAAGACGGGACAGACGAGACAGACGGGGCAGACAGGACAGACGAGACAGACAGGACAGACGTGACAGACAGGACAGACGAGACGGGACAGACGGGACAGACGGGACAGACGGGGCAGACGGGACAGACGGGACAGACGGGACAGACGGGATAGACGGGACAGACGTGACAGACGGGACAGACGGGACAGACAGGACAGACGGGATAGACGGGACAGACGGGACAGACGGGACAGACGGGGCAGACGGGACAGACGGGACAGACGGGACAGACAGGACAGACGGGACAGACGGGACAGACGGGGCAGACGGGGCAGACGCAGATGGGATTCGGGATTCGATACGATCGGGCATCCAGGCTGGGAGTCAGGACAGGTACGGGCGTGCACGTTGTCTTCAATCCAGGCATGGACTGTGCCTTCGTCTGAATATAAATGGGGTATTGCAAAGCTCCTCGGCCTCAAACGGCGTAATGGCATGCCTGGATTCGGCTGTGTGAACAGTACGTGCCGGACATGTATATCAAGCAGAGACAAGGACCAAACCGAATGCACTGATGAATGTAAAGCTGTAAAAAAAACTCGGATTCATTTGTGCTATATTCATCTGTCAATCATAATCCTAAAACGTTAACCTTTTATCTTAAAAATGATCATTATTCGGAGAAATTAATGCAATGTATGCTGTTATGTATGTTAGTTTGTAGGTCAGCTTAATGTTGCATGCTAGAGTCATGCCCTGGTAAGTTCTTCAGGTAAGTACGAAGACGTCTTCACTGGGATCTGCTTTCACTACCCTGCTCTTCGTAGCATAGCGGTGAAGCTATTGCTACTCTATCTTCCCCGAACTGACCTACGCAACCTCTAATTGAACACGAGCGGGAAGTGGCATGCCACCGCTTCCTAGTGCTTCCATGGAATGTGATAGGTCGGATAATTATCCGTGGTTATCACAGCGTGCGCTGTCCACCGCTCTGTCTGTTGGTCCGGACCCATAGGGGGGGGGGGGGCTAGTGATCTGCGTCGATTATACCATCCGGAGGAGTCTCGGCGTTGACCCGCGCTCACCCTACCCTCTGGAGGAGCCTCGGCGGTGACCGGGGCTGACTCTATCCCCGGGAGGAGCCTCGGCGGTGACGAGCATTGACCCTCGGAGGAGCCTCGGCGTTGACCCGGGCTGACCTTACCCTCCGGAGGAGCCTCGGCGGTGACCGGGGCTAGCCCTACCTTCCGGAGGAGCCTCGGCGGTGATACGCATTGACCCTCGGAGGAGCCTCGGCGGTGACCCGGGCTGACCTTACCCCCGGAGGAGCCTCGGCGGTGACCGGCAGTGATCCTACCCTCCGGAGGAGCCTCGGCGGTGACCTGGGCTGACCCCCGGAGGAGCCTCGGCGGTAACCTGGGCTGATCCCCGGAGGAGCCTCGGCGGTGACCTGGGCTAGCCCCCGGAGGAACCTCGGCGGTGATCCGCGCTGACCCTGCCCTCCGGAGCAGCCTCGGTGGTGGGCGGTGGAGTGACAGTACCGCTACGGCCGCGCCGGCGCATGACTCACCGGTAGTCGTGACCGGGCAGTGATTGAAACAGGAACAAGAGCCACTCTCCGTGCAGAACGATTAGCACAACTGCTGCAGGTGAAGCCCACCATATCCGCTCTTCTGACCTGGCCACAACCGTGCGCACCCGCTTCACAATGGCCCAATCTTTTCAAATCAATTAGATACAGGCAGTAGTGTCACAGCTAAGCTGTCGCCAGGTATTCACTCGGTACTCGGCAGGGTATCGACACATGCGACCCCGCCTGCAGCTCGCATGTCGGCACTGTCCGGACGTGCGGGCTCGAAGTGTTCCTGGGTGTTGCGTCGCCGCAGCCAGCGCCGGTACACGTCACCAGTTTGGAGCGCCCCGTGCATATACACCTCTTGTCTTATTTCGACGTCAGCACACGGGCGGAGGCGTGTTGGCACGGACTGAGCAAGGTCACTAACACGGCAGCACGAGCCAACACTCTTGTCAGCGGTACTGGGCCAGTATCACGAGTGGGCCTGACACTGGCCCAGTACCGCCCACTCGTCTGCTGCCGCCCACCGGGCTCGAGGCGCGTGGACGTGACACTGGCCAAGTACCGCCCACTCGTCTGATGCCGCCCACAGGGCTCGAGGCGCGTGGACGTGACACTGGCCCAGTACCGCCCACTCGTCTGCTGCCGCCCACAGGGCTCGAGGCGCGTGGGCGTGACACTGGCCCAGTACCGCCCACTCGTCTGCTGCCGCCTACAGGGCTCGAGGCGCGTGGACGTGACACTGGCCCAGTACCGCCCACTCGTCTGCTGCCGCCCACAGGGCTCGAGGCGCGTGGACGTGACACTGGCCCAGTACCGCCCACTCGTCTGCTGCCGCCCACAGGGCTCGAGGCGCGTGGACGTGACACTGGCCCAGTACCGCCCACTCGTCTGCTGCCGCCCACAGGGCTCGAGGCGCGTGGGCGTGACACTGGCCCAGTACCGCCCACTCGTCTGCTGCCGCCCACAGGGCTCGAGGCGCGTGGACGTGACACTGGCCCAGTACCGCCCACTCGTCTGCTGCCGCCCACAGGGCTCGAGGCGCGTGGACGTGACACTGGCCCAGTACCGCCCACTCGTCTGCTGCCGCCCACAGGGCTCGAGGCGCGTGGACGTGACACTGGCCCAGTACCGCCCACTCGTCTGCTGCCGCCCACAGGGCTCGAGGCACGTGGACGTGACACTGGCCCAGTACCGCCATTCGCCTGCTGCCGCCGCTGTCGGCCGGACGGGCGCCACTGGACGGGGGGAGTGGGGGGGAGCAGCCGCAGCGCGCTCACCGCTCACGTGTGTAGTCACCGTCTGTGACGGAAAATCAGTGGCAGACATGGCTTGGCATCTTGTCGAAACGCTACGATTTACGCCGCCACACGAACCACAGGTGTGGCTTTGCATGATGGATGGAGAAATTCTACCAAGGAGATGGCAGCAATCTGACCGAGTGGAGGTCAGAGCACTGTCGAGCTGCTGAGCCCGGAGCGCGCAGGCTGGAAAGCCGCTGGTCAGAGAGTTGCGGCGACGGAGGTCAGACAGTTGCGACGACGGAGGTCAGAGGGTTGCCGCGACGGAGGCCAGAGTGTCGTGAGGTCGGAGGTCGGAGGGCCACGGAATTAGATGCCGGAGAGTCGCTGGGACAGAGGTCAGAAAGCCACCCGATTGAAGGCCACGAGACAGCGATTCGCGCCCGTTGGCGATCCCTCCTGCTGGCTGTGGAGAGGCGTAAGCTGCGGCATCAAGCTGCTCTCCTGATAGGGCGGACCGGCCAGACCGGAGTTATTTATAAAACACGGCCTGGCACTGCTGCGCAAAACGCGAGGTCATCTGGTGCTATTGCATGCAAGCCGGCCATCACCTGTGGATGAGAACGAGAGGAAGAGCCCCGATCTCCATGCGACTCTGTTGGAATTTAATTGCTCACCGAGCGCCGAGTTTTTATCGGCACGGCGTTCCCATATCAATGAGGCGACGCCAGCCCATCAGCCCGCATTAATGGGCGAACAATCAGACGCCGACTGACGTGCCGAGCCACTCGACTGATGTGCGGCCGCCGGCGGCTGCGACGGGCCGATCTCGTGATCACTGGGGGGTCGCCGACCAGCACGGCGGCGGGCGCGAGCTGGGAGCCGCTCTGCCGCCCACACCGGCCGCGCCCGGGCCGGGCCGGCCGCCTGGCCTGCGACGCCTGCGACGCCTGCGGCCCGACCTGCGGCCCGACCGGCGGCCGTAGCGGCCGGCGGGCCGGCGAGTGTCACCTGTGGCATGCGACCCGACTCGGTGTCACGGCTGCAGACGCCGAGTGACACTCGGTGTCGGTGTCATTCGGTGTCACGGCCGGGCCGGCGGGCCTCCCACCGATCCGGCCGTATGACCGATCCCACTGCCGTCCCACCTCACGTGCGTGCACCGACCGTGCACGCCCACAGGCGCGTGGACGTGACACTGGCCCAGTACCGCCCACTCGTCTGCTGCCGCCCACAGGGCTCGAGGCGCGTGGACGTGACACTGGCCCAGTACCGCCCACTCGTCTGCTGCCGCCCACAGGGCTCGAGGCGCGTGGACGTGACACTGGCCCAGTACCGCCCACTCGTCTGCTGCCGCCCACAGGGCTCGAGGCACGTGGACGTGACACTGGCCCAGTACCGCCATTCGCCTGCTGCCGCCGCTGTCGGCCGGACGGGCGCCACTGGACGGGGGAGTGGGGGGGGGGGAGCAGCCGCAGCGCGCTCACCGCTCACGTGTGTAGTCACCGTCTGTGACGGAAAATCAGTGGCAGACATGGCTTGGCATCTTGTCGAAACGCTACGATTTACGCCGCCACACGAACCACAGGTGTGGCTTTGCATGATGGATGGAGAAATTCTACCAAGGAGATGGCAGCAATCTGACCGAGTGGAGGTCAGAGCACTGTCGAGCTGCTGAGCCCGGAGCGCGCAGGCTGGAAAGCCGCTGGTCAGAGAGTTGCGGCGACGGAGGTCAGACAGTTGCGACGACGGAGGTCAGAGGGTTGCCGCGACGGAGGCCAGAGTGTCGTGAGGTCGGAGGTCGGAGGGCCACGGAATTAGATGCCGGAGAGTCGCTGGGACAGAGGTCAGAAAGCCACCCGATTGAAGGCCACGAGACAGCGATTCGCGCCCGTTGGCGATCCCTCCTGCTGGCTGTGGAGAGGCGTAAGCTGCGGCATCAAGCTGCTCTCCTGATAGGGCGGACCGGCCAGACCGGAGTTATTTATAAAACACGGCCTGGCACTGCTGCGCAAAACGCGAGGTCATCTGGTGCTATTGCATGCAAGCCGGCCATCACCTGTGGATGAGAACGAGAGGAAGAGCCCCGATCTCCATGCGACTCTGTTGGAATTTAATTGCTCACCGAGCGCCGAGTTTTTATCGGCACGGCGTTCCCATATCAATGAGGCGACGCCAGCCCATCAGCCCGCATTAATGGGCGAACAATCAGACGCCGACTGACGTGCCGAGCCACTCGACTGATGTGCGGCCGCCGGCGGCTGCGACGGGCCGATCTCGTGATCACTGGGGGTCGCCGACCAGCACGGCGGCGGGCGCGAGCTGGGAGCCGCTCTGCCGCCCACACCGGCCGCGCCCGGGCCGGGCCGGCCGCCTGGCCTGCGACGCCTGCGACGCCTGCGGCCCGACCTGCGGCCCGACCGGCGGCCGTAGCGGCCGGCGGGCCGGCGAGTGTCACCTGTGGCATGCGACCCGACTCGGTGTCACGGCTGCAGACGCCGAGTGACACTCGGTGTCGGTGTCATTCGGTGTCACGGCCGGGCCGGCGGGCCTCCCACCGATCCGGCCGTATGGCCGATCCCACTGCCGTCCCACCTCACGTGCGTGCACCGACCGTGCACAATTGACGGGTTCTTTCACCCGGCCGCGCGCTGTGCCTCGACTCGGTGGCGGTGACGGTGACGTCACAGTACGTGGGAGGGCGGTTCACCTTCGTCAGCCGGCCTCCGGCACTAGCACCTGTCGCACCGAGCCCATTCAGCAGTTGTGCTCCTGATCAGATTAAGCTCCGCTGTCTGGGAACGAAGCTGCCGAACCTTCTTCAGCCGAAGTGACCGCACAACCAACACTGGGAACTGCACGGATGAAGCAAGAACAAGAAGAGATCACTGAAAATTACCTGCGCGTTGCAGTCTTCTTGGCCGGGAGGAATCGGACGTATCTACGTCATCACGCCGACGCAGATGTGCATTCGTTGAGTGCAACAATCAACAGAGTTTTTCAACATAAAAGAAAAAAACAACAAAGATAACTACCGTTCATCACCCAGTTCTGCATTTTGTGCAGATGTCCTATGCAATTTGTGACGGAAAACACGCTTTCTTCGGGCAGGTGTGTGTGCATGGACTCCGCCGTCGTGCGTGTTTGAGAGGTACGGCTCTCACTGATGTTGCGTGAAAATAATATTCTAAAATCAGTATCCCTTCGACGATTTTCCGATGGCGTAATCGGAACGTTGAATCCTTCAGAAATCCAAAGTAGTCATGTGGAAACTTTTACGAGTTACGGCACATCACTTGATCTTGATGTGAACCTCGAGAGCTTGACCTGATTGACCGCCTCGCCCTGCTCGTTGTCAGATCAAGTGAGATGTTGAAAAAAACATCAGGCTATGTTCTGATACTTATTTAGCCGATCCACCTGAAACATATTCGGTTATTTGCCTGATTGAAGTTGTTGATACCTTACTATCAGCTGATTTTGCTTTGTCTACTTTTGACCTACTCTGAAGTAACTCTAGCTGAATTAGAGGCAAAGGTGTCGATTTGCATACAATTGAGGGGGTTTTCCCCACCCCAATGTTGGTTTGTCCCACCAATAATTTAAATTTTAACATGGAGCCCTATGGAGTGGGCCCCCAGTAATTTTCGGAAATGAACGCCCCTGGTTAGGGACGCGATGGACAGGGGTGGCAACCACCCCTCAAATGGGAAGGGTGGCAAAATATGTTCGGTAAGCGAGAGCTAAGGAACGCATTTGGTCGTTCGATATGGAACACTGCAGCCTCGACAAGAAGCATTCAGTCCACATTATCACATGTGGGTCCCAAAAGAACGTGCGTGAAGAATGCTGACAAGTAATATAGGGATCGAGTTTTGCTGAAACTATTCCGCCCTTGCTGGACCATATTTGCAAAACTCTGCGCGGTATTTGTTTGCTTCGCGGATATTCCGGCTCGGACCCATGCCTTATTAACGGAGCCTTGGCTTCTGCGTAATATTAACGCGGGAAGAGAATGCGACAATCGCGTCATTCAGGCAGACCATGTTTGGCGAAGGCGAACAAGGACGCAGCCTCCCCGCCTCAGCTCAGTCCAGTCCGGAGCCGGAGCCGGAGCGGGAGACGGAGCCGAAGCCGGAGTCGCCAGAGCCTCGTCAGATCCGTCCACGTGTCGCGAATCCGGACGGCTGCACGTCCTGCCGGCGCACCGATAAAAACGTCCGCCTAAAAACCTGGCGGCGCCGCAGAGTGACAGCTCGGAGGCGCTTCCGAACTCAGCTCACGTGCGCGGAGGTCGTGCCGTGCGTGTTCGGCAGGCCGGCCGCGGAGGTCGTGCCGTTCCAGTTGGCGCGCCGATCGGCGCATCGGCGCGAAAATCGCTCGGCGCACTTTTTGGGGCACGGCCGACGGACTGGCGCAGACGAATCTGCGCCACATTGGCACTCGGCGAGACGGCGCGCCACATTCGCACCAGATGTTCTGCGCGGCTCGACCGGCTGGCTCGGCGGACCGCCAAGGTCGCCCCCTGCCGCGGAGCCGCCCAGCCGGCCAGGGGAGGGGGAGGGGAGGGGAGGGGAGGTGCTGGGGAGAACACTGCTCTGTGCAGACAAGCCACTTACAGAGGATGCGCCTACTTATGTGTTAGTACTTAACATGCAAAGCAATGTTGGTTGGTTGATTATTTGGGCTTACGGGTTCATCGACTGCGTTGGTCATACAGCGCCCATGCAAAGCAATGTGCTGCTATGTGACCTATGCAGTCCATGCGCCCATAAACTGCAAAGCAATGTGTTAAGCTTCTCAGTAACGTTTGGCCACGATGCGGTTCGATGAAGTGGAAAATATACAGATAATTTGTGTGTGGTAGCCATAACTAAGCTTATATGCTTTTCATTCGTTTTCGCGCACGCCATCGAAAAGTCTAAAATAGCGCTTATTTCGCACGTTATCGTCGAAATCATGTTTATCCCAAGATAGCATTGACCGTCCCCAGGGACAGGGAATTGTCGGCCGTTGATCCAGACCAGGGACAGGGACCGGTCGGCGGCTGGTCCAGACCAGGGACAGGAAACGGTCGGCGGTCGGCGGCCGGCCGTTGGCCGAGTTCACAGGCAGACACTCGGCGGTGGTCGGCGTGTTGCAGCCATCCCAGTGTACCGCTGCACCACTACACGCTACACTGGAGTCGGCTGCAGAGCGTGCACGCGCCGCTCCCACCAGGAAAAAACACAGCCGGCGTCCGGCATATCGGCAACGGCGCTCATCACTCGCCTGCACGCGCAAAACACTGCAGACAGAGGCGGCAAGGACGCGGCGGCGGCCGCTGACGCGACAGGCACTGCTGCGCACCCGCGGCGGGACAGTGGTGACGGCCGGCGGGACCGGCGACTCGTCACAACACAGCCGCCACTCGGCGGTATTACCGAGCCCCGCCGAGGCCGTCGCTTTTGTCGATTGTCGCCGCCATTGTCGAGAGGACAAGTGTCGCACACAGGCCGTCGTGTTATCCAGGCCCGGTTACGGCAGCGGACGCAGCACTCTTGCCTGGGAGGTACGCGACGATCCAGCTGGTTTCCCAGCCCCACTGTGATGCGAGTTGACTGTCGACCCCCACGTGCCGTGGAGGTCGCGGTAGCTCAGTCCGTAAGGCGATCGACTCTTGACGGTAGGGTTGTCGGTTCGAATCCCGGGACCGGCGGAATTGCCGAGTTCATCGGCGACCAACCGGCGTGAGAGGTTGGCGAGAGGCGACCAGCCGGCGTGAGAGGTTGGTGAGAGGTTGGCGAGAGGTTGGTGAGAGGTTGGTGAGAGATTGGCGAGAGGTTTGTGAGAGGTTGGCGAGAGGTTGGTGAGAGGTTGGCGATGCCGTAGAACCCAGCAGTTGAATGCATCGTGAAGGAACCTAAGCTTCTTCCTTCGAGCCCCGCTGCAATGCTAGCTGGCCCCCTCGCCTCACTGCGACATGAGCTGGCTCCCGAGCCTCACTGCGAAGCGAGCTGGCTTCCGAGCCCCGCTGTGAGACGAGCTGACTCCCGAGCCTACAACACGAGCTAGCTCCCGAGTCTGCAACACCAGCTGGTTCCCGAGCCCCACTGCGATACGAGCTGGCTTACGAACCCCACTGGGACACCAGCTGGCTCCCGCGCCCCACAGCGATACCAGCTGGCTCCCGAGCCCCACTGCGACACCAGCTGGCTCCCGCGCCCCACAGCGATACCAGCTGGCTCCCTAGCCCCACTGCGACACCAGCTGGCTCCCGAGCCTCACTGCCACACCAGCTGGATCCCGAGCCTCACTGCAACACCAGCTGGCTCCCGATCCCCACTGCGACACCAGCTGGCTCCCGATCTCCACTGCGACACCAGCTGGCTCCCGCGCCCCACAGCGATACCAGCTGGCTCACGAGCCTCACTGCCACACCAGCTGGATCTCGAGCCCCACTGCGACACCAGCTGGCTCCCGAGCCCCACTGCGACACCAGCTGTATCCCGAGCCCCACTGCGACACCAGCTGGCTCCCGAGCCCCACTGCGACACCAGCTGGCTCCCGAGCCCCACTTCGGTGCGAACTGACTCGCGAGCCCCGCCCCGACACGGGGTTGTCGGCACACCAGACACGTGCTCCATGCACAGGGCTGCGACCTTGGAGCAACACTGCGATTGCAGAGCCGTCGGTTCGGGTGGCAGGAAGTGAGCAATGTGTGCGGCGTTGTTCGTGAGCGCCTGCGCCATTGTCGCGTGACGTTTGGGACGCATGGAGTTGCTGGTTTGCGAGAGTGATGCTGCCTGGTAATGGTGTGAGGTGGTGGCGGACAAATGTAGTCTGATGCATTCGATATGCATATGTGCAGATGTGACCTGCTTTTATGAACGCATGGTTTGTATGTACCCATATTTGATAATCATAATGCATGCATGCATGCATGTTTATATACATACATATATACACACACATACACAATATGTATATATATATATATATATATATATATATATATATATATATATATATATATATATATATATATATATATATATATATATATATATATATATATATATATATATATATATATATATATATATATATATATGCTGTATATTTATATATTGTGTATGTGCGTGTGCTTGTTCGTGTGCGCGCACTACCAGAACATGCTCCTACTGGAACCAACCACAGCTCAGGCCGTTTCCTCTCTCTGATATTCCTCAGTGCAGTATGCAGACGGTACAGACACTTCACTTCACTGGTTCTCGAGATATGCATCTGCGCTGTGTGACATATCACAGGCCATGACCTGTCACGAGTGTTCACCTAGTCGCAGCTGGCGATGGGAGGGGAGGGAGGGGAGGGGGCGACTAGCAGCCGGGGCCACATTTCCGCCACAGCAGAGCTCGCCAAACTGTGCGGGCCGTCCGAGCCGACCCAGGCGGCGGTCGTCACCGGCGCCAGCTTCTGAACCAGCACTCACTACACCTGGCGACTGGACGTGGCCGCAGGTGGCTGGACATGGCCGCAGGTGGCTGGACGTGGCTGCAGGTGGCTGGACGTGGCCGCAGGTGGCTGGACGTGGCTGCAGGTGGCTGGACTTGGCCACAGGTGGCTGAACATGACCGCAGGCTGCTGGACGTGGCCGCAGGTGGCTGGACGTGGCTGGACGTGGCTGCAGGTGGCTGGACATGGCCGCAGGTGGCTGGACGTGGCCGCAGGTGGCTGGACATGGCCGCAGGTGGCTGGACGTGGCCGCAGGTGGCTGGACGTGGCCGCAGGTGGCTGGACGTGGCCGCAGGTGGCTGGACGTGGCCGCAGGTGGCTGGACGTGGCTGGACGTGGCTGGACGTGGCCGCAGGTGGCTGGACGTGGCTGCAGGTGGCTGGACGTGGCCGCAGGTGGCTGGACGTGGCTGGACGTGGCTGGACGTGGCCGCAGGTGGCTGGACGTGGCTGGACGTGGCTGCAGGTGGCTGGACGTGGCCGCAGGTGGCTGGACGTGGCTGGACGTGGCCGCAGGTGGCTGGACGTGGCCGCAGGTGGCTGGACGTGGCTGGACGTGGCTGGACGTGGCCGCAGGTGGCTGGACGTGGCTGCAGGTGGCTGGACGTGGCCGCAGGTGGCTGGACGTGGCTGCAGGTGGCTGGACGTGGCCGCAGGTGGCTGGACGTGGCTGGACGTGGCCGCAGGTGGCTGGACGTGGCCGCAGGTGGCTGGACGTGGCCGCAGGTGGCTGGACGTGGCTGGACGTGGCTGCAGGTGGCTGGACGTGGCCGCAGGTGGCTGGACGTGGCTGGACGTGGCTGCAGGTGGCTGGACGTGGCCGCAGGTGGCTGGACGTGGCCGCAGGTGGCTGGACGTGGCCGCAGGTGGCTGGACGTGGCTGGACGTGGCTGCAGGTGGCTGGACGTGGCCGCAGGTGGCTGGACGTGGCTGGACGTGGCCGCAGGTGGCTGGACGTGGCCGCAGGTGGCTGGACGTGGCCGCAGGTGGCTGGACGTGGCCGCAGGTGGCTGGACGTGGCCGCAGGTGGCTGGACGTGGCCGCAGGTGGCTGGACGTGGCTGCGGAGTGCAGTGTGGTCGGATCGTGGGGCCGTCGGCCTCAGGATGAGAGAGGGATGAACACCTTACTGGACTGAAGCCGGACGAGCATACCTTGCCAGCACAACCAAAGCGTGCTGGGTCCGGCTGCAATAAGGCAAGCTGCCGTAAGTCTGTGCGAGAGCGAAAATTTGGCCGCGGCACGCTGCGACCGCGACGGTACAGGTTTGGCCAGGACTGGTCAGGAGCTCTTAAGGGCAGGCGAGGTCAGGAGGACAGGCTGCGGTACAGCAGGCGAGGTCAGGAGGACAGGCTGCGGTACAGCAGGCGAGGTCAGGACGACAGGCTGCGGTACAGCAGGCGAGGTCAGGACGACAGGCTGCGGTACAGCAGACTAGGTCAGGACAGGCTGCGGTACAGCAGACGAGGTCAGGAGGACGGGTTGCGGTACAACAGGCAAGGTCAGGAGGACAGGTTGCGGTACAGCAGGCGAGGTCGGGGGCCAGGCTGCGGTACAGCAGGCGAGGTCGGGGGACAGGCTGCGGTACAGCAGGCTGATGGGACAGGCGGAGACTCGGAAAGTAGTGGGACACCTTCTTCAGAGTGGGTGTTGATATATGGATGCATCAAATGTTTTCCTCCGTTTATATTTGCTGTCTGAACTGATCGCAATGTCGTCTCCGAAGAGCTAGTCACGGTTGCCTCTGAGCTAGAGCTTCCTCTATGCCTCTGAGCAAGAGCTAGTCACGGTTTCCTCTGAATACAACCGAGAGTAGTACCTAGAACACAGCGCAGGATGCGGCCCAGCCTGAAGGTCCCGGTACCGGCGCGGATCTGTTGGTGCGAGGCCCTCTCAGACACGGCCCTAGTCTCAAGGTCCCGGTACCGGCGTCCAACACCAGCAGGCCTGTTCTGTCGTCACTCATCGGCACGTGCGCCCACGCGGTACAGACACAGCTGGATCCAGATCAATAAGCTGCGAACGCGCCCGCTCTCCGCCCGCAAACGGGGTGTCCTTCTCAGGGTGTCCGCCTGCCACAGGGGTGTCCGCCCGCAGCCGGGGTGTCCGTCTTAGGGGTGTCCGCCCGCAACCGAGGTGTCCGTCTCAGGGGTGTTCGCCCGCAACCGGGGTGTCCGTCTCAGGGGTATCCGCCCGCAACCGGGGTGTCCGTCTCAGGGGGTCCGTCTGCCACGTCTGCCTCAGGGATGTCGTCTGCAGCCGGGCTGTTCGATTCAGGATGTGGGCCCGCCACAAGGATTCAACTCGCTGTTGGGATGTTCGCCGGATCCACTATTCAGCCTCTGGTGGATCCGGCGGACAAAAGTCTCGAAAGGGGCCAGCGGCGCCTCGGTCATCTGGCGCCATCAGCGGCGCCTGCCGTCATATTGAGCGGCGCGAACCTGGCGGCGACCGGATCCTGACGTACGGCCGACAGAGGAGTGCCGGCTGGTCCTGACGCTGTACGGCCGACAGAGGAGTGCCGGCTGGTCCTGACGTACGGCCGACAGAGGAGTATCGGCTGATCCTGGCGCTGTACGGCCGACAGAGGAGTGCCGGCTGGTCCTGACGTACGGCCGACAGAGGAGTGTCGGCTGGGCCTGACGCTGTACGGCCGACAGAGGAGTGTCGGCTGGTCCTGACGTACGGCCGACAGAGGAGTGCCGGCTGGTCCTGACGCTGTACGGCTGACAGAGGAGTGCCGGCTGGTCCTGACGTACGGCCGACAGAGGAGTGTCGGCTGGGCCTGACGTACGGCCGACAGAGGAGTGTCGGCTGGTCCTGACGCTGTACGGCTGACAGAGGAGTGCCGGCTGGTCCTGACGTACGGCCGACAGAGGAGTGTCGGCTGGTCCTGACGCTGTACGGCCGACAGAGGAGTGCCGGCTGGTCCTGACGTACGGCCGACAGAGGAGTGTCGGCTGGTTCTGGCGCTGTACGGCCGACAGAGGAGTGCCGGCTGGTCCTGGCGCTGTACGGCCGACAGAGGAGTGTCGGCTGATCCTGGCGCTGTACGGCCAACAGAGGAGTGCCGGCTGGTCTGTACGGCCGACAGAGGAGGGCCGGCTGGTCCTGGCGCTGTACGGCCGACAGAGGAGTGTCGGCTGGTCCTGACGCTGTACGGTCGACAGAGGAGTGCCGGCTGGTCCTGACGTACGGTCGACAGAGGAGTGCCGGCTGATCCTGGCGCTGTACGGCCGACAGAGGAGTGCCGGCTGGTCCTGACTCTGCACGGCCGACAGGGGAGAGCCGGCTGAGCGGCGCTCGCCCGAGCCACTCACGGCTCGGCAGTAACAAGCTGCACGATCCGACACGCCGTTAATCGTCCACGCTGTGGCCGCTGCCGCCCTCGACGCACCTCAGTCGTGCGTTTCATCGGCGTCGTGAATTATGCGGGCAACATGTAGGCGGCCGACGATGTGGCGGGTATGGGACCACATGTAGGCGGCCGACGATGTGGCGGGTACGGGACCACATGTAGGCGGCCGACGATGTGGCGGGTACGGGACCACATGTAGGCGGCCGACGATGTGGCGGGTACGGGACCACATGTAGGCACCAGATGATGTGGCGGGCACGGGACCACATGCAGGCACCAGAGGATGTGGCGGGTACGGGGCTACATGCAGGCACCAGAGGGTGTGGCGAGTACGGGGCCACATGCAGGCACCAGAGGATGTGGCGGGTACGGGGCCACATGCAGGCACCAGATGATGTGGCGAGTACGGGGCTACATGCAGGCAGTCGAGGGTGTGGCGGGTAAGGGGCTATCGCGCACCGCCGTTTGGCCTCGTTCAGAACGACGTGACAGCTGATGGCATGCTAGTGTCGTCGACGTGCGCGATGCAGACGCGCTTCAGCACGACCGTAGCGCTCGTGAGTACGCGCTTCAGCACGAGCGGCCTCATGGCTCGTGAGCGCTACGCGGCTTCTCAGCTCTTTGGTCCTGGTGGTCGGTCGGGATCCACCGGACTTGCTTTGCTTCTGAGACACTCTGAAGTCATCGGAGCCGCCGGGGAAATTGTGCTCCCAGTGCGATGCGAACACCCGTGTTCCACCAGGACTCGTCCCTCCGCTGCGCCAGTAGCCACATTGCGGGCGGGTGTGTTTGTTGCAACACGTTCCCGTCAGCACAGGCATGCACTATCATCCATGGACGAATCGAATAAACCATGTTTATGCTGTTTATGTTTATGCTGTTCATGTTTATGCTATTTATGTTTAAGTTTATGCTGAAAAAGGCATGCAAACACAACACCAGCAGCGAATTTTTGAAGTTAAACGACGCTGTTGTCCGACAGCAGCGTTTAGTTTTCATGCATAATCCGTCAGTGTTGCCGATCTGGGGACGAAACTTGATACACAGCAGCAGCTGGAGGAGACATAACTTCCCTTCTGGAGGAACATCGCGACTGGCAATGTCTTCTCCCTGTGGGACATGAGCTGCGTCTCTACCGACTACCTTTCATGTTACGCCCCTCAGCTATGTGACAAAGCTGCGTCTCTACCGATTACCTTTTATGCTACACCCCTCAGCCATGTGAAATAGCCGTGTCTCTGCCGATTACTTTGATGTTATGCCCTCAGCCAAGGGTGAAGCACGTCCTGTCCCGTGCATGCACTGGAAACCGTTACGTACCGCAACGAACACTGCCAACCACAACTACATAATCACGGGCTAATACGACGAACGGTTTGTGGTCAAGGTTGGCGCCTTGCTGATGTTCCTTCCAAAACGGCAACCGTGGCGGAATGTATAACACTAATCACCCTGTTTGCTACCTACGTGCGGAGCCAACACTGTACAGGCAGGCAGGATGCTGAGATCACAAACTGCTGAACACGGCGCTCTTTCTTCCATTTCAGACGCCGCCACCGGTATCCGGCCTTCAGTGGCCGATGGACAAGAACTGGCGGTCTAGAGGACGGCGACGGAGCGCTGCCAGGCGACGTCGTGGCGCGGTGTTCGTGACCCGGCCCGGGTCACGGGTCGAGGGTGTGGTGGCGGTCGGACGCAGCCGAGGAGTGTTGCCGGGGAGGTGGCCGCCGCCGTTGTCGGCTCGGAGCTGTGCTGGCGGGCGGCGGCGGACGCCCGCTGCCGGTCGCCGGTCGTACTGGGACGGCTCGGCCTGCCCACCGTCAGCCCGTCGGCTCGGCGCGGCTCTCACGGCGCTGTCGCCACCCTCCCCTGTGTTGCGTCACGTGGCCGCTGGCGGCGCAGCTTCCGGCGGCGACCTGCGACCCCGCGGCGACCTGCGACCGTGCGCGACCTCGCCGCACTTTCACTGCGCCCCGCCGGCGGCAGACTCGCACCACGTGACGTGGGTGACGAATGATGCGGACGGCCAGAGGGGGGGGCAGCGCCGACAGCGGCTGCAGTGGTTGGTGTGATGTCCGGAATGTCCGGAAATGCGTGCGACAGTGTCGGTCCCGGCTGCCGTACGGCGTTGCTGAGTGCTGTTTACATCGTGTCCCGCCGCCGGCAGATGATGGCCAGTGCCGGGGCGTGACCTTGAACGGCCGCGCAGCGGGGTCAGTGGTGTACAATGCACATCCGCCAGTGGTTTACAATGTGCATCCGTCACGCCGCAGCCAAACACGGCGCGCGGTGCGGACGTGTCGGCGCGTGACGGCCATGTCGTGCGAAGGCGCGCCGCGGTCCAGCTGCCTCGCGGCGAGGGGACGCGTAACCGGGGCTCGGCTGCTCACCATTAATCGTTGGGGGACGTGCTCCGCGGTGCGTTTGTGACGCGCTCGTGTGACGCTCGTGACCACTGTGTGAGAGCATTCGCCTTACCTGAGCTTGTTGTTAACCGTGATTAACGTCTGCTCTTCGGAAACCCTTCCTGTGAAAATACAGAACACTAACAGGAAAAAGCTACGAGCGACTTTCGCTTCATTGCGCGGTCGTCGGCGAGCATAGGAATTCTAGAGACTCGGTGAGAGTGCGTGCATGAGAATCATACAGCCACCGTGGGAGCCTGTGCTTTGCTGGATGTCCTTTCTCCTCAGTTGTGGACTACATTCTCGAATATCACTTTGCTGAAAGCATGTCATCATTACTTACTATTACATCTGCGCTATCGGCGTACAAACGTCACGGCGATATGACCCGGAACAAGTAGGGATCGAATGTAGCAAACAATGTGAAGTTCGTGCACATCACCAACTCATGAATCGAACCTGTCGCCGTGGGAAACGGGAATAACTCGTGAAGCAGAGCACAGCACATGACCAGGGCGGTGCACACAGAGCTGGCCACAACCAGTGCCGGCAGTCAGTCAGACAAGTCAACAAACCCGGGGTGGACTCCAGCCAGGCTGAGCCGGAACCCGCTGAATTCACGCCGAAGTGCGGGACAGCGTGTGACCTGAGGTCGGCCACCGACTCCGACTGCGCCGTGCGTAGAACTTGAGCAGCCGACAGTCACCAGGCGGAAGTGTCCGGCGAGACAGTCACACCAGGCGCGACAACAATGCCCGAGGCGGCCAGCTGGAAACCACCGGCCTCGATGTTGCTAAGCCGACCACTTGATCACACTAACGGGATGCGGCGCCCGGGAGAGTCGGCGGCGGCGCGAACGGTCAGCGGTTTGGGGGAGAGTTCTGCCTGCCCACGCGCTGAAACGGACCAGGATGCGAGCCGGCAGCGAGGCAGCACGTGATGCCCGCCTGCAGTGGAGCGCCTGCTGCCGCCGATGGACTCGCCTCTCGTGACGAGCACGGCCGCGCATGGCTGCCGTATAATGTGGTCCGCAGGCGCATGCAAATACCGCCCGGGCCGGCCAGTAGCGCCGATGGAGGGCAGCGGTTCACAGTCGGTTCACAGTTGGCTGACAGGTTGAGAGCATGCAAAGCCGCTGACCTTATCTGCAGCGAGAACAGCGGGCACTGGCCTGTTCCACAACGGCTAATGTGCGCCGGGATGCAACGTGGATGACCTCGTCTGCTGCGAATGGAATATAATTCGAATATCTGTCTTTCAACTATATATTTGAAATGCTTCGCAGGTTCTACTTATGAAGCAAATAAAATATACACACCAGTAGAAGGTGTAATATCTTGTAAGTACCAAAAGGCATGGGCGCCGCTACCGCTGGTGTTCCATGGGTACGGATCCCGCATATTCTTCGGTGAGTTCCGATCCCACCTGAAAAAAAAACTGGTAAGCTTCGGGAAAATACGGCATCTTCTCCAAGTTTTTCAGTTTCTGCTCAGGTGACATCTGAATCAGGTTGATGGACTCGCCCGACGGCCCCGCCTCGGCACCGCCAGTACCATGGCCCGCAGCGTACTCGACGAATGGGCCTGTCTGACGTTTCCTTCCAGATGTGGTACTTTTGAAAGGGTTGTGCAGCTATTCCATAGCATCGTGCATTACAAAGCAGCAAACATAATTTTTATCTTCCTCCATACTAGTGCTGGAACGATAATTTTCATTGGGACTTTGGTTGTCAGCTGCTGAATAAAATACGTCAAGCAATATAGCAATCTATTCCAATATATGGCAATATATAGCAATAGCGCTTATATAACAATAGCTACCAATAGCCATTGGTACGCCAGGAACGCCAACCCACAAAGGTCTAATAGCATGGGACCCACCCACGTAATAAC
Source organism: Ashinkailepas kermadecensis (assembly GCA_034440615.1). Classification (NCBI taxonomy): domain Eukaryota; kingdom Metazoa; phylum Arthropoda; class Thecostraca; family Neolepadidae; genus Ashinkailepas; species Ashinkailepas kermadecensis. Next base: position 248,770 of record JAOTOM010004915.1, on the reverse strand, counting down.
CTGACACTTTATGACCCCGGGAAAACGATAACGTTAGACAGGAGCATAGGAACATGGGAAGAGCAGGGATTCATCTTTCGAGTAGCTGAACTGAAAATTTTTCACCGCACAAATAAAAACAATCTTGGGCCGCAGAACCAAAGTTGCCGGGACACTAGTTTCCTACGTTAACGGGGGTGGGGGCCGGAACGGAGACAGAAGAGTATCAGGCGTACCCCTCTAGGTTCAAGATAATTCATGCGCCCCTGTGGTTGGACCCCATCTGGACATGGTGGCGCAACTGCCACAAGAACATCAAAGGTGTGAAACAATGCGCGATATCATCCTAGAAAGTAAAAAACCAGAAGAACACAGGTACGCAACATGCATATAAGGCGCAGATATGCACTGAGGTATTGGGGTATTTTTATCCACATTGCCTAAATTTATGATTGTGAAAAAATAAGGGTGGGGGATTGTCGTTCAACATAATAAGCGCAAAAATAGCAAGGAATGAATTGTTTACAGCAGCACTCCAAAACCCGCACCACTCACGAAATAGGCTCACCTTAGACATGCTTTTCTTTTCAACTGTTAGACGTTTTTTGGCCGCAAGCGGTGCAATCACGGCCAGTAGCGGATCCATGGGAAGGGGCCATGGGATCAAGCCCTCCCTTAGGTCTCTTCAGTGCCCAAGGTCAGTATACAACGTCCTCGAAGACGTGCTTCAACATAGGCCGCGACGAAGACATAATCAATTTGGTGCTCCAGGGGGCCTCCGGACTTACGCGAACCAGCTCGATCCAACCGTCACGATTTTACAACATTTTTACTCAAAGTTCAAATTCTGCTTTCTTCACGCAGAATTAGACGCCTATGTAATTAATGTGTCGCATTTGAGCTAACTTTAACTCTTCATACGTACAAAAATGTGATCATATCAACATGAAAGACAACGCTTCCATGACTAAATGACTAATATTCACGACGCTACATTCGACTCGACGGCGTTTCCAGCATCAGTTGCTTGTCGAGCGACCACAGTGGCGCCTCATATCTACTGGTAATGCGAACACAACCAACCATACGGGAAGAACTCCACAGTGAAACGAAAAACAGACAAACTGGACCTTTCATCGTGAGGCAGGTCCCTAACCGCAATGCACCTGATACATACCTTCATATACACCGACTGCCAGAGCAGCAGCAGCAGCAGCTGATACCGCCGACAAGCTACAACAGACCATCGGCCAGGACAAAAGGTCACTGGAAGCCATCATCCCTCCTCCGTGCCTCTACGGTACCTACAACCCACCGAACGCAATACAAGAAAATGAGACTGTCAACAGTTATGCGCCGCACTGGGCTCGTATTGTATTTGTAATGACGTTGCAACACAACGCCAGGCGGATGCGATTCGCCCACAAGCTACCCCGACGACATGGATTCGCTGCAGCACGTGCGGCGGGCATCCGGTGCGGCTCCAACAGCTCCTGCTGCTACAACGACACACCGCTGGTGTGGAGGGAGCCCTGTCCCCGGGGCAGGACGTGGCAGAGTTCCCCGCCAGAGTGGGACGACCGAGAAGCCTGGCCCAGGACGGACAGCATGGCCGACATGAAGGCCTCCCGACTGACCGATTGTCGAGGCGGGAACAGCCAACAGGGCCATGAGCGCTGCAGACGGCTACCTCGCTGCCGGCATCGGCGTGATGAGTGCCACTTCTCGTAATTTTTGCACACTGGCCAGCCCGATATCGCCAGTATCTGGGACCTCGGGGCCGTACCTGAGACCCCAGTCTGACTCTAACTGTACCTGGGACATACCTGAGACCAGCCTGACTCTGACGCTGTACCTGGGACCTCAAAAAACTGCTCTGCCTGTACCTGAGACCCCAGTCTGACTGCCTGTACCTGGGACATACCTGAGACTCCAGCCTGATTCTGCCCGTACCTGGGACCTCAGGGTCGTACCTGAGACCCCAGTCTGACTCTGCCTGTACCTGGGACTTCAGTACCGTACCTTGAGGCCCCATACTGACTCTGCCTGTAGCTGGGACCTCGGGGCCGTACTGGGACCACACTACTCCCACACTGCCTGTATCTGGGACCTCAGGGCCGTACATGAAATCCCAGTCTGACTCTGCCTGTACTTGGAACCTCATGGCCGTACCTGAGACTCCAGCCTGCCTCTGCCTGTACCTGGGACCTCAGGGCCGTACCTGAGATCTCAGTCCGATCCCGCTTGTACCTGGAACTTCAGGACCGTACCTGAAGCCACAGTCTAGCCCTCGTCTGTAGCCGGGGCCCGAGGGCAGTAAGATAGCAGCGTGATAAATCCGAACTAAATTCAATAATCCAAGAATGAAGCTTGCACTAATCTTAATATAGATGTTGTCCGAAAGCTATGTTTGTCACCTTTCGCTTGACACGCTTAATTTTCTTTGATGACCTTTTTTGGCCTGGTGCTGGATGATAAGCGAAACAGATGTTCCCCACATTTTGAGTATTTTTCGATCGGATGTTGGTATTAGAGGTATCCGAGTTACGCTCGCAAAATGAATACCTACACGAGTCCGACCACGGTCACGGTCGATGGGAAATGATCGTATAACTGATAAACATATGATCGTGACGTTGTCTGCGCTATTCGGCTAAGAGGGCAACTTAGCGCTCTCCCTTGCATTTCTGGATCTGTTCGGTTATTCCAAAAAAAGAACTGGTTGTGGCTTGTTACCCTGCGCTTCTGTTCTCATCCCCCTCTCTCTATCTATCTATCTATCTATCTATCTATCTATCTATCTATCTATCTATCTATCTATCTATCTATCTATCTATCTATCTATCTATCTATCTATCTATCTATCTATCTATCTATCTATCTATCTATCTATCTATCTATCTATCTATCTATCTATCTATCTATCTATCTATCTATCTATCTATCTATCTATCTATCTATCTATCTATCTATCTATCTATCTATCTATCTATCTATCTATCTATCTATCTATCTATCTCCCTCCCTCTCTCTCTCTCTCTCTCTCTCTCTCTCTCTCTCTCTCTCTCTCTCTCTCTCTCTCTCTCCCTCTCTCTCTCTCTCTCTCTCTCTCTCTCTCTCTCTCTCTCTCTCTCTCTCTCTCTCGCTCTTCCTGACATCAGCAGGTCTCGTCCGAGGTCAGTAGCCACACTGTTGGCCGTGTCTTTGTGCGTGATACTATTTCACCCGCTCCCGTTTGCGCACGTGCTGGCCAGCCGACAATGTATTCGGCCCAGGACCTGTCGCCGGGCGTGCTCGTGGTCACTGCGCACATGACAGTCGACGAAAGGACACCTTGTGAACGGTGCGTCCGTGACCAAATGGTCCTCCGGGCCGGATCACAGTGACCCCTTGAGAACACCTGTGGGCCAGGTAACCGTTGTGATCGTGTGGAGAGCTGCACCCACGACGAGTGCGCCGTCGGAACGGTCCGGTGGTCCGGTGGTCCGGTGGTCCAGTGGTCCGGTGGTCCGGTGGTCCGGTGCGAGTTGACTGGGAACTCGCAGCGTAGCATCGAGCTCGGCAGCCTTTCGACTGAGTAAGGTGAGGAGGAAGGCCGAGTTTTTCAAGCTTCAAGCTGCTCGGACCAGAAGAGAAGCAGACGTGCAGGTGCAGCAAGCCCAAGCAGCAGCGGACGTGTGGGCACAACAAGCTCGAGCGGCAGATGACGTGCAGGCACAACAAGCTCGAGCGGCAGCGGACGTGCAGGCACAGGCTCGAGGGGCAGCGGACGTGCAGGTACAACAAGCTCGAGCGGCAGCGGACGTGCAGGCACAGGCTCGAGGGGCAGCGGACGTGCAGGTACAACAAGCTCGAGCGGCAGCGGACGTGCAGGCACAGGCTCGAGCGTCAGCGGACGTGCAGGTACAACAAGCTCGAGCGGCAGCGGACGTGCAGGCACAGGCCGAGCGTCAGCGACGTCAGGTACAACAAGCTCGAGCGGCAGCGGACGTGCAGGCACAGGCTCGAGCGTCAGCGGACGTGCAGGTACAACAAGCTCGAGCGGCAGCGGACGTGCAGGTGGAGCTCGCCATCGATGGGGCCGAACATAACGAGTTGGATCTGCAACTAATGAAGGAAGACCTCGTACACCAGCCTCTAAACATGGAGGAAGAAGCCGCTCTTCAGGTGAGGTCAGAGACGGCACCTTCACGTCTCGTCGGCGCGTCGGCACATCAACCCTCGCAACGACGCCCGGCGACATTGGCTGTGCCCGACAAAGACTTGAAGGAACGCACGCGGAGCCAGATGAAGTACCTGTCCAGCCACACAGAAACCGCCCCAGCGCTAGCCACGCATACTACGCATGGGCGTAATTCAGCACTGCTAAAGGTGAGGCCTCAGACGAGGCTTGCTGTGTGGCGGAGCGACTGGCGCACCTGCAGTCCTGTCTGGCAGGTGAGGCCCCAGACGCGGTACGAGGCTTGCTGTGTGGCGGAGCGACTGGCGCACCTGCAGTCCTGTCTGGCAGGTGAGGCCCCAGACGCGGTACGGGGCTTGCTGTGTGTCGGAGCGACTGGCGCACCTGCAGTCCTGTCTGGCAGGTGAGGCCCCAGACACGGTGTGGGGCTTGCTGTGTGGCGGAGCGCACTACAGCGAAGCTCTCGGCGAGCTGAAGCGTCGGTCCGGCGACCTCGGCCACCTAGTTCGGACCAAACTAGAACGGCTGCTGGCCACAGATCCGGCGAGGAACAGTGACCCCAACTCACTCGGCATGCTGTCGACCGCGCTGCACAGCACGGCGAGCGTGCTGCGAGGCGAGGTGTGCAAAGCGAGGTCCATGAACTACACCGCAGACCCGGCAGCGACCGCCAACCTGCGGCAGATCGTGGCCAAGCTCCCTCAAATGGTAGCTTGGCAACAGGGATAGCGGGTCATAAACATTCGCCCGACAACGCCTAGACTTGCAGATCTCGATAGTTTGCTCGATTATACGTCGAGGCGTGGCACGCCCTCCGCACTTTAGATCGGGACGATCGCACCAAGGTCAGGATAGATCACCACAGCGATCGCAAACAGAGCGGCGCGTTCGCGGTAACCGCCGCACCAGGGGTCGCCCCAGCGGCACCAACCGGACCGTGTGTGCAGGGTGACCGTCGCACCGGACGGCGCCCCAGCGGCACCGATCGGACCGTGCATACAGTGCGACGGCCAGCATCTAGTGGATATGTGTCCGACATTCAAGGCGATCATACTGAGTGAACGGGCTGCTATTGTGCGACGGCACTCGCTCTGTTGGATCTGTCTGAAGCCAGGTCATGGCATGGCATGTTGGGCGCTCCAACAAGAAATCCTGGAACGTAGACCGAGCATGCAAGGGTGTGCAGTCTGCATACCCTTGTATGTACTTGGCCTGTTGCACGGGACGCCGCGGGCTTTCCCGCTGCGGCCCACAGCCGCACCTGACCCGGCCGTCGGTCAGGGTCACGTGGGGTTTCCTGCGGTGCCGGGAGCTACCGGAGTGGTGCTCCAGATGCTACCTGTGAGTGATGCTGCCTGTGCTGCGGAATGTGGACGGAATGTGTCGCATGGTGCGCCCATTCCCGGCGCAGACGGCAGGGCAGGACTGCCGTGGTGAACGCCGCCACCGGAGAGTGCTCCAGGCAGGCTCAGTTTGCCTGACAGTGATAGTCTAGGCTCTATCTGGCTCCACGACAACTGGTTCTCAATTTTAGCTTCTTCAAAACCGCCATGTTCTCAAGTCCAACAGCCGTAAATGGCCTTGTATTGATCGGGCTTATTATTAAACAATACGGCGACCACTTGAACAACAGTTCCAACACTTCTTCCAGGGGGTAAACACCAGCGCGTTCCTTGTTAAGTTCGTGCCTCCAGATCACCAGACACCCATGACTGACAACCGTCCAACCGGGCGATTCGCTCACCTCTGCCTCTCAGCGGCATGTTACCGGCACCGCTGCTCAGCCCTGTCTGATCTCCTCGACTACCCTGCGACAACTGCCTGCCCAGGGCCAGTCGCGCACCACCCGGCAACACTGACATGGGTGTCATAATGGCGACACGGCGCAATGACTTCAGACTGTGTCATGGTGCAATGCCGCAGCATCCGCCGGCCGGCCGTCGTCGCACGGGCATCGGATCCGACCAAGCATAACATCGGGCGACTGCCGCCGCTCGAGGCGTCAAATGCCGATGTCAGTGCGCCGGCAGGTGCCGGCGAATGTCTGGGATGCGCTCGGAGCCCGGATCCCGGGATACATGGGATAAAAATGCATTTCGAAAGAGGGGTCCGCAGTTGACTTCGCTATAGTGCACGCGGCCGACAGCGCGGCTCTGTGTTCTGGAGCAGGAGGCCGACAGCGCGGCTCTGTGTACTGGAGCAGGAGACCGACAGCGCGGCTCTGTGTACTGGAGCAGGAGGCCGACAGCGCGGCTCTGTGCACTGGAGCAGGAGACCAACAGCGCGGCTCTGTGTACTGGAGCAGGAGACCGACAGCGCGGCTCTGTGCATTTTGGAGCAGGAGGCCGACAGCGCGGCTCTGTGTATTTTGGAGCAGGAGACCGACAGCGCGTCTCTGTGTGCTGGAGCAGGAGACCGACAGCGCGTCTCTGTGTGCTGGAGCAGGAGACCGACAGCGCGTCTCTGTGTGCTGGAGCAGGAGACCGACAGCGCGGCTCTGTGTGCTTTAGCAGGAGGCCGACAGCGCGGCTCTGTGCACTGGAGCAGGAGGCCGACAGCGCGGCTCTGTGTACTGGAGCAGGAGGCCGACAGCGCGGCTCTGTGCACTGGAGCAGAAGGCCGACAGCGCGGCTCTGTGTACTGGAGCAGGAGGCCGACAGCGCGGCTCTGTGTACTAGAGCAGGAGGCCGACAGCGCGGCTCTGTATACTGGATCAGGAGGCCGACAGCGCGGCTCTGTGTGCTGGAGCAGGAGACCGACAGCGCGGCTCTGTGTGCTGGAGCAGGAGGCCGACAGCGCGGCTCTGTGTACTGGAGCAGGACGTGATTCGGTGCCAAAAGGATGGTCGCAAGGCAACGGGTAACTTGCGTAACGATAGTGTTATTGAAAAACGTAAGCGTATTCAGAATACTTCCCAGGCGCTTCATCGGAACAGGACCTCAAGATCAGGGGTAGTTCTGGCCCTTCGTAAGTGGGGAAGCTAATCTTGCCCGGCAGCCCCGCAATAAAAAGATTCCAGCCACTCTATTTTGCGGTCTATGAAATACATATTTTTGTATATTGGAACATATATGCAGAATAAATGAAGCAGGCCCAGGGTCGGCACTTTGGGTACACTCAGATCAGCACCTTGGGCGCGCAAATGCATTCGAGTAATTTATGCTATCTCTATATCTCTAGTCATCGCGGTGGTGTCTACAAAAGAGTGGTCTATGTGCCTATAAATGCCAAATGCAATCTAAAACCTACGCCGTCAATAATAAAACATCGCCTAAATGCTCTTAGTGCTTAGGCACATCAAATCAAAATGATCTTTACCAATTTGCAGTGAGCGTCTGTCTCATTGATATAACATTAACGGGTATGAGTGTTTCAAATATAAATGTAGGTGCCGTAAACGAAATACTCATTACCATCTTCTAATGATTCTCGAAGAAATACTAATCGCTCAGTTCCTTCATATGTCATGCTCATAATTTGATTTGTGGTAATATAAGACCACGAACATTACATGCAACTAAAGTAGTAATCAAGTAGCATAAAATAACGGCTCGGATATTTAACAATTGCAGCAATCACACTGAGCAAACACACTGACTTTTCCCTTTTAAAATCTCCTCAATTATTCCCCAAATAACTCGTCCACTACTCTGAAATATGAAAAGTTATAGTATTAATTTTGTTAGATCCGGTGCATAGAGAACATAGGCATTCCACGCGAGTCAAACTCGAGAGCTTTCTCCAATCGCAAACATTCTCGAAGAGTAAACCAGCAGAATATTTTCAAGCTGGAGTGCATTTCCGTAGACACTTTCCTGACTCCTCCATAATTATTTTATAAGCCTTCAAAAACGCTGCCAAAACCCTTCATTACTCTGTCCCAATTCGACAAAGGCCAGTGCTATCGTATACCGTGGCCATATTGAAGAGTTTCGGGCAGAATCCGACGCTCCATTTTTTCCCGACGCGCGCATTGACCTCTATAACTATCTAGACAGACAACTTGACTTTTCAAGAAGTTCCCGACCAGGGCACCTCATATCGGCTAAACGGTGGCGTTTGTAGGCACTAGACAATGTATTATGGATGTTATGCGGTGGTGCTAGGGCTAAGTGGTGAAGATGACTATATCTTGCGCTACAACTCATTGCCATTTGGTAGCATGTGGACCAGCTCTCCTATACCGCGGGCGGATCTAGGGGCACCTGGGGGCATGTGCCCCTGCCCGATATTGAGATGTGGCGCCCCTCCAGGGTGCTCGAGTTCCCCTTCCCGCTTAACGAGTTTTTCAGCGGATGGTGCCTTCGGAGTAGAAAGTATCTGCCCTCCAGAGCAAGTCCTCGGTCCCCATCAATTAAAACTTCCGGATCCGCCCCTGACTATACAGCCATTGTACGCCTCAGACCATTGAACATCAGCTGAACTGTTCATTATATTTAACCAATATAATTCAAATGCAGCGCTACTTCGACAGGAACCCAATTCAGCTGGGCCTGGCCACAGTTTTTGGAAACAATTTTCCAGATTTTTCCAGGGGCGGGGACTGTTCCAAAGTTGGGGGTGGGAGAGCAAGTCATTTTGAAGTTGATTCTTTCCATTCAACGCCATGTTGAATTCGTTCAAAACTGGGGGTGCTGCCCCTCTCCCCTCCTCCGGCTCGACCGCATCCCTGCCGTTCATCCCCTAGCAGGGACGGATACAGAAGGCACAGGGGACATGTGTCTCCTCATGACAAAGTTGCGCCTATCTGACCGGGAAAAGTGGCCCTCCAGGAAGGCTCGAGTGCACCCCTCTCGAATTGTTCAGATTAAAAGTGCCGCTCTGAGGGGAAAATGTGCCCCTAAGAACTATGGAGTGCATCCCTTGATTTTTTCGGGCCGAAGTCGCCCTTCCAAGATCACCTGGCGCACTTATTTAGAAAGTTTCAGCCGAAGGCGCCCTTGAGGGCTCATCGAGTGGCTCCGGACATGGCCTCCTTCCATTAAAAACCCTGGCCACGCGCCGGCCCTCGTGGCTACGCCATTGGAAAGGGGCCCCAGGCTGATAGAAAGAACTGCAATTAAAGAGAAGTCCTGAGCGTCAACACATGCCTTGTATGGGCAGGTTCTTATCAGGAGCGGATACAGGGGGCACTGGGGGCATGCTCCCCATGGAAGGCTGCGCTCGTCCGGCTGGGAAAAGGCGCCCCACCGGGAAGGCTCGGATGCTCCACTTCATATTTTTCAGCCAGAGGTGCCCCTCGGAGAGGGATATGCGCCCTATCTTTCCCAATGTTTTCAGTGTGCTCAAGTGTTCCCCCTCTCCACTCAACGGATTTTCAGCTACCTTCAAGAAAATACCCTTCAGGTACTTTCGCACCTTTCGCTTCAGGTACTTTCAGGTCCCTCGAAAGAAATGCCCACAGACAAGTGTCCCTACCCCAGGACAATTCCTGGATGTGTTCCTGGTTAGGATATTGGACGCACGCATATAGTACACATATGCTGTCAACCACAAACATCTCCAGAATCACTTTGCAAGCGTATATCGGGTATTCTGGATCTTACTTCCTTGTGGAACACATGCCGAATAACGCACCAAGTTAGCGAAACGATGATACAAGGTAGGGCTTAAAATCACAACCACAATGTTTTACAGGTTGTGCCGCCATTTCTATATGCTCATCATGAACCCAGCATCATTTTGCACTGCTTTTAATGAAAATATATCAACAACTTTTCATTTTACAACATTTCATTCCAGAGCCAAAATGCATGGGAGCGGGCGGCGCGCCCGATCTTTTGCCCATATACCGCCACTCGGCCGCTTCCAGCCGGGAACGGCTCGGGTGGCGCGCGGAGCGTGCGGCGACTCGGCGGTCTAGTTATTTGTACAGGTCAATGGACGCGCAATGGTCGGCGGCGACAATTGTTGCGGGCGTTCCCTCAAATCGTCCCAGTTTAGGGATGTGTATTTTAACGTATCACAAGACACGAACCAGCTACCACCTCCTTCATTTGGTGGTAGGTGTTGCTCACCAGATCCGGAATTTATCAAGACTGGCGGAATAATGAGCGAGTGGTAATCGTCCGTAGATTGCAGGGCCCAGTCAACTTGAGCCGTGCATTTGACTGGAAAATAATAGCCATGAAATCACAGTTTTGAACATTTAGACATCAATGTAGTGAAAGAAAGATTTCACCTGAAACCATGGTTTTCCAGTAAAGATGTGGACCTTGAAGGAAGGAAGGAACAAAATGTACTGCATGTCCTACATGGAAGGTTTTAGTTTACTTATAATGCTGTACATATAACATTGAAAGAATGGCGAATTGTGTAAGATATTGTGAGATAAGAGTGCATTCTTCCTTTAATTCAGTGCATTTCCCAGTAAGTTAGTATTTTACTTTGGATATGGCACTTAAAAAACTGAATCACACGTTTCTTAACGTGATTAAGATGATGTGACCACCCATTGCTGGTGCAATTACATGCTTTTCAGTTAGAAAAAACAAAATTAAGCCAAAAATGGAGATATGCTGGAGATATGTAGAAATGCTTGAAGGTATTCACAAGGCAAGTTTTACTCCCATTTTACCTCATGAAAAAGCAAATGGGTTTGGTTGGTGGCAAATTTGTACTCTAAGGTCACTTTTGAATTCGTGGAATTTCTTTTCTTTCGAATGCAATGTTTTTTTTTTAATGTGGTTAACACGTGCTCATTCAATTTCTCTACAAATGCGTACTTTTCAGTGGGCAGACAAAATAACACCAAGAAAGGGGCATGTAGTTAGGTAATATAGCATAACAAATAATGTTCAAAGAAAATGTCATACAACCTAGCCTCACCTCGCCTAACCTCCCATGTAAGAAAACAAATTATGTGTAAAAATGGAAAAGTTTCAAACTATTTTTTCTCTAAAAGATGTTCAAATTAAAAACCTAACCTAACCTATCCTAACCTAACCAGACGTAATTTTTTTTGGAAGATAAAAACATGTTAAAACGTTTTACAACTTAAAAGGGTGGAAAACGTTTAAAAGCTTAGACAAGCCTGGCCTAACCTAACCAAACATAACCCCATTGTTTGCTTCATGGAGGTAAAATGTGTGTAAAGCTTGTTTAGTGCATACGTTAAGGCGCAATAACACCGGTTAGGCTAGGCTAGATCAGGTTTTTCTTAATTTGGGAAGAAATGAAAAAGTTTCCTCAAGCACAGGTTCGCTTAGGTTAGGTTAGGTCATGTTGATACATTTTAAGTATACAAATTGTATACATTTTCCCTTTTTCTTGTATGGTTAGTTAGGCTTGATTTGGTTAGGTTAAGTCGAATTTATTTAAATAAAAAAAAGATTGTTTATTCTGTTACCCAACTCAAAGCCCTTTTTATGTTACTTCACCTGTCAATTGAAAAGTATGCACTTCCAGAGGAAATGAGCAGTCGCATCATGTTAACCACGTTCTTAAGCAATGCAAGAAAAGGAATGAAAAATAAATTCCAGGACTTCAAAAATTGTTTTAAAGCACAAAATTATCAAATAGTGTAGAATCTGAAACAGAATAGTCGTCGTATTTTACTTCAGATGAGGGATTTCAAGAAATAAATATTCTAATTTTGCATTTTAGTTCAGACATTGAAGCTTAAGGACAAAATATGGTACGAACATGTTTCTGAGCATGATTACGATGATGTAGCGACCAATTTCTGGCAGAAATACATACCTTCCAGTTGGCCAGCACAATAATCAAAATATGTACCTTCAGTTGGATAATATGTAATTAAAAATAGATTTACCAATTTTTAATGGTTTCGTGGTTTCGCTCGGCAGGTGATAGTCATGTCGAAATATGCACGTAATGCGCTGACCCTGCCACTTCCCGTGCTAGGTCTTTACCATCACGGCATTAGTTACGCTCGGCAGATGACGATCATGTCGAAATATGCGCGTAGTGCGCCGACCCTAACAATACCCGCTTCCGACACCCAACATGCTATTTACTCCTCAATTCTAGTGCTCCATTATATTCAACCGGCCAGTGACGAAATACACGGAACATTGCAAAAGAAAGCAACAGTGCCTACATGTGCACTTATTTAAAGCTATCATTGTTGTTGTTATTGGGGTTTAGGAGCGCACCAACTGAATAGATCACACAGTGTCACTCATGTACAGCTCGGAGGAGCAGGAAACACCGGCGTATGCTCTGAACACACAGCACAGCGAAAAAAGATGCCCTTTCTAACCGATAAAACCACACTTGTCACACAATCTGACGGTTATCACATAATCTGACACTTATCACATAATGTGACTAGAGAGGCAGTCGGGCAAGGTGGGAGACGCACCGCACGAGCTACGAGACGGCAACAGCTGTTCCGACCCGCCGCACCCGCACAGGTCCACTCGGTCAGGTCACAGGCGGCGCATGCGCAGTGGATGACAATCACGGTGCGACTCTGGAGAGCAGCCGGCCGGAAGACCAGGTCAGGTGTGTGCCGTCTGCTTAACACTCAGTTAACGACTGTTGCCAGCGGTGGCACGCTGCCACTGTGAGTCCACGTCGATACACAGTTGTTTTCCAGTCGTGTAGCCACGCACAAACGAGCCGCCATGCGGTGTGGCGACATTTGCTGCGCTGCCAACCGCGGCATTTCTTCGACGCAGACGGAACACAGAAAAATACACTAGCACCACAGCATTGAACGTAACACAATCGCATATCTTCCCGGACACATTTTGGTTTTCCTTATGTCTGTAATTGGATATGCATTTAACTATGCATGCAAAGCGTGTTTACTGAAGGGAGGGGACTCCACATCATTGCGAACACATTTTATCTGGCTATTCAGCTGCGGTTATAAATACCGTGCCGAGGAGGGGTGGGATGGTCCTGCCTTGCTTAGATACAAAACAAGATTAGACATGACATACGCAAAAACAAGATAGCGCAAGGGAATCATCGTGACAAAAGAAGAGTAAAAAAGACTATATATTAGGGGCCGATTCATGAACAAAATGTGGAGATATTTCAAATCATCCCTTCTACTCTGGTATAGCTGTGCTTCTCTCTTACTTCCATGCATACGTGTTTAAATTGTTCCCAAATGTTCATCATACCACTGACGCACGCAACATGTGCATTGTCGAACAGGGGCATGGCCAGGGCCAACGAATTGGTAGGGTGCTGCCCCAATTGTACTGTCCACTGATCGTTGACGTTTGGGAACGCAATGGTCAGAATTGGAATTGTGATAGCCGAAACGAGTTTTTGTCGTATAAACAAGCTGTCAGTCCACGGCCCAAATTGGCTTGTGCTCACATATGCACGCCGGTAAGCGCATCTACTCTGCATAGGCAGAGTGTACCATCCCTCAGGAGCGGGAGCGTTTGAAACGTTAGCCCCTGTCTGATAATTACTTCTGACTGTTACTTCCTTTAGTTGTTACCATAGCAGCAGCCAGAGACGGCCCAAGGGAATCCGACGCAGGCGACACACAGTTGAAGTAGCATGATGGTCTACAAAGAACCCTGTCGGGCGTGGATGTATCTCTTTTCGGATTTGGGCGTACGCACTAAAGTTGTAAACGCATCAGCTTTGAGTTGTTGACAATAGCATTGGTACTTCACTCTGCATGCAATGACAGGCAGTTGTTAGAAACCAGCTCGGGATAGTCCCCCGATGTGTGCTTTTTCTAAGGTCACCAACTTTAACATTAGTACCCCGAGTATTTTATATTCTTCAAAACTCCTCCCGTGTCACTGGGTATGACAGCACAGGACTGCACGCACATACATACTAGTGCGCAGTCATAACTAAATCGCCAGGAACCCATGACTTCCGATTAAACCTTAGTCACATCAACCTTCGCCGATATTGCATCATGAGCCTAAGCGCGCGCGCCAACACACTTGGATAGAAGCGGGCAGTGCCGCAAAAACGGCGCGCTGCACACCTCCACTGGCTAGCGTCGCCACCAACTCCCAAATAAGGGCGCCAACCGGTCGCGCCATTTCCGGACCGCCCACGACCGCCGCGGTGACATCACACGGCGTGGGCGCCGCCGACGGTGCCCCACCGAAACGGGGCCGCCGCCGTAGTGACGTCATCAAGGCGGAGCCAACCACCGCCGCCGTGTGACGTCACACTGAGCCAGGAGCAGCAGAAACCACCGGCCGGCCTCCATGCACAAGCGCATTCCCAGCACACAAGTGTGAAAATTCCCGGTTTGAAAACTGAGGACGAATCCAATCTGCGAGAATACATTTGAAACTTTTATGAAATCTATTGGTTGCAAACAATAACGGCATGATCTAGTCTGGAGATAGCTCGGGGGAGGGGTGGTGGTATGCTTTTGGCATACTGTGAGTGACATGCTCCCATAGTTGCCTTCAGATAATACATCCACGGAGGGGGGGGATGCCTTGGACATGAGTGATATGTTCCCGTAGTCGCCTTGAAAAAATACACCCATACTCCAACTGAGGAAAACCATGTTCTAACCAAATGACTTGAGGAAATTCGACTGTGCAAATTGCAGCATGGACTTTTGAGTCATAATGAAACGGATGCCGTGGGCAATTGGCATGCACTTCGTTAACGTATTTTAACCCACCCCGTCTCTCTGGTCAGATCCTTACACTCAGTCTCGGGGAGGGGGGAGGGGGTAAAGACCCCCTCTAACTTCCAAACTCCTAAGTGGCGCATGAACGCGAACCCGGTGTCATTGGAAAGCTCTGTACGGACAGGACCCGAAAATGCCCTCATTTTTATTAACAAAATATTTTGAGACTCAAAATTGCTGTTTTTTCAGATAAAATTACCTTAAAAACAGTTCATACATTAGGCATAGCCTTGTAGGCCCCGTACAATTACATCCGCCGGCATGATGAAAGGTACCATCATCCACCGGCTGGTCGGATGATGGCACCTTTCGGGTGGCATTATTCCGCCTGCTGGGGAGGCTGGCGAGTACATAGATCAGCTTTAAGAAGGGGCAACAATTAAAACCTGAGGAGACTTGCGCAAAGCCGTAAAGGAACGCTGCCAGGCGGAGGGCAGACAAGTGGTGTCAATATCTGCTCAACACAGGTACACAGGGTGTGAAAACGGGCCAAGAGTTGGCAAGTGGTATGTAAATTATCACTACTGGCCTTCGGGAATAACCGGTTTGTAGCTCCAAAAGTCGAAGCCCCAGACGCAGAAGGGGGTGAGTCGTTGCGGGAGATCATCCGGAAGCCAGCGCGGAAGCTCGGAAGGCTATGCTGGACCATCTCCGCAGAACAAACTTTAAGCCAGGTCTAAGAAACAGCCTGAGACAGACTGTACGGAGCGTGTGATGAAGACAGCGACGGAGCTCGCCTGAGGCCCGGTATACGCCCTAGGGCGGCCCACGAAGATGGGCCAAGTTCGAGCATGCGCAGTCGACACTACGACAAACGGCCAGGACAGCACCGTCTTAGTGGACACCGGTCACTTTGGTGAGGAAGTCCGTCGTAAATCATGGCACCGAACCCACTAGACCACCGCCGGCCGACTACGATCCATGGCAGGGCACGAACTAACAGCATCCCACCAGGCCTTGGTAGAATTCCGATCAGGAAGCCGCTCGTTGCGCCATTGGGCGTACGTTTGCCAGGACTTCTTCTAGGAAGGCATTCAGGATTTCAACTTCGCTAAGTCCCCTCGCCTTATCATCCACGGAGAGAGGTGAAAAGCTATGACTGATAGCTCCACAAAAATCTCCCTGAAACAGCCGACACACCAATCAGCCAGCATCTACTCCTTTCCTTCACCGGAAGCCGACTAGGAAGAAGACGGCTAAAGGAGAGCCGGCCATCCTCCTGGGAACGACGATCAAGAACTCGGAAAGCGGACACAAGGCTCCATGTTCGGCGATGGGACCACCTCGGAGGCGGAGTTTGCAGTAAACCCAAAAACTGGGAGGGAAGACCCGGGCTGGAAAGACTGAGTGGACACGGGAAAGCTTCTTGATGCACGAAGAGCAGCGATCCTGGGGCTCATCTAAGAGCCGGCGGAATGTTTCTCGTGGGATGGCACCCTGGTAAATTGTGCCCTGCTGGAACACATAATTGATCTTGTGACTGACTGGCCTGTGCGACGTCAGCCCATCAGCAAATCAGCCCACTGGCATAAGAAAATCATCGAAAACGAAGTGCGAGAAATACTAGAAGAGATATAAATAATAGAAATAGAAATACTATAATAAATAATAGAAGGGAGTCGTAGGACCATCTATGTCGGAATACGTTGCTAGGGTAGTTTTGGTCCACAAGAAAAATGGAGAAACAAAATTCGCTGTCGATCACCGGGCCCTCAACGAAATCACCCGAGTAGATCATTTCCCGCCTCCTTTGACAAGGAACGACATCTGCGATACCATGGGCGAGGAAAACATATTCAGTACCCTCGACTGTCAACAGGGATATTGGCAAGTCAGAATCGCAAAGCGAAATCGTCATAAGACAGCGTTCAGGTGCTTCCTAGGAATATTTCAGTTCATCAGAGTACCCTTCGTCATCAAGAACGTACCGATAACCTATCGACGGCTGACGTCCCACATATCAGGCCACATAGGGAAATTCTGCTACATTTTCCTAGATGATATACGTTTCTCCCAAACATTCGATGAGCACTGGAACATCTGCGACTCATCTGCATGCGGCTGAAGGGAGCGGGCATCAAACTCAAACCGTCAAAATGCGTGTTCGCTAAAGAACAAGTGAAGTACCTCGGGCATCTGATTCAATTATATGCCATATCTGTTATATCCGTTTGCCGTTGCCGGCGCTCAGTCACGTGGGTCGGGCACTTAACAACATAGCGTAATGTCCACCCCAAAGCAAGCCACCGAGATGGTACGGCTGGCGTTCAATATAGGGAAATTTTGATTGAATCAGATACCTCAGGCATCTGAAGGGGAGATTCGCCCAGGCACAAAAACAGTCGCGAACATTCTTGAACTCGAACCTCCAGGAACGCTGAAAGCCGTACGCTCCCTGCTGGGCATCGCGTCCTACCACAGGTCATTCGTCCCGAACTTCAGCCGAAGGGTGCAGCCGTGCACGGATTTGACAAAAAAAAAACGCCTGGTTCAAATGGGCAAAACAGCAGCAGGAGGCATTCGACAAAATCAAGGGCGCTCCGACAAAAGAGCCGGTACTGGCGTTGCCGGATTTCGGTAAATTCTTCGTCTTGATGACACACGGGAGTGCCGCCGGCCTCTGGACCGGCCTGGGCCACATATTTGGAGACGACAAGGAGAGGGTCATCGCCGATCCCTCAAAAAGGACTGTCCCCCAGAGGAGAAGTATTCAGCCTGTGAATCTGACTACTTCGCCCTTATCTAGGCAGTGGAACACTTCCACGACTACCTGATCGGCCGAAAAACAGAAATCGTCACTGACCACTGGGCTTTACATTGACTTTTGACAGCAGAGAACCTTGCGCCCCGCCTACAGAGTTGGCGGCAAACTCTTCTCGAACACGACCACAACATTGGGCATAAACCCGGAAAATAGCACCGAAACGCAGACTTCCTCTCTCGATTACACGATAGAGTGGGGTCGGAAAAATAGCACACGTGTTAAAATTATGGTTTTTCGTTAGGTGTGAGATGTCGAAACGAGTACAGTAGGATGTTGAAATTCACCATGGAAACAATGCCTCTTAACACGCGCACTGGAGGGGGGGCGAAATCTGCCCACCCCTCCGATTTTTCGTACATAACTCCAGATTTTACCGGTCGATATACGCCATTTTTTGCGTACCTGCTTAGAAATGACAGGCGCGTCGTTTAAAGCAAGAAAAATGGAAATCGGCCGAAAATTTTCGGGGCCGTTAAAGTAAAAAAAATTCGTAGCGCCAGACCACAAAAATCGGCGTTGATGCGCTTTCCGTATATCCGCAAAAGGAAAATGTTCCTGGCAACACTAGCGACTTGTTTGTTGTATATTGATATGCTATATTGTTTCAAGGTCATGTAGAGGTCACCGAGGTCAAGTCAGGTCAAGTTCATGACAGGTTAATGGAACCAAACTTGGTCAACTGGAATGTTGTCATAAATGCACTACTGTTTGTCATTGTGTACTGTTTGTCATTGCGTTTCCATACATTATCCATGTACTTCACTCCTTTCTTCGCGAAGCAGATTGCGCCGAGCTGCCCGACGGAGCAGTCGGGCGGGCGGCCCGGTTCCGGTAACTGAAACAGGCAACTGACCTGATAAAGTGCTGTTATATAGGTGACCTGAGGTCAAATGTCGAGTCTAGCATCTGTATTGCATCATAGTAATATCCAAAACATCATCGATGCCCATTTTTGAACATTTAAACACAATCACAGCGATCCATAACAATGACAAGCCAAGCCACGCAAAACAAGAAAATTTTGACAAATGTGACATCATTTGACCTTGAAGATATTGACATAAGGTCATAATATTTGCACACAATAGAGTTCACTACAGTATCCATCCACCCTGCGAATTTCGTTCCTCCAGCTTTAATAGGAGCCGAGATCTTATGGGGGGGGGGAATCAGCCCCCTCCAGTGCGCGTAATTTTCAGAGGCCCTCCAGGGCGCGTGTTAACATAACTTGTAAGTTCTTGGAACACAATTTTGATCAACACCGTACCCATATGTGCACCCTTTTCCTTTGTTTTGAAATACTTTAAGGATAACTATTTTAGCGACAACGATACCTAAGGCGAGCGGGAAGCCGCTTGTAGCTCAACACAGGCACCTATTTGGTGCGATACATTGCATAAAATTATACTACTATTTGCACCTGAAAAGCCCCAACTGAGGGCAAGCCATTCAAACCGACGAAAATAAATACTAATTAACTTTTCGGGTACATTATGTTCATACTAATTAAGGGAATGCCACTCGCTTCCTTAAGCTTTACCAAAAGTATGACCTTGCACAACATATAAATACGCGTAAGGGAGGGTAGTGCACACTACACCTAGTCGGCTGGGGTTGGGGTAATTGGTGGCGGAGGTGGCGGGAGACCAAGCACAACAACAAAACACCGGCGCATAAAATAAAAAGGAGATATATTATTTGGGCTTTAGGGTGCACCGACTACAAGGCCATTTAACGCCCAAAGGTTAATGAGAGATTCAGCGCAGTTTGGTTTAGCTTTTCTTTTACACAATCCAAGAGAAACCGCAAGCACAGCCCCCATACACCCACACTCCTACAGAACATGTGCTTCGGTAGGTAGGAATCTCACAATTACACATACACCTGCGAACGGGACGTAGAAAACAAGGGAAAACGTTTACATGAGGACGCCTGTAAACGTGTTATATTATTTCATGTTGCGTCATTACATGTTTACACATGGTTTGCAACTAACAAATTTAATCGGATTCTGACGACCAACAATATACATAACGAAATGTTGTCAAAGATATCGTACGTTGATTTCGTTTTCGTGTTTGTTAGTTTGTTATTGGCTTATGACGCGTCGACTGTTGGGTCATATAGCGTCGCCAATCTCTCGTGCCCATTGGTCGTGGGTGAAGAGTAGTTAGTTAGTTATTTTGGCTTTAGGACGCTTCGACCAGATTGATCATTCGCGCCCATGGGTGAAGGGTAGCAACAGGCGGGACTCGAACCCACAAACGTTCGGTTGGGAGACAAGTACCTTACCCCTAGACTACTCGCCATATTTTGTATGTTAAAACGTCAGCCAACCATACCAGTTATTTATGACTATTTTGTTGGCAGCCCCTCTTACTTCATTACTAAACCACCAAACATTTCAGTTACAATTTTCAGTAGCGACGCACGGTATCGACCCGATGTGTCATGAGCTAGAATATTTGTTAGGGGACGTATAAATTTTGCCGGCTAGGCCAAAATCAAATCGTCAGAAATAATCGAACCCCATTGGCATACATTATATTCGTATTCTTCAACTGGAATTAGATATCTCGTTACATCATTTAACTTGACTTGTGGTATTTATATACCCCCGAAATTTTCACAATTTGTGGGAATGCTTAAGATAGTAAAATATAATGAACGTTGGGTTCAGGGGTGTTGTTTTATATTATTCTGAGGGGGAAAGTTCCCCCTCAATGTTGGCTTTACACCCAGTAATTTAAACTTTTAACATGGACCATTTGGAGTGTGCCGCAAATCCATTTGGGCCTGCCCATTGCCTTCATGCATTTTGCCCCCCCAATGATTTTAAGAAATCAACACCAGTGGTCGCGTTAAATATATCAGACCGCTGCCCCTTCCCGATGGTGATAGGCGCCATTATGCGTAAATATTTGTCTGGCCTTGGTAATGCAGCTGACTAGATGGCTGGTTTCTAGCAACTGGCTGCCCTTGCATACAGAGCGAAGCACCAATAATATTTCCAATAATACTCAACACTAATGCATGCGCAACTTTAGTGCATACGCCCAAACTGGAAATGAGATACACCCAAGCCCGGCAGGCACTCTCGTATGTCCCGCCCGTAGCCAAACAGTGCCTTGCAGACCATCTGCTACTTCAACTGTGTACCACCTGTGTCGGACTGCCTGCCGCCGCCTCTGGCTGCTCCGATTGGTGGGAGCCGACCGCTTGCCGCTGCCGGCGCTCAGTCACGTGGGTCGGGCACTTAACAACACAGCGGAATGTCCACCCCAAGGCAAGCCACCGAGATGGCACAGCTGGCGTACAATTGGACCGCCGACATTGACTGCATCGCCAGCGCCATCTAGAACACCGTGCATCAGAGTTTTTTTTTGTTCAGCAGCAGTTTTTTCCTCTCCAAAAACCGGCACGGGACACGGCACAACAAATCCTGGCGCGGCACGGCACGTAGCGCGGCAAACTGGATGGTGGCACACCAAAAGGCATGGCAAAACGACAAGGGGCCAGCTTCAGGAGGGAAATTTTGATTGATGACGAAAACCAACAATACCAGAGTTGCAAAACATTCCACACAATGACGAAATCAGCACTGACTCTACATTTCAAGGCTGTTCCATATATCTTTACTTAAGCCTTTTTCTCCGACAATTTCGGAACCTTGAGTTCAGCATTAAGGCAATGTTAGATCCATATTTGAATTGTATTGCTATGGATAGGCCGGCACTGGCATGGCACATTCCGATATGGCACAGCAAAAGGCACATGTACCATTTTACGGGTTGCCGTGCCATGCCATGTGCCAAACAGTGGCAACTCTATCACGCGTGCATTCCAGAAGTGAACTCTCCGGGAATACTCTTTGGGGGAGGTAGCAAAAACATCTCAAATATTCGGAGTCATTGAAAGCTCTTGCAGCGAGCCTCAGACTCTCAACTTTAGCAATGGTAGACACCGAACTATTTATTTCATACTCAGCTCCTGAATCCTCCCATTCATGGGTGCTATTTTTATACTTTTGAATAGGCAATTGATGTTTCAATGCTGGCTTTGTCCCAAATATTTATATTTTTTCTTCCATAAATTTAATCCGAGTTCTTGCTGGGGTGGCTTTATGAACCTATTCCTAAGCAGAGCTTGTTGCGTGAACCCTGGCCCCACCACCCGATCCATGAATTCTAGTTCAACGGCATAATTTTGACCGAAAGTTTAACGTGCCATCAATGCACCGACACGGCCGCCCGGTCGCTCGTCTCCGGCCTTATCGGGCCAGCTGCCAACTGACCCTCCCAGCCAGGGGCTAAATGCAAGCGCGCGTAGCGACTCGAACCCTGTGTTGCCAAGACAGGGCAGGCCGGTGCAGGCCAGCGCTCTAGCCAACTGAACTACCGGAGCAGCAGATTTCAACCATTATCATGGAACTCTATGACGTGTGCTCCCCAGTCCATTTGGGCCTGCCCGTTGCTTTCATGTATTGCGCCTCCCCCCCCCAAAAAAAAAGAAATAAATTCCCGTGGTGGTGGTGGTGGATTTGTGCTTTAGGGCGCGTCGACTGCATTGGTAATTTTGCGCCCATAATCAATTCCCGTGCTCATATTTACAGGTAATACTGAGGTGAAGTTCTGCCCACATTACTACTCATCAAATATGATCTATATCTAGCCAAATTGGTGCATGACCTGCAATAAATAAACATACGCAACATATAACACGAATATATGATTACTCATCAACCGCTACCCATCTTTGTGCATGATATGCAATAAATGAACATACGCAGCAAGTAAAAAGGAACTACAGACGAGATTCATCGATGGAAATGAACACAAGCGAACTCCATGCCCGGTCGATATTGAAACTCGGATCGCAGGACTGACGAGTGCTGAGTGCCAACCGCGACACCACGGGGCCCGTACGGCGCGCCGCGATACCATGTCGTCACCAACACCACTAGCAGACCACACAGCTGCCGGACGAGTCCTGCTGAGCGCGGTCGCGGACGCCTGCGCGCTCGTACTCGGCGGCGGGGACCGGCCACGCGAACTGACTGTGCGCCGGCCGGGGGAGGTGCGTGTGTCCAGCGGCCTGACGCAGTGTCGGGTCCAGGAAACGGTGTCGACGCCGCCGCTCCTGCAGCGCGCGCAGGTGCTCCGGCTGCCACGGGTCCGGCTCCGGGCTCCCGTACTCCTGCCGGCCAGACCAAGGTGGTCATATATAGCGCGCAGGTGCTCCGGCTGCCACGGGTCCGGCTCCGGGCTCCCGTACTCCTGCCGGCCAGACCAAGGTGGTCACATATAGCACGCAGGTGCTCCGGCCCCGACCCTGCCGGCCAGACCAAGATGGTCACATATAGCGCGCAGGTGCTCCGGCTGCCACGGGTCCGGCTCCGGGCTCCCGTACTCCTGCCGGCCAGACCAAGGTGGTCATATATAACCATAGGGAAAATGACACACTGGGTGATACACAGAGGAACATGCGGTTGGTCGCTCTGCACACATACCAATTTGAGCCAAACATGTGTGCAGATTTCTCAAACTGATGGCATTGGATAAAGATACGTTTCTTGTTTTTGTGTCTCAGTTTGTTATTAATTATTTCCTTAATTGTCCTTAGCATTTCAAATAGTTTGCTTTCTAAGTCGAAGAACAAATTGAGTAAATTTCAGTCCCTGGCCATATTTGAAGATTCGCACGTGGTATGGTCCAACGGTACTTCCACACATTTCGCAAGGATGTTTGGCTGTGCTAATTAATGTTTACTTGATTAACTAAAATGCATGCAGTGTTTAAACTTTACACTACAAAAAATTATACACAATTTCTTAGCTTTGCCTGAATTATGTCCAATAAGGGTGCGTCTTGACTCTAGAGCCCACTCAACCTCACTCCTGAGTGCTGGACGCGCCATTGCTATGTCGCACACACACACCGGACGCCTGGGTGCGCCGGTAACAGAACAACCTAAGCGTGCTCGAGTCTCCACGGGATCTACATTGTCGGCCGGAAGCGTGGCAGGGGTCTTAATTCCCCAGGACAGAAACTGGAATGTCACGCAAAACAAAATTGCTGTTTTGAATGGGTCAGGACTTCACCATTATTGCCACCGAGCCGAGGGCGAAAAGCGAACCTTCTCCGGATACGTTTACACAAGGCCTTGCGTCACGCGAGCAAAAAGATAAAAAACAGGCTCACTCTCTTGGGAAGTGAGAAGTGATGTTAACTCGCGTTCGAACATCGAACCGCATACGCAACTTGAGGCAAGTGCTACGTATCTTGTCCCTTCTGCTGAGGCTCGCACAGGCATTCAAAACAACTGTTCAAAACAACTGCTCAAAATACAATGGCGGCGCTGGCATCCGGTTGCCAGTCGCATCCGCGCCGTGACATATTGCACGTCAAGACTGCGGTTTTGCCGTGACGTCACGCGCCAGTGACGCAACAGCAGATCAGCTGACGATATTCTCCATTATCGTCACTCACGATATTCGCCATTATTAGCACTTAATTTCAACGCCATTCTGGTTTCATCAATGGGCTACCGGATTTTTTCTACCTGTGAATGCCGTGAAAGGCCTAAATGCCCCGTAGCAAATTTCAAACTTGTTTAATTAAGCAAGATGTGTCGGCACATTCGCGGTGCCGCACCTTTACTCCCGGTGTCGCCAACTGAACGCGAATAGTTTCAGAAATCCAGCATTTTCCTCCCGGTAGGTCTCGAAGACTCCTGTTGGACTTACGACCATTTCCTCAAAGTGTTTGTCATAGCATCAGCCTGTCAACAATGCCGCATACAACTATGACTATGAACAACACGTAAGCAAGAGGTCACACGCCGAAAGGAGTCAGTACGCAAATCCGACAAGGTGAGAGGGTCAGCCTGACCATCTCACCTTGTCCCGCTGCCTCAGCCTGACCCTGCCACCTGATACTGCCACTTCAGCCTGACCCTGTCACCTTGTCCCGCTTCCTCAGCCTGACCCTGCCACCTGATCCCACCACTTCAGCCTGACCCTGTCACCTGACCCGCTCCCTCAGCCTAACCCTGCCATTTGGTCCCGCCACTTCAGCCTGAGCCGCTCCCTCAGCCTGACCCTGCCATCTGACCCCGCCGCTGAGGCGCGACACTCCCGGCTCCTACCTCGTCTCGGCGCAGAGCCAGCAGCAGCTCCAGCCGATCAGAGCCGACCGCGTCTCGGAAGTCCACCGGCTCCCGGCCGTTCTGCGGGTCAGGGCAGACGGTGAGGGACACCCACCGGAACAATCTGCTACCAACATTGGCGGAGTTTTTACTTTTCTGATTTTAGCCCAGAAACCTAAGCTGATTGAAAAAATATAACTCGACGTAAAGTATATGTCGGTGTAACTCGCCCGACATCCAGTATGCCCATCTGACACGCCCGACATCCAGTATGCCCATCTGACACGCCCGACATCCAGTATGCCCATCTGACACGCCCGACATCCACAGAGTGTGTCCATCTGACACCCACCACGTCCACAGTATGCCCATCTAACACTCACCACACCCACAGTGTGTCCATCTGACACTCACCACGTCCACAGTATGCCCATCTAACACTCACCACACCCACAGTGTGTCCATCTGACACTCACCACATCAATAGTGTGTTCACCTGACACTTCACGTCCACAGTATGTCCATCTGTCACTCACCACGTCCGCATATGCCCATCTAACACTCACCACACCCACAGTGTGTCCATCTGACACTCACCACATCAATAGTGTGTTCACCTGACACTCCACGTCCACAGTGTGTCCATCTGACACTCCACGTCCACAGTATGTCCATCTGTCACTCACCATGTCCACAGTGTGTCCATCTGACACTCACCACATCAATAGTGTGTTCACCTGACACTCCACGTCCACAGTGTGTCCATCTGACACTCACCACGTCCACAGTATGCCCATCTAACACTCACCACACCCACAGTGTGTCCATCTGACACTCGCCACAGCAATAGTGTGTTCACCTGACACTCCACGTCCACAGTGTGTCCATCTGACACTCACCACGTCCACAGTATGCCCATCTAACACTCACCACACCCACAGTGTGTCCATCTGACACTCACCACATCAATAGTGTGTTCACCTGACACTCCACGTCCACAGTGTGTCCATCTGACACTCACCACATCCAGTGCATCCATCTGACACTCCACGTCCACTGTGTGTCCATCTGACACTCACCACCTCAATAGTGTGTCCATCTGACACTCCACGTCCACAGTATGTCCATCTGTCACTCACCATGTCCACAGTGTGTCCATCTGACACTCACCACGTCCACAGTATGCCCATCTAACACTCACCACACCCAGTGTGTCCATCTGATACTCACCACATCAATAGTGTGTTCACCTGACACTCCACGTCCACAGTGTGTCCATCTGACACTCACCACATCCAGTGCATCCATCTGACACTCCACGTCCACTGTGTGTCCATCTGACACTCACCACATCCACAGTGTGTCCATCTGACACCCACCACATCAATAGTGTGTCCATCTGACACTCCACGTCCACAGTATGTCCATCTGTCACTCACCATGTCCACAGTGTGTCCACCTGACACTCACTACCTCAATAGTGTGTTCATCTGACATTCACTACCTCAATAGTGTGTCCATCTGACACTCACACTGTGGACAGTGTGTCCACCTGTCACTCACCACGTCCAGAGTGTGGTCGGAGGCGCCCAGCCGCAGCAGCAGCTGGCGCAGCTGTTGGTCGGCGACGCCGCTGGCGTAGTGGAGCGCTGTACGCCGGTGTCCGTCCCACACAGAGTCCACCGCGTCCAGACCGCGAGCCAGCCGACCGACAGCCGCGGCGCGGCCCAGCAGGGCGGCCAGCACCAGCAGCGGGGTACCGCTGCCCTGCCGGCGTCACTGGGTCAGGACCAGCAGCGAGGTACCGCTGCCCTGCCTGGGACATGGGTCAGGACCATCAGCGAGGTACCACGCCTGCCGGGGACACTAGGTCAGGACCAGCAGCGGGTACCGCTGCCCTGCCGGGGACACTGGGTCAGGACCAGCAGCGGGGTACCGCTGCCCTGCTGGTGTCACTGGGTCAGCACCAGCAGCGAGGTACCACTGCCCTGCTGGTGTCACTAGGGTCAGCACCAGCAGCAGGATACCGCCGCCCTGCCGGGGACACTAGGTCAGGACCAGCAGCGAGGTACCGCTGCCCTGCCAGGGACACTGGGTCAGGACCAGCAGCGGGGTACCGCTGCCCTGCCGGCGTCACTGGGTCAGGACCAGCAGCGAGGTACCACTGCCCTGCCTGGGACACTGGGTCAGGACCATCAGCGGGGTACCGCTGCCCTGCCGGGGACACTGGGTCAGGACCAGCAGCGGGGTACCGCTGCCCTGCCGGCGTCACTGGATCAGGACCAGCAGCGAGGTACCACTGCCCTGCTGGTGTCACTGGGTCAGCACCAGCAGCAGGATACCGCTGCCCTGCCGGGGACACTGGGTCAGGACCAGCAGCGAGGTACCGCTGCCCTGCCGGGGACACTGGGTCAGGACCAGCAGCGGGGTACCGCTGCCCTGCCGGCGTCACTGGGTCAGGACCAGCAGCGGGTACCGCTGCCCTGCCGGGGACACTGGGTCAGGACCAGCAGCAGGGTACCGCTGCCCTGCCGGGGACACTGGGTCAGGACCAGCAGCGGGGTACCACTGCCCTGCTGGTGTCACTGGGTCAGGACCATCAGCGGGGTACCGCTGCCCTGCCGGGGACACTGGGTCAGGACCATCAGCGGGGTACCGCTGCCCTGCCGGGGACATTGGGTCAGGACAAGCTGTGATGTACCGCTGCCCTGCCGGGGACACTGGGTCAGGACCAGCAGCAGGGTACCGCTGCCCTGCCGGCGTCACTGGGTCAGGACCATCAGCGGGGTACCGCTGCCCTGCCGGGACACTGGGTCAGCACCATCAGCGGGGTACCGCTGCCCTGCCGGACATTGGGTCAGGACAAGCGTGATGTACCGCTGCCCTGCCGGGGACACTGGGTCAGGACCAGCAGCAGGGTACCGCTGCCCTGCCGGGGACACTGGGTCAGGACCAGCAGCGGGGTACCGCTGCCCTGCCGGGGACACTGGGTCAGCACCAACTGTGATGTACCACTACCCTCCGGAGTCACTGGAGTCACTACCAGCCGTGAGGTGCCACTGCCCTGTTTAGGCTGGGGACAGTCACTGGGTCCGGATATCAAGCTGTGACAGAAGAATCAGCAATACACGCCAACCTAATCGGATCCATACGGGCCTCTTGGATTACACGACCTTTCAAATCGGATTAGCCGCGTTATTGGCACCCAGCAGGGATTACGCATTCTGGCGGTGTTCGTATAGTCGGCTACCAGTAGACCAGGTGCAGGCAGTGCTTACATAATGATGTGACAAGGGTAAACAGCCGAACGGGGTGACACAGCCACCTGATTGGTTGAACGTCTGGCAAATGTAAACCGGTGGGACGCGCGGATATCGTCCTCCGAGACTGACGGCTGGGTGATTCGGTAACCATGGTGACGGAAGTGTTCGGAGGATAGCACCGAAGTCTCACCGAAGGTCGCGCGTGCCACAGCTGCCGGTCGGTCAGCTGGTCGGCCAGTCGCGCGAACTGCTCGTGGTCGGAGCCGCACCGCAGGCACTCGTGCAGCGCGTCCACACGCGCCTGCACGGAGCGCCGCTCGTGCAGGAACGCCGCCACCGGGCCGTCCCCAGCCGGCGGCAGGCCGGACCCGTCCCCAGCCGGCGGCAGGCCGGACCCGTCCCCAGCCGGCGGCAGGCCGGACCCGTCCCCAGCCGGCGGCAGGCCGCACCCGTCCCCAGCCGGCGGCAGGCCAGGCCCGTCCCCAGCCGGCGGCAGGCCGCACCCGTCCCCAGCCGGCGGCAGGCCAGGCCCGTCCCCAGCTGGCGGCAGGCCGGGCCCGTCCCCAGCCGGCGGCAGGCCAGACCCGTCCCCAGCCGGCGACAGGTCAGGCCCGTCCCCAGCCGGCGGCAGGCCGCACCCGTCCCCAGCTGGCGGCAGGCCGCACCCGTCCCCAGCCGGCGGCAGGCCGCACCCGTCCCCATCTGGCGGCAGGCCGCACCCGTCCCCAGCCGGCGGCAGGCCGGACCCGTCCCCAGCCGGCGGCAGGCCAGGCCCGTCCCCAGCCGGCGGCAGGCCAGGCCCGTCCCCAGCCGACTCCAGCCCGGACCCGCTCCCAGCCAGCAGCGGCTCCAGCCAGTCGCAGCCGCGCACCAGCAGCGGCGTCAGCTCCGTCAGCGGCGTCAGCTCCGTCCGCGGCGCGGCCGAGATCCAGGCGGCGACCGTGGCGCGCAGGAGTGTCGACAGCGCCGCATCGCCGCGCACGCGCTCGGCCAGACACAGGTTGTCGACGCCGCGCTCACAGACCACCTCTGGCCCAGCTGAGAAGGGCAGTCGAGGTCAGCAGTGCACCCGGACAGTCAGTGGAGGCCAGACACAGGTTGTCGACGCCGCGCTCACAGACCACCTCTGGCTCAACTGAGGACAGTCGAGTTCACCAGTGCACGCGGACAATCAATGGAGGAACGCCCACAGAAACTAGGTCCGGAACAACTGACAACTGTACGTCGACGCTGCTGCACTGCGTGTGACCGACTACATGAGGAACAAAACATCCGAGGAACTAACGTGCAAAGTGGACAATACACACGTGTATGATCACAGCCGAAAGGTAGATCGCAAAAAAGAAGGCCTTGGCGGACATGAATTCGCATTTGGTATTATGAAGCGTACAAGTTACTGCAGTGTAGTCGGACTGCGGGATGGTATATGTCCGCCATCCGCATTGCTCAACATTATGTCGGACCATAAGATTATATCAACTGTGACTGATAAGATTCATGAGAACTAACCAAAGTTAGTTAGTTATTCGGGTTTTAGGGCGCATCGACTACTGAGGTCAGAAATAACCAAAGCCATCTGACTACCCACGGGGAGGGGGGTGGGTGGATGGCCGAGTGGTTAAGGTGTTGAGCTCTGGGTATCAAATGTCCCGGGTTCAACACTCGCACAGTGTAGGCGGCGCCATTAGCCGTGATCGTGCATAAAGTGCGTCGAATACCACCTACTAAAAAAAACGACTATCCGAGGGACTTTTCAGCTTCAGATGAGAGCACATCCAGCTTCACAACTTCACGTTTGAACACGTAGCCAATATTGACAAAACGAGATGTCGAGTGGTCGAGACACATATACACTGGGGCACAACTCGCCGAACAGTTCACATCAATGATGCACTCATGCCGCGCGAAACATGTCCAGCCGTTGTTGACGCGTGGCTTGGTGAGGAGCAAAATGGAGCCGACTGAGATGATGCGCAGGACATTCTCGGCATCTAGCATTCGTTCTGAAGCTGAGGAGCGTGATCGTATTTGCCGTTTTCATGTCGGGCCGTGACTGTGTGCTTGGTGGTTTGCTGTATGACTACAAGGCAAAATAATGACACCTAGCTAACCATTCGGGCTTGAGATCACGTCGGACACAGCTCATCACATTGACATCATATCCGTCGAACAGGATGGGTTAGTTTTCCACAAAACACTTGCCTAAAGCGTCCGTGAAGACGCTGGACACGCAATACCAAAAGATGGACTATGGGCTCCCCTGTTACCAGGATATAAATGGGCAACATAGGCGGGGCACCTGTGGACCGACCGCACCTCCACTCTGTTCTCAGCCCGCCGACAAATATATGCCAGGAGACAAGGTGGCGCGGTGAGTGTCGACACAAATACTTCAAGAACGATTGCGAGCTTCAGAGGTGCGCGGGTACGGTTATTAACGTTGGCAAAATAAACGAAAAAGCATGCCTAGTCCTGAATGAAAGAAGCAGAAGTTGAGGCATAGTATGGACAAGCGCTGAGAAGTCAATCGTCTGTTATTTGGTCGAAACGGATGAGGTGGATTTGCCTAAATTGTTTGAATATACACGACAGAAAACCAGCTGGTCCCCCGTCCTTGCCGGTCAAATTCCATGAACAAATCCATCTTAAACGAGGCATCTATAACAGAACAACTTCCGAACTACCTGACATGAGAAGGCAATGCCCGTTTTCTCACCAGGGAACGATCGTGCTGACCAAAATCAAGTCGCCTTTGGAGCGCACGTCACGTCGGACCGCCTAGCCCAACGATGGGTCGGGACTTGTGGACGCACCTGCCTGGAGCAGAGCAGCCATCACGGGCACGGATAGCCCACTCTGCACGGCATGTGTCACCACGTTCTGACGGCGGTAGCAGGCAGCGGCCAGCAGCCGGCGCGTCTGGCGGTCACCGGCCCAACTGCAGGTTCCCACGCCCGCCGGCAGGAGGCACGTCAGCACGTCGGTCGATATGGACGGATGCAGGAGGGCGAATATCAGCGGCATGTCCTCCTGTGAAGGCGATATATTGTGGTAGTCTTCGGCCTCATCTGGTCTCACCAGTCGTCTGTGCCCACAGCCACAGATACCTGGCGACCATCGCAGGGTCTACACACTAGTTTGCAATAATTAGTTCATGATATGGGCCGAGCAGAAAACATGCAACCACACATCACTATTCAAACACAACTTATGAGCAGAGCAAGGAAGACCAGAAAGGCAGACATGGCATTTTCAGGTGGCACAGCTTATGTACATCAATTATATCAAAATGGATAAAGGCATCACACCCATGCAAATTGTGAGTGCCTATTGATTGCCTACATCCCTTCAATGGTCACCTCCTGCACTGACCAGAAGGATCAATGGCGTCTGTTTGCGCACGTCAGCCAGCAGACAACGGAGGTCGCACTGCCACCAAGACCTACTGCGCACAGCTGGCGCGCAGATCGGACTACGGGCCACAGGGCGCAGCACGGAGCACTCACGCCGTGTTCGTCCCTCATGTGCAGACCGAGAGAGGCGCCTTTCTCCACCAGCTGCTGGCACATGACGACGCTGCCCGACCGCGCCGCGAAGTACAGCACCGGAGCGCCCAGCTCAGATTGCTTTCGGAAGTTCGGGTTCACTTTTTTGCCGAGAGGTGACGCCAGCAGATGTGCCAGGCCGCATTCATCACGGGCTAGTACGAAAAAGGCACACTTCTGGAAACAGCGAATGCCCAGTAATCAGCTCTGTAGCGTGGTAATGGCTGATGTTGCTATTTTCGATTTCAGTTGTGGTATAGAGGTGAAACATGTAGCAAACTAAAAGTGCAAGGAACGTATGCACTCATAAAAGTGAACTTCAGGGACTGATTGAGCTTTAACACACACTCAATATATATGCAAATAAACACTAAATATAGATGAAAAGTACATTTATACAACTCCCCTAGGTCAGAGTACTGCAAAAGCCATGACAAATTATGGGTAAATAAGATATACCTGTTATATATATTAATTAATGTTTATATATCTATTATATATATATATATATATATATATATATATATATATATATATATATATATATATATATATATATTATATATATATATATATTTAGTATATATATATATTAATGTTTATACATAGCAAGCATTATTTGAATGCATTGTACTTGGGTGTTGGAACAGCCACTAAACATTGTTGAGTCATACAAACTCAGCCAATCGACAGTGTACTCCACCTGCTGGCTATGTGTAAGACAATTTAGATGAGGCTGGCGACCGAATATGCCTCTGCCAGATCCCAAACAAAGAAGTAGATCCAGCGAGTAACTGTAAAAACAAAAATAACAGTGTACTGTTGTGCTACAAAATTGTGCTCTTTCTTTTGTATTTGTGCTACAATGAATCATCCTAAGAGTATTTTATGTAGGAGTTGAGTAGCATGATAATGTTCACCATTACAGATGGATAACACAAGCATCTGGTGACACAATTCCAGAGATTAGCTATGATGCAGTGTGTTAAGCAAAGCGATCTGCTGTGAACATGGCATTGCAATCGTTATCATTAAAATAGGTATCCATATGTTAGGTGTCTCCAATATTAAACCAAAAACATGCACCGATGAGTACACTATTGGCTCAAATGGTGCTTGAAGGACTGAAACGATATTTTAATTGGCATGCTTCCATGGCAGATTTCTATATTCTGCTGTACTCGTTT
This sequence comes from Ashinkailepas kermadecensis, assembly GCA_034440615.1. Classification (NCBI taxonomy): domain Eukaryota; kingdom Metazoa; phylum Arthropoda; class Thecostraca; family Neolepadidae; genus Ashinkailepas; species Ashinkailepas kermadecensis. Next base: position 216,103 of record JAOTOM010004915.1, on the reverse strand, counting down.
TGACATCCTACACCTAATACAAAAAACATTATTTTAACACTGTTCAGCACGCATATACACTCATAAATAAAAAAAACTCGCACAAAACGGTTAAAAAAACAGCATGTTGAATTCTCTCCAGCATCGGAGGACTGCCTCACAAACAAGTTGTGGCTAAGAAAACCAGTGGCCACCAGGCAGGCTGGACATCACGTCACTGACCATGGTGGCGTCGATGTTGAGGATGAGGGAGATGATGGCCTCGTCGCCCGTGTCGAGTGCCAGGCGCTTGAGCGTGACGCCGTCTCGCGACAGGTCGGTGCGGCACCACAGGTTCAGCAGACGCCGAACGTCTCCCACACGCTGGCTGGCCACGGCCTCCCACAGGCTGGGCGAGAACAGCTCGAACACGGCCGACAGCTCCGGACACTGCGGCACATCAGTATACCGACAGGGCGGGCAGTGGCCACCGCCGACTGCCACACAGCTGCAGCAGCAGACTGCCACACAGCGGTCACAGCCGACTGGCGCACAGCTGCAGCAGCAGACTGCCACACAGACGTCATCACCGACTACAGCATAGCTGTCGATTTCGTCTTAGAAGTTGATTGAACGAAAAAAATAAAATAAAATACCGCCTTCCATAGAGCGACAGCCTTATTTAGCAGGCGCCATCCCTTCGGGCTACCCAGCGAGCACCACGATGTGACATCTCACGCTCACCTGCTCCACCTGATCGCGCACGGAGACGTCTCTCAGCGCCTCTAGCGGGTCGGCACCGCACTGCAGCAGCGCGTGGACGGCCGCCAGGCGACGCCGGCGCACGGCAACGTGCAGTGGCGCTACGAACCGCGAGCCGACGCCCCGACTGTTCGGTTCGGCACGATCCGGGCTTGAGCTGCCCCGACACGGGCTGGGGTCGTCAGGGTCTGGACACGAGCTGCCCCGGTCTGTACCCGTGCTGTCCCGGTCTGTACCCGAGCTGTCCCGGTCTGTACCCAAGCTGCCCTGGTCCGGGCTCGAGTCGTCAGGTTCTGGGCCAGAGCAGCCCCGGTGTGTCTGCCCTGGTCCGGGCTCGAGTCGTCAGGTTCTGGGCCAGAGCAGCCCCGGTCTGTACCCGAGCTGCCCTGGTTCGGACCCGAGTTGTCAGGGTCTGGGCCGGGCTCGTCCGGGTGCACGCCGGCCACCACCAGCAGGAAGATGAGCTCAGCGGAGACGGCATCGTCGCAGTGTTCCACCACATGATGCAGAAGCTGGTGACTCGTCTGTGGACGGCGTGCATAATAGCATTAGATTATGCTGGTTGGAGCCAGAATAGTATTACTGTATGGGTCAGCATACACATGCTGCATATTGCATACTGAGGGTCTGAATGGGGATGTTTGGCTTATCCCTCAGGCTTTCATTATTTAGCACCACTATACCTGGTGTTTTTTGTTTGTTTGTTTTTTGCCAGTTTTTTTTTCAAAGATGTCATTATATCCTCCAAAACCTGCATTAGTCAGAAAAAGGGTAAGACAAACTCATATTTTCCACCCTTTGAGTATGTATTCTGACTGGCTTTGTAAGAACAAACAAAAATTGAATAGTGCAGCAATATATCTGGGAAATATTATGCATCGGTCCCATGCAAATTTGTCCTATTGTTGCACTTCCATATGCCAGGTTCTTTCCCTTCATTTACCCAGTGAATAAACTGTTGCACTGCAGTCACTTCAGCACCATTGGGGACAACAGGTTCAGATTCAGATTTGCTTATTGACACAACATCCACATTGGTGGTGTTTCAATGTTTGCAAGTCATCTGTATATAACAATGGATGTAAATATTACACTTACATCATACATACATACATCATGCAAATAATTCACACAGACTGATGAAATGCTTGTCTGCTGAATAAAAATTGCATTTCTTAAGAAACAGTCCCAGCCCCCACTACACAGTCATGACTGTGTTCATTGTAATTGGTTGGTTATTGGTTTTACGACACGTCGACCGTTGAGTCATGTAGCGTCGCCAATCTCTCACACCGATTGGTCGCGGGCGAAGAGCAGCGACAGGTGAGACTCAAACCCACAACCTTTCGATTGTGAGCCGAGCATCTTACCCCTAGACCACTCGTCCCCTGTGTTCATTGTAATTAAGCATGCCACTGCAAAGGAGCTGTCTCCCACCTATCTTGGTTCTAATTCTTGTTAGTCAAAATTCATAAGCTTTGCGAGCATGTCGATCCAGTCTGTGAATGATGCGGGTTGTCCAGATTGAATAGTGCTGTGAACTGCACATATGTGATGGTGGGACCAAACCGGTTGCCTCAGCAATTTCAGCTCACACAGCACATCTGATATGTTATCATATTTTTGTCTGCCACTGATCACTAAATTTGTGTTGGCTGTGCATTGTCAACTGATTGGTGAGGACTGTTAGTGCAACTTTAGCTGACAGGTAACATCTCCATCCATCCACGGTGTGAGATTAAAAACAAAATATTTTTTTTAAAAAAAAAAAATTTTACCCCACATTTTCACTTTTTGTCCCAAATGGAAAGAAGGGTAGCTGTTCGGGTGAAAGAGTTAAGGACCAAATGCCATATACATTAACATGCAGCTAATGCTTTTTCATGTTATCTTATAATATTGCTGGCTTCAACCGTTTTTTTTTGCTAATGATCTCTAGAATATGCTTATCTCTGCTGGATTAACCAATATAATGAAAACGTTGCTGTCTTCTTTCTTAGATACACAAATACCTTGACCAAAACTTTTCACCTCCACTAATGAGGGAAATTGCAATCCTGCCCAATATTTCCTTTAATGAGGAATTGGAGAACCAAATAACAATGGCATGCTTCCGAACAAGCCTACATAAATACTCACAATGGTTCCTCCAGCCGAAATCAGTGACCTGGCATCTCCAAGATTCTGTGCAAATATGCACCTTTTGATTTCATCTGCATATGCACTACATTGTTCTGCCATTGTCACTAAAAATGTGCTTCTGAGCATCAAATTCTTCCTTGTAAAATGCTTGCAATGAAGGCATTATATATGAAGTCACTGTCAGTATTCATGCAATGATCCACTGATCCAACTCGGTGATAACATTTTCATGGCACTGTAAAATCAACAACATATGTTTCAGCATTACCTGCTTGCTCTTTAATACTGCAAACACTCAAGCATCCAATCTCCTGTAGCACCAAAGTGCGTGGGTAGGCGTAGGATATGGGAAGGCCACTAGGGAGGAAAGGTACCATGGTAATGGAGAAGAGGTACCATGTTAATGGTCAGGTAATGGAACCAGAGGTACCATGGTAATTGTCAATAATGGAAAAGAAGTACCATGGCCATGCTAATGTGGTAATATCCAGGTAATGGTAAAGCCCATGCTGGCTAGTCTGAATCCCGGGAGGTACTACCACCAAATGACACCCATTATGTGTACAATCTAATCATACTGACACATAAGTGCAGTTGATACCCAGAGAGAGAGAGAAAAGGGAGAACAGAAAACAGATAAGAGAGATGATTCCAAACATGTGAGATGAGATAGTTTATTCAGAGCATTTTGGTCTATAAGATAAAATATCACAGACAGTATGCATCTAGTTATTACATTGAAGTACAAAGATACATAAAAGTACATGCATTTGTATAAAGCATACAGGTCACTCAGTTGAGTGAAGTAGATGGCTATTATGACAGATGGCTATTGGACAGAGAGCATTAGAGATAAGCAGAGAAACGAGCTATAATTGACATGGCTAAGCACAATTAACCACACTGTCATCTTGCATCAGAGGGTGAACCTTCAGTACATCACATCGTCCACTAGATGGTGACACTTGAGCACAGCAATCGACCGCGAACACGCTGTTGCGCTCTACTACACCCCCTCTCCAGCTTGACACTCATCTAATTCGATGAACTATAATGGAAGCCACAAAGGGATCATGATCAACATGACATGTAATAATAAAAAGCCCATAAGTATGATGCACACAAATACACACAATAGCTGTAGAAGTGTAAACAGGGTCATGCTGGGGGGGGGGGGGGCTAGTTTATAAAACATTGTCACAAAACATATAGAACAGAGCGATTTAAGAATTGAGCAAGTGAAGAAATGGAGTGATGGGAAATCATTGATTCTCTGAGTGTCAGGAAAGGTTTCCATGTATATGCAGTATGTAGTATGTATGTATGTGAGAGGTGAGTACTTATAGGTATGCAAGATATGAAAACATGACAGTGATGAGCCATCTTTGGGTGGCATCAGAGAGATAGGCACCTACCACTACAACTCAACCTCAACCTATCAACTGTGGCAAATTTGTGGTTATGTGGTTAAAGGTAATTTTTGGAATTTCTTTTTCAGATGCGATGTTTATGAGCATTGTTAGCATGATGTGCCCACTCCTTTCATCTCTTCTGTAAATGCATACTTTTCAGCATAAACTAATTGTTGTTAAATAATTTCTTGCTCCATCATGGAGGCAAAATGTGTACAAAACTGATCTCATTAGCACCTTGACCCTCCTCGTCTTTCTGGTCATATACTGACACCCAGTCTCAGGGGAGGGGGTTGATGCAACCCCCTCTAATCTCCAAACTAAGTGTTGCACAAAAACGAAAGAGGTGTTATCGCAAAGTGCTCAATGAGTAGAGCCAGACACCACCACCAAAATTGTATCCCCCAAAAGTGACATCACTAGGAGGCCTAGGTTTTCATGACTTACATCATGTTTTTGGTTCTGGGAGTTCATTTTAGGGGAAATTTGAAAAACAAAACAAAAAATATGTGGAGTCAGAAAAGGAAGACAAAATCGACTATGGCCCTCAAATTTTTGCACACCTAAAAATCAAAATTTCATTTTTTTATTAAAAAAATTTGGAGTTTTCAATTTTCTTTCATTTTTATTTTTCTAATGTGTAGAGCGGACCAAAAAACGTTCAAAGTCAGCATGCTCTGATAAAAATGCTTACTTTAGCCAGAATCTTTGATTTTAGCTCTAATGGGCAAATATGCAAAACTAAGTAATAAAAAACAGAAAAAAATAAATAACTCCTCTGGTGTATTTTGTTGCATCCCCAAAGTTAAGCAAATGCTGAAAGTTGTATTAAAATATATTTATCTGTTAAAGCATGATGACTGGTTGAACTTTTCTGCAGGTGACCTCACTTGACCTTGACTAACTTGTTGACCCTAGATGACTTGAACTCAAAATTTGACACAACATGCCAAATTGATGTGGGAAAAGGCATGCCAAATTTTGGCATGCTGCTGTGCACTGTTCTTTCCCTATCTGCAGAAAATCTTGGGGGGGGACATATCTCCCAAAGATGGTGTGGGTTAAAGCACAATAGCACCATCACTAGTGGATCCAGGGGGACATGGAGGCCATACCCCTCCTCAGTACCTATATATGTCATGTCTAGATTGACTTCCACTTCAGTGTCATATGAACACAAAAATCTGAAAACCTTGTATGGCATGACAGGGTGCCTAGAAGAACTGCTGCAGCAGTTCTTTGTGGCCCCCCCCCCCCCCCATGGGGGCCCATAAAGCTGCATTATTATTGTGCTTTAAGGTATTCACAGACAGGTTTTTTTACACACATAATGCCTCCATCAAGCAGTAATCTCCAGAAGTGTGTTACCATTTTTTACCCCATGTTATTACATTACATTCAATTTACCACATGTCCCCTGTCCCTTGACTTCATGTGACCTGACCCTTGTCCCCTTCACATTCCTTGCCCAGGAGGAACACTGCCATGGCATGTCAGGAATACAATAATATTCCAACTAGATGGATGGAGCTTCAGTCATGCCCACAATACTCAATATCCCCTTATACAATATAAATATAGAGAAGCTGTTGAGTTTTAAATTCTTCTTTTCTTTAAACAAGACAATGCTGAATATTTCTGAGGATGTTGCTCACCCATGTGGGTTTTCTGAAGCTATCATCAGCTGGAACACTCAGTAATAGGCATACCAATATCACAGCAAATTGTAGCAAATAATATATTCAGCATGTTTAGAAATTAGTAGCTTTTCTGTGGCATCATTATTCACTGACCTGTGATATCACTACTCTGAAGAAAAACCCTGAAGACAAACAGTACACAATCTTCACAACCTTGTTAATGACCAGCTACATTATTGGAACACATACATGTACAGTTAGTTAGTTAGTTATTAGGGCTTTAGGGCGCATCAACTACATCGGTCATGTAGCGCCCATCATACATGTACAGTAAGTAACACAATTACATGGTTAGTTTTGTTGCACATTGTACTAATTTGGTATGGGATTCCCTCACAATCATTGGTTTGTAAGTTGGATGTGCAACAATGGAAAATATACCATACCACATTTGTAATTCAGCCTCTGGGCATTGGGATCTCTTAGTACATACCTAAATTACCAGAACTTTATATATGTTCAGTATCGAGTAACAATAAGTGGAAAATACAACTTACTTTATCTGACTAGGTAGTTGAGCTTCTATGCTTACAAATTATCTGTAGTCCAGTGCTAATTTATGGGTCTGTTCCTGACCCTGCTCCAAAAAAGAGCAGACCAACTTCAGCAACTTGGAGGAGTTCGGAGCAGGCTCGGTACAAATCTTAAAAACAAATGCTGGAACCAACTTAGTATTAGTACCCAGGCTGGAACCCAGGCTGGAACCACTGGCTGGAACGTCTGGAGCGACTTGGGGTAGAAATCAGCTGTTTGTGCTTGGATTATGATTACAAATATGACAGATATCCCAAACTTACATTGAATCCGACTTACATTACATTACATGACTCGATAGGCCTTGCATTGAATCATTATATGCAGCATTTTATGAGTGTACAGTTCGTTGAGAGTATGCACTTATTTACACCGGTCCATAGCTGGTGCATATGGGGCAGATTTGGTCAATAATACCCTGCATTGCAGTCTTGTCTATGGATAAGGCTGTATACGTGAAATAGGCCTTAAAAACAAGACCATTGGATTGAAGATAAGTTCATTGTCATGCATGCATGCAAAGGAATTACACCATCAAGGATAACGAAAAAATGATGGAACAAATTGCGTTCTTAGACGTCAGACGTAATGATTAATGCGGATATCTGGGGATCTCCAGCAAAGAAAGAAAACAGGTAGGTTTCCGATGTCATTCAGGCACTTTGAAATATACGCCCGCGACAAATGTGGCCAGGCGCTCAATAGTGAGTGCGCAAAGAGCGTAGTAACGATTTATGAGACTGCCTCCATAAAATATGATGCCAAGTGCATTTATTAAAGTTAGCTTGCCTGCAGATGTCACTTGTATTGCCACTCACCGTGATACATTGCACATATTGTTGCTTGGGGTATTGTATTCTGGAACTATTTTCTGATCTCTATCCACAATAGACGGCGGGACACTAACAGCCGATATCACCACACGGTGGCAGGCTGGAAAAATTCAACACACAGCGGCGTCGCCCGCAGCCCGCCACCGACCGCCCGCCATTCATAATATGGCGGGGCGCGAAATCCTTCCCGAACGTTAATGGGCCCCAACGTCAAGGTTACAGGAATAGTTCCACATTTGAAACGATAGACGATGCGCCTGGCATGATTTCATCCACCATTGGAATTGAAACCGACAGGTTCCCTCGGTATTGTTTAAGAACATTACGCTTATAAGTTATGGGTGTTGAAGGGAAATAATCCATCTACAACCATAAATTTCTCCTAAACAGCTTTGGCGTAGCAGAGCCGACGTTGATTGGTATTGATCAAGGCTGGAAGTTTATTTTTTACCGTTCCGCCGCTCGGCGGTCCTACGGATCCTCCGGGCAACAAATGTCGGCGCTTGACATGTATCGAGCCATGCCAGAACATCAATAATGCCTGAAAGCTTAATGTCAAAAGGTGAAAAATGACCGGATTGGATATCTATAAAAGTAGTCGAGCATGGCATCACACGGCAGTTTATTTTTTGCCGGTTTATTTCAGACCAGTGGAAATTAATTCCTTAATGTTGAATATCTGATATGCAACTTAAAGGAATACAATGCGGTAATTGGAAACAAATATTGGAATTCAGTGCAAAAATGACAGCGTTTAAACCCCATGGATGTTATTCAAGATGATATAAAAATATAGCAGTTAGGGATAGAGATAGCGCTAAATATACAGAGCTTGTGTTAACGTTGGTCAAATTTGACCATTGGAAATTACTTGCCCCTCTTATAGAATTTAGAATATAGTAATAGTCATAGTCCCACTCTGGTGGTGTTCCTTTACAAACTCACCACCAGACCGGCGCCACCGGTATTATGTCCGCTCATGACGCCCAGCGTAAAAGCTCCCTCACAGTCTTTGAGTGTAAATTTACCTAAACATAAATTATATTTTATGTATTACGCGTTATATTGGATATATGTCTATATGTGTGCGTGAGTGTATGTATCGATATGTATATGGACCATCGGCTCGGGCTTCCTCAGAAGATTCTATCTTGACATAGTTTGTTTCTGGTTTGGAGTTTCTTTAAGCGTCTGCACCACTGAGGAGGCTTTTCTGCATTCCACGTGTCTTTTGCACGCTTTTTTCTCGCGTGCTTTTTGTTTTTTTCCAATTGTTAAACTTGACATTTTTATATCACTCCTGACGATGGCCCCTGGCCGAAACGTTGAGCAATAAAGTACAACCCTTATCGTTACTTTTGATGTCAACTCAGCACCTCCTGGTATATTGAAGGTCGTGTATATATAATTTATTACGCACAATGTCTAAGTTGGAATAGATTGGAGCTACTCCGATCTGCTCCGAAAACGCACGGGAACACGGAGCAGCTACTTCAAGCTGTTCTGACCAATTTGGAGCAGGGTCGGGAACAGCAAGCAGCTTGAGGGAACAGATCAGCATCAGCCTGCAATACACAGAGTGATTGTTTAATGTCTATGTCACCATGCTACGCTCGCCCTCCGAATTGCATGGCAAGCAATGGCACGGCCGTGGTCGCTACAGTAGCTGCAGGCCACTTACAGCGCAACACCGCTTAATGGAGCACCGCTTAATTCGAGAGACATTAAGCGAATTACACACACACTGCAGGAAACAATTTGACATTAGGTACATCATGGTGAAATTACTGCCGTGAAAGTATGGTAAGACTCGCATCTTCGTATCCATTTACGGACAAGTGCAGGCTCTTTTAATTCACATAAGCAATGGACCGCCGCGGTATCCAAGAGCTGGTAGGGTGGCCGTCCGTTAAACCACAACATGATGGCCCCGACCACACGCTACGCCTGGCTTCACGGTGACTCCCTCCCTTCCCTTCCCTTCTCGCGCGGGCAGACGCGGACGACCTGCCCGCATGTCCGGTGTTTCGCCGCACCGCACGCACTGTGGGAGCGATCAGGCGGTAGGTGCGTGCGCCACAGGACTGAAAACGTCACCGGCGACTCAGCTAATGTCCATGACCCGATCGGCTGCTTCCTTCCAGACGCGGCGGGAAGTCTTGCGGTAAGGAGGCTGTGCTTTTAGGAGTTAGCGAGGTGTTTATTGCATGGTTTATGCATTATCAATTACCAATGCGCAGGGCTGGAAAAACCATAGTATCTGACACCAGCGGTCAGGTTAGAAATGGCGATGCGCACCGTCACGGTGGTCTCAGAAAGATAAGCTACCGCTAGAGCAGGGTTCAGGTACTGGCCTCACAACAGCTTACAATTGGAAATCGGGAAAACACCTTATATTGCACATTTCCATGCACTTCATTGCCCTATGGTTGTCATATCACATAAATTATGGCTGTGTCAGCCGGCTACAACATACATGCCTTCTTCATATTCGTATTAAAGTGTGCAGAGCCAGGGGGCGAGTGTTGTTGCAACACCACACCCCGAAACTTTCGCAGCATAAATTACGAACGGCTTGCTCGAACGTTTGGTAGCTAACACCCGCTGCGAGTCTTTCGATATACCACTTTGTGTTCAGCTGATGTAGTGATTTTCGTGGAACAATTACATCCCGAGCATTTCGCCCCCGCGTGACGATCCTGCCTGACGAGGATGCGTGTCTGGCCATGCTTTCACGGCAGCAATTTCACCGTGATGACCTGCAGTGTGTCTGTAATTTGTTTGATGGTTCTCGAATTAGGCGGTGCTTTATTAGACGGTGCTGCGCTGTGAGTGGCGTACAGCTTCTGTAACGGCCACGGCCGTGCCACTGTTTATCATGTAACTCGGACGGAAAACGTAACATGGCGACATACATATTAGACAATCACTCTGTGTATTGCGGGCTGATGCTGATCTGTTCCTTCAAGCTGCTATCGAACATAGATAAATGTAAACACTGCTGTTAACGATATAACCTGGCAGTGAACTTGTAATAATTATATTCTAAGCACATGGGCACAGCTAGTCATAAAAGACATAAAAGACATAAAAGATCAGTGCAACTATGAGCCACAAGGGCCCTTCTTGGTTGCACTCTGTACACTGAACCAGTTGTCCATCAAATGTGTTGATCAACTCTCCCTGGAATACAGAAAAACAAACCCCCTATTCTTATAATGATTGTCTATGCTGTTCTTAAAGATGTTCAGTGTGTTGCTACTGACAATGGATTCTGGCAGCTGGTTCCAGTGTTCTACTACCCTGTTGGTGAAGAAGGACTGTCTTAACCTTGTCCTGCTGTGATTTACTTTAATTTTGAATTGATGACCTCTAATTGCATCATTTCTGTTAAATTCAAACAGTTCCCTGAGATAACCCTGTTCCATGAATGTGACCATGAACAAATTTAAAGACCTCGATGAGATCTCCTCTCAGCCTTCTATATCTAAGTGAAAACATATTCAATTTCTTCAATCTTTCCTCATATGCCAGGTTGCCCATACCATTCACCATTTTTGTTGCCCTCTTTTGTACTCTCTCTAAAAGCCAACAATCTTTTTCATAACTAGGGGACCAAGCTTGGACACAATATTCCAGATGTGGTCCGACATATGCACAATAAAGCTTCCTGATGACTTCCTCACTTTTGTATGATACATTCCTATTTATTGCCCCAAGCATTCTTAGTGTCTTCTTCCTGGCTTCTTTGGTCTGTTCTGATGCCCCCAATTTTGTGTTAAAAATAACACCTAAGTCCTTCTCCTGCTGAGTCACAGATAGTACTTGGCTACCCATCAAGTATGGAGCCTTGATATGCTGCCTACCTACATGCATGATTTTTCACTTATCAAAGTTAAATTTCATTTGCCATTTTTCGGACCACTTCACAAGTTCGTCTAAGTCTTTCTGCAGCAAGACCTGCTCATTATGCCCTGTTATTGCCCTAAAGACCTTCAAATCATCTGCAAATTTCAAAACCTTACTGCTTAGGCCACTTTCAATGTTATTTACAAACATAATGAACAATAGTGGTCCCAGTACTGACCCTTGGGGGACTTGTAGGAAAGTCCTTATTGGCACGCGAAAGTCTAGCAACCTCTTGTTCGCGATAACTCCAGTCACGAAAGTACCAGTACCTTTTGCTGCCCTGTATTGCACTGCAGCACTCCACGATCACACGCGAACTACAGACACCGTACAGTACGTTCTCCTCGGAAGGTAAGCCGTGATACTGCCTTTCCTATGAATTTAGAAGTCGAATTTAGTTGGGAAGCGCGCACGCGTAGCAGCGGTCCACTCGCTCAGAGTATTCAAGCCGGACTGGCTGGGGCCGCACGGGCGCTAGTGACTTCGGGAGACCCCCGGTCGCGGATTGGTCGAGGGCCGCAGAAGCCTCCATGACGTCACATCCATGTCGACGGCCTTCTAGAAGGGGAAATGGTCTATTTCTAGTGGCGGTGACGATGCGTTACGTTTACGGTACACTTTTACAATCGCAAGGCTTACGGGATTATATCAATTACGGTTACGGGACAGCCAAACGTATAACTTTATGTGAACACAGTTACATCTAGCATTAACGACGGCGGCGGTACGCGCCGGTCGGATAGGGGTCACGTGGCGGGCGCCTGGCTGGCGGGGTGTTAGCCGGAAGGAGGGAGGGGATGTGCAAAGTCCAACGAACGGCCTCGTTGGGTCGGGCGGTGGCTGCTTACGTAGGCACCAGACAGGCAGGCGCCAGTCTCGGAGCCGGGTACTTGTCGCGCCATGAACGAAGGGGTATTGCCGAATTATATGGGATCAAGACGCTCAAAAACTAACTCTCTTACAGACTCCACTAAGAACATTTTGCAATGATGATTTTGTACCATTTAGCATCACTCTGCTGTCTATCTGAAAGCCACAACCCTATCCATTTTAGGATGTTACCCACAATGCCATGGGCCTGAAGCTGCATCATTAACCGTTTATGAGGTACCTTGTCAAAGACCTTGCTAAAGTCAAGATATGCTACATCAACCTGATTTCCCTTATCAAATTGTTCTGTAGCAAAATTAAAAAAAGTTCAAGAGATTTGTGAGACACGAACGCCCTTTTCTAAACCCATGTTGAGTATCTTGAATCACTCTGTTTCCTTCCAGAAAACTAACTATTTTATCCTTGATAATTGATTCAAGTACCTTGCAGACTAGTGATGTGAGGCTTACTGGCCTATAGTTTTCAACTTTCCCTCTTTCTCCTTTCTTGAAAATAGGAACTACATTTGCCCTTTTCCAATCGGTTGGAATTTCATTTTGTGAAACTGATCTACAAGATATTATACTGAGTGGAATTGCCAATTCTTTTTCAGCTTCCCGCAATACACTAGCATAAATTCCATCAGGTCCTGCTGCCTTGTTTGGCTTTATTTTCCTGACAATTCAAAACAACATCACTGTCAATGAAATCAACATCATGTAACTGATCACCTGTTGCTGGGCTGTGGTTCACAGTTGGCAGATTTGTCACATCCTCCAATGTAAACACTGATTTAAACTGCTTGCTCAATTCCTCAACCATCTCACTATCCTCACTCAATATAATCCCATTTACTTCCAGTGGACCAATTGTGCTTGAAACTTTACTTAGCTTGTAGAAACTAAAGAACTTTTTACTGTCCCCATTACAGTTCCTAGCCAAATCCAATTCTTTTGCTCGCTTTGCTGCTCTGGTTTTCTGTTTCACAGCGTCTCTAGCTTTTTGATACAACCTTAGATTTACTATATTTGAAGCTTTCTTAAATACTCTAAATGCATCTTTCTTAGCCTTAATTGCTTTTGTCAAATCTGGTGTAAGCCATGCTGGCTTTCCTACCCTTCTTTTGCGCCTTTGCTTTTGGGGGACATGTCTAATCTGAATTTCCCTCAAGTAAGATTTGAACTTTTCCCACATTTCACAGGCATTTAAATCGGAGAATTCTTATTCCCATTTTATGGCACTTAAAGCTGCTCTCATGCAGTCAAAGTCTGCCCTGTTAAAATTTGGAACCTTTGCCAAATTATCATTGATTGTCCCTGCTACATGTGCCTTGAATCTCACTATGTTATGGTCATTTCTTCCCAGAGTTTCTCCTACAGTCAAGTCTTGAACTAAATCACTTAAATCCGAGAAGACAAGGTCCAAGAATGAGCCCTGCCTAGTTGGTTCTGTTACAAACTGGTGTTAGAACAGGTCCTCTTCAAGGCATTTCCTAAACAGTTTACATGCTGGGGAGCCAACACCAACATTTTCATATCCTTTTAGATTAAAGTCACCAAGAATAAGGCATTTCCTCTGAAAGTTTCTACTGATTTACTCACAAATCACCTTATCAAGCTCCAGTTGCTGAGAATGTGGCAAGGTTCCTGATCGGTACAAAGCTCCTATTCTCAGTCTATTGCTGTTGCCTTTTCCCACAGAAACATCAAGCCAAATGGACTCCACAGACACATTTTTTACCCCATCTGCTACTTTTTGAGAACTGAATAAGCTATTCACATAGAGCATTACACCACCCCCTTTCACTGCTGGACCCCTATTGCATGAAAACATATTGTATCCCTGGATCTCATAGTCCTGCAAGTTATCCCCAAACTACCCCTCACTGACCCATGCCTCAGTAATGCAAACAAAATCTGGTTCCTCATCAGCAACATAACACTTGAACTCGTCAAATTTGGATCGAATACTCTGAGCATTAAGCATCATACACTTAAGAAATGTTCCATAACCATCTTTGGTTTTTCATGCTGAGTAGCTTTATCATCTCTGGATGAGCTACCACTCTGCCCTCTTGATCTACTGCCATCCCTATTTGCTGACTGTGAGGTTCTATTGCCTATGCTGTCACTATTGGCATATTCATGAGATGGTAATGCCACTTCTTCCCTCCCCACCCCATTATCTAGTTTCCCTGAAGGACATGTTCATACACTTTACTTAACACTAGCACCCCCTTCTCGGAGAAGTGCAGGCCATCCCTTTGATAGAGGTCCCATGAACCATAAAACCTGCACCACTTGTCAACAAAGGTCAAACCTAACTCATTGCAGAGCCTACCCACCCTGGCATTGGCTGCCAGTGCCCTAGAGCTCCACTCAGGGGAGACTTCAGCCCTGGGCAGAATAGCTGTCACAATAACTCTGCTTTTGCTCTGCTTCAGGGTGGCCAGAAGGGCCCTGTAGTCCTGCAGCAGCTCCTCACTCCTAGCAGGACCTATGTTGTTCACTCCTACCTGCACTATGACTGTGCTAAACTGGTCCTCACTGGTGGCCTGTGCCACCACTGGGACCAGGTCTCTAACCTTGGCACCAGGCCTGGTGATGCACCTCCTGCCTCTCCTACCTTTACCGAAAACTCTATCTAAATGCCGCACCCGAGAGTCTCCTACCACCAGCACTGTCTCCTTGCTGCTATCACTGCTATCACTATCCTGCGGGCAGTCCTCCAGTGCCTGGAACCTATTGGATGTTATTACTCCTGCCTGTTGAGCTGCTTCACTAGGTTGCTTCCCACTCCTACCACCTACCACCTGCAACTCACTGCCCCCTTGCTTAGGCTCACTCCTCCAAATCCTCCACCCCCTGACTTTAAACCACTGCCCCTCCTGTGCGCTACAACTATAAATATTTTGTTCACTAGGAATACTTCTCTCTTCAGATCTCCCTGCCACCTCCACAGCAGGGGAAGCTACAGTTACCTGGTGGCCTGTGACCACCTGGGCATAGGATGCCCCTGCTACAGACTGCCCCTTACATGTTACCCTTTCTGGCCAGCCCTGTGAAGCAAGGGAAGCTTTGAGCTTGGAAAGCTCTGCCTTAAGGGCCCTAACCTCATCCTCTAGTACCTGCATCCTGGTAGTAACCATCCTAAAGGCTGCAGCTTATTCCTAGAATGAGATTGAAAAGTAACTTGCTGCAAAATTATTTACCAAATAACAGAGCAGAGCGAAATAACCGACAAAGCTTAGGTCTATGCTAGTTCCTAACTATGCAGCACTTACAAGGTAACCACTTTGCAGAAAGTTGACTGTGGTTTTAAAGAAAGAAGAAATCACTCGCTGAATAACTGCCAAAAATGAAATAAATAGCTGAAAACACTAGACAAAGACACACTAGAGACACTAGACAAAGACAGACAGAATGGACAAAATGGCGCTGGGCAGCGTCTCTTGGTGTAAATATTATAATCTGCTTGCTAACAAAGAAACTTATGAGCTAAAACTATGCAAATATATGCACAGAAGTAATTGCTAAATACCTATCCACAGTTAAGCCTAGGATACTGCCCGGTTCTGCAACAACTTATCTGAAAAGCAGGAGCTCCACACGGACGTGTTTCCACCTTGACACCTGGCGGCGAACGCCAGGTGTACAACTCACTAGTCGAGCAAAGTGAGTTGTATTTTCCACTTACTGTTAGTTGATGCCAAAAATATGTAAAGAAATGGATGACTGTTGTACCGAAGGAACTCAACATCTAGAGGTTAAGTTACCAATGATGTTAACAGCTTCAGTCGTTGCCAAGTTGACTTATACGTCAATGAATGGAATGGAAACACATAGACGGTGATCAGCCTCTGCTCTTCTCATTTACGTATGCTCCTACCTAACGCAGACACAAGCCGCCGACACCGGCACCTCCCGCCGTTGAGACAACAATGCTTTTCCGCGGTCATAAAAACGATAGGTTATTACGCGAGTCTCACGCGTTTCGAACTTTGTGGGTTGGCGTTCCTGCCGCACCGTCAGGCTATTGCTAACTATTGCCGACAGGCTATACAGTCAGACTATTGCTGACAAGTTACACAGTCAGACTATTGCTGGCTATTGCTGACAGGTTACACAGTCAGGCTATTGCTGGTTATTGCGGACAGGCTATGCAGTCAGGCCATTGCTGGCTATTCTTGACAGGCTATACAGTCAGACTATTGCTGACAGGCTATACAGTCAAGCTGTTGTTAGCTATTGCTGACAGGATATACAGTGAGGCTACTGCTGGCTATTGCTGACAAGTGATGCAGTCAGGCTATTGCTGACAGGTTATACAGTCAGACTATTGCTGGCTATTGCTGACAAGTTATACAGTCAGGCTATCGCTAGCTATTGCTAGCATGATATACAGTCAGGTTAGGGCTGGCTATTGCTGACAGGTTATACAGCCAGGCTATGGCTGGCAGGTTATAGAGTCAGGTTATTGCTGACTATTGCTAACAAGCTATACAGTGAGGCTATTGCTATATATTGCTGACAGGATGTACAGTCAGGCTAGTGATGGCTATTGCTGATAGGCTTTGCAGTCAGGCAATTGCCGGCGATTGCTGACAGACTATACAACCAGGCTATTGCTGGCTTGATATGCTAACCAGTCAGGCTATTGCTGGCTATTACTGACAGACTATACAGTCAGGCTATTGCTGATGGGTTATGCTGTCAGGCTATTGCTAGTTATTCCTGACAGGTTATATAGTCAGGCTATTGCTGGCTATTGCTGACAGGCTATACAGTCAGGCTATTGTTAGCTATTGCTGACAGGTTATGCAGACAGGCTATCGCTGGCTATTGCTGACAGGCTATACAGGCAGGTTATTGCGGGCTATTGCTGTCATGCTATACAGTCAGGCTATTGCTGGCTATTGCTGACAGACTATGCAGTCAGGCTATTACTGGCTATTGCTGACAGGTTATACAGTCTGGCTGTTGCTGGTTATTGCTGGCAGACTATGCAGTTAGGCTATTGTTAATTTTACCCGGGAGTAAAATGCTATGCAAAGGCTAAAGGTTTGAGCACATGAACTGGTCTTAGTCCGCTGTTGGCAGCTACAGGCTGCTGTGTCTGGAAGCCATCGATAACTTCAAGACGCTGTTCGACTGAATATCGACATGTCTGGGAAGTGTTCGAGGCAACTGGTGACTGCAAAACACTGTTTCGCTGATTTCATTAAATTGTATTGGAACTGATGTTTGCATAAATGTGCATTGATTACATGACTGACTGCACGTGCCGCCGTGATGAAACTGAATTAATCGGCATCCATCAGATTTTTTTTTTTTTCACCACACGGCGCGACGAGTGAACTTGCATCTACCCAAAACCTAAGGCGGTCATCTCAGCAAGCCTTCTACTGCCGCATACTAATGCGATTGGCACTTCGTTGAAACCCGTTTTGCCCCAACCTACAGGCAGCAAAGACATCAAAGTTTCTGGATATCACATCAATCATCAGCACAAAATCCCCCAGCATACCATTGAAAGTAGATATTGGCAGATACAATCATGGCTGCATTATTTGACCACATGAGGTAGCTTAACGCATAGCTATAAAATCCGACAGAGCCGTTCCCCCATCACATTCTGGAACTGACCGGAATATCACACTCCTGAATCTCATCACGTGCTGACGTAATTCACAAGGCGACAGTGACGCCGCCTATTCTGGCAAGACACCTCCCACCCCTCAGCTAGCGCCGTCTACTGCCACTGCCAGCGCCACTGGATCGGATCGAACTTGAACAGGTCCGGGTGACCCTGGTGCGGGGTGGTCGCGGCGAAGTCGGTCTTGCTCCACTGGAACGGCGGCTGCTGGTCGTACGTGGGTCCAGCGATGGAGATGAACTGGCCGCTGGGCACCTGTGGGTCGGGGTGTCACGTGATCTACCGGTGTCGAGGCAGTAACGTGGCGGTGGCGACCTAACGTACCAGTCCGTAAATGGAATGATGGTGTGAGGAGGCTTACATTCTTTCGCCGGGAAATTTTCGATTTTGCTAGCCGACAAGGCCGCACGACGTCGGACCAGATCACGTCCACAAGCTTTCACCTAACATGTTTTGAAGAAACTGGCCGAACAGCCGAACCCGAACGACTTTCAACTGTGCAGACAAACAAAGGAAGGAAAAGAGGCATGACCCTGAAGTCAGCAACTCCCAAAGCGTGGAAAATTCCAAATCGTCACCAGCTTCAGAAAAACAAGAACGTCCCGAACCCCTCGGACGGCATCGGGAAAGGCACGGCCACAGGAAAAAGTAAGATTCAACTAGCGCACTGCCGACCAATCGACACTCGAGCTTTTTACTTGGAGCCTAGTGAATGGTCCGAGAGGGAAGAAGGGGCTGAGGTGAAATTACAACGAAAACTGGTGCATAGCACGAAGGAGGGACACATGGACCAGGAAAATCAAGAGGAGAATCACGGAGTGACTGGGAGAGCAGAGTGATCGAGAGAGAAAGAGAGAGAGAGAAAAAAAAAGAGAGAGAGAGAGAGAGAAAGAGAGATAAAGAGAGACAGAGACAGAGACAGAGACAGAGACAGAGACAGAGACAGAGACAGAGACAGAGACAGAGACAGAGACAGAGACAGAGACAGAGACAGAGACAGAGACAGAGACAGAGACAGAGACAGAGACAGAGACAGAGACAGAGACAGAGACAGAGACAGAGACAGAGACAGAGACAGAGACAGAGACAGAGACAGAGACAGAGACAGAGACAGAGACAGAGACAGAGACAGAGACAGAGACAGAGACAGAGACAGAGACAGAGACAGAGACAGAGACAGAGACAGAGACAGAGACAGAGACAGAGACAGAGACAGAGACAGAGACAGAGACAGAGACAGAGAGAGAGAGAGAGAGAGAGAGAGAGAGAGAGAGAGAGAGAGAGAGAGAGAGAGAGAGAGAGAGAGAGAGAGAGAGAGAGAGAGAGAGAGAGAGAGAGAGAGAGAGAGAGAGAGAGAGAGAGAGAGAGAGAGAGAGAAGTCGCGTAGAGTCTGGGAGAGCGGAGTCACGGAGAGTCACTGAAAGAAAGGAGTCACTTGGTCGAAGGAGAGATATCGTGAGATATCGTGTCATGGATGCAGACGTGGACAGCTATTGCCTACAGACAGACAGCTATTGCCGCAACCTCATAGCACTTAGCTGAAAGGAGTGGCCCATCTTTTTTTGGTGCTTGTGTAGGGGGGGGACAAACAGGCTAAATTCTGTGGTATGGGTAGCGTGTCGCGCATGCATGCACTTTAATATAAGTATGTAAAATGGCCAGTGATGCGCTGACTATGAGTACTTATAGGTCGTAATGTCATGCGGTGTAGATAAATGTAAATATATTTGATTAACGATATAAAATATGTAATGGTATTACCGGAGACAGGTGGCAGCTGTTCGACAGTGATGGACAGGAAGAGCATTCGAGAAGAACTGGATATGAGGAAATAGGGAGTACAGCCTGGGCTAACGATCAGGAATAATAACAAAACATCGGTTACTATAATCAGTCAAGCATGTCCTTCGGGTCTGAGTTGCTGTTGCAAGGCAGCAATCACTCGGTCTGTGTCACGCATATTGAGAACTATGCGTGCAACATCCGTCACGTAGGTCCCTCGGGTCGGTGTGGCCATGGAGAATGGTAATCACTCGATTCGAGAGCACGCGTGTAGATAATTATGCATGGAACATCCGTCATGTAGGTATCTGGGGTCGATGTGGACGTGCGGGATGGCAATCACTCGATTCGATAGCACGCGTATTGATAACATTGCGTGCAACATCCGCCATGTAGGTCCCTCGGGTTGATGTGGCCGTGCAGGATGGCAATCGCACGATCCGAGAGCAAGCGTGTTGAGAACTGTGGGTGCAACAATCCCTGTTTTTCCCTCTCCATCCAATGCACTCGGCCCTTACACCAACAGGACTAAAACATTAACATTATAGCTAAGCTACCCACCGTGGTGCAGACTAGTTTAAAAATCCGAACTTTAAGGGAACTCAAGGGATGCGCTTGGTGTTGAGTGGCGGAACTTTGCTCATGTGACGAGCGTACATACAAAATAAGAATTAGGTCAGATCACGTTGGCCGCCGAACGGCCGCAGCCAGGTGACGCCGCGTGGAGATCAGCGGAAATCGAGGATGACGTCAGAAATTCGACCCGCCCAGACCGGTGACGATAGCATAGTACATTCCCCGGCGACCAGGTGGTCAGGGGGGAGAGGATTTACGTTCCCGGCTGAATGGCGAGCCCTTCCTAGGGGGCTGAGGGGCACGCGTCGCGCTCTTTGCTCGGACGGTGTCACCAGTAACCGACAGATAGACGTGGACGATAATCAGTGTGCAAAAGTACGCAAGGCTAACTGCCTCATTCCCGACATGACAAGTGATAATTCACTCATTATGTTTGGATATTTGCCTGGAATTGAATTAATATATAAAGTAAATTGATAAGCGAGGCAGCCGACCTGCGAACCGTCCTCCTATGGACCAAGGTTACCCGAGTAATGGTAGTGAGAGTCCAAAACAGTCGTAAGTTGTGCAGAATATTAATATTGTTGTGCATAGTTTACGTTGGCTGAATTTGAACTGCGAAAGGGAGCAATAAATTGAACACTTCAGAGGCATTAACTCAAACCAAATGATTCTTTGACCGCAAACACCCGCTGACCTCTGTCATCCAGGGGTGCAGATGGATTGGATTGGATTCTGGTTTTCCGACGGACTCAGTAGCTGAGACTATTTGGCGTCGCCTGTCTCTCACCCTGGCAGGAAGGGCGGGTGTGGCGGAACTCTCCATCCAGCCGTCCAGCGGCCGACTGAGGACTCGGTGAACCATTGCTGATTCACCGAGAGGAGGGGACTGGATGTGAGGGAACTGGAGAGGAGGGAACCATTGCTGGGAGGGAGGGAACTGGATGTTATTGAAGAGGAAAAGGACTTAGGTGTGTAAGTTTCAAAAGACCTTAAAGCAGAAAAAAAACAATGTATCTCAGCTAGGAACAGGGCACTCAGAATGCTGGGACTCATTAATAGAAGTGTGATATATAAGAGCAAGGAAGTCATGAAAAAAAACTGTACTTAACATATGTGAGACCCCACTTGGAATATTCCGTACAAGCATGGAGCCCTACCTAGAAAAAGACAGATATGTTAGAAAGAGTGCAGCGCAAAGCAACTAGACTCATCAGTGGAATAGGTAACTTATAATATGGAGAAAGGCTTGCGGCATTAGATATGTACTCACTCAAGTATAGGAGATTAAGGGGGACATGATTTATATGTACAACATTGTTAAAGGACTAGATCAGGTCAATTTGAATAACGCTCTTCAGCTTAGAGTATCACATACTTCAGTCAAAGGGCTGTTGATCAGTGAAATAGGCTGCCTGCTGATGTTGTGGGCAGTTCCTCATTGAATGTATTTAAGAGCAGGGTGGACACTTTTTTAGACAGGAAATCTTGTTTTTGAGTTCTAATTTGTGATGGATGGGGTGAGATTTATGCTAAGTAAGTGTGCACGGCACAGACCCCTTTAAGCAGGCATGGATGCAATCTGAAAATTATTGGTAATGACTTTATGACTTTATTGCTGAGCGCACGCGCCCTAGATGCATGACCGCGAAACACTCGAAGGAAACACGTAAATAGCCATTCTCGCATGGCGTCGGACGTACATGAGCCGATTTGCTTCTCAATTAGAAATAAATGGCTACCTAGCGGTACCGTCGGAAGTAGATGAACCGACTTGCTTTAGGAAAACAAAAGCGAAAAATAAAAATAAAAATTAGCATAACGTAAAACGACTACCCAGAGAAGCCATCGGACGTAGATGAGCCGATTTGCCTAGCAACTCATAACGTAAACGGCTACCCAGAGGCACAGCGGAAATAGAAGAGCCGAATTGCAAAACACCGTACTAACCCAACTGACAACCCTGCATGGCATGCTTAGACTAACCCGCTACTAACAACTAAACCGCGGCAGCCGGCGTGATAGGCGGTGTGAACAATTACCTCCTTGTTCGCACGGTAAAGATCCCTCGGTGCTCTTCGATAAGAGTAGGCTAAAGCCGGCACCCTGGCAAAATCAACTTCTCGTCCCTTTCACAACACCACCCAACCCCACCCAAAACTACAAATTATTTTGTGGAGGAGTAAAGTAAAACTAAACCATTTAAACAACAGGAAACTGTCCCCAACCCAGACCATCGCCTTCAGCACCTAAAATATCACGCAAACTAACGTAAAATTCCTTAACGTAAATGTCCACTTGCCTAATTACACACGCTCGCTTTATAGACAGACAGGTAACGCACTCGCTTTAAAGGCGGCGCAAATGACCTTCATGGTCCGGCACGCCTAAAAAATCACTCTCCCCCAAAAAAAAAAAAAATATATATCGCACCCAGACTTGGCAAGCGGTTTACTGGGCAAGCCGTGGTAACGACAGTGACACTTGTCACCGCCGCGGAATCCTGTCTCTCTTTCTTCCTCTTCCCTACCGGAGGTTGACCCCACTTATGTGCTGGTACGGTTAGACCGTGCACATCACGGGTGTTATTATTGGGCAACAAGCCTCCCTGGCTTTAGAACAGCAAGCCCGACCTTACCACCATATCTCTATGGTGGCCTTCCCAGACTCCACGCTTAACCACGCACCTAGGCGCTACACGGGCATTGCGGGGAATCGAGCCCCGTACCTCTAGCGTGCCAGACGCTCAGCTTAACCACTGAGCTACCGACGCCTAGGGGGCGCAGATGGAATTCGAGCACGGTATGCATGTGAGGCCGCTACGAGAGGCATTGCGTTCGTCGAGTCTGGCGCCGGACAATAGGATAGAGGCAAAACACTGCCCGGTAATTGGTGCACGTCTGTCTCTGTACGTGGGATACGGGTTGTGCGGTTGGTTCGGAGAATGCAAGGACGGGTTTGGCATGTCGTAAGTTCCGGGGCGGAAAGGGTAGGGCCAGCTAGGGTATATAGACGGCCAGGGGACCTATCCAATGTGTTAAGCACCCGTATACACGTTGGATGCGGAGGGCTGATCGCACTTTTTCAGCGAATACGGCGCGGCGAAGCACCGACTGGCATAAGGCTAGGTATGTCGGTCGTGGACACCAGAGCACCTACATAAGCCCTCGGAGTCAGTAAAGGAGCCTCATCGTAGCCTTAAGGCCTTACACAGGCGAGGAACGCTACCAATAATGGAGTGGCTAGCTATGGTTGGTAGTAAATGGTTTTTAAGATTTGACCCTCACACCTTCCAAAAAGAGCAATGGTCAGCCGATATGTGTGTTTGTGCACCACTGGGATGGGGGAGGAGGACGGGAGCCAAATGGGGACCAAGCCATTTCTTAATTTTTAAGGTGAGAGTGAATGGGATGAGCGAATGTGAACGAATGAGGAGACTGAGCTAGTTATTTGGGCTTAAGGGCGCGCCGACTCCGAGGTCATTTAGCGCCCAATAAAATGAGGAGACTGAATGTGTGTTAGGTAACTTTAAGAACAAGCGGACACCGCTTGGGGCTCAATACAGGCACCTATTTCTGGCGGCACATTGCACACAATTATGCTACTATTAGCACTAAAAAGCCCAAACTTGAGGTAAGGCATTCGAACAACGGAAAAATTAAATACGGATTATTTGTATTGCATTTCATTCATTCTATTTTAGCGGGTGGCATTCACTTGTGTAACGAAGGTAGCTTCTGACCACCTCTTTTGAATGCTTTTGGCTCACATGTGTACAGACTCGTCGAGTCTTGTCATGAACGCCCCGAGCGGAAGCCGTCGGCACCTGCTGGCGCGCTGACAGCCCTCACGCCCCGACAGAGTCTGTCGCGAGATGTGCTATGCTTAGTTCAGCATCCGTTCTCACAGCGAGCCGACGGTCGGCGGCCAAGAATATCATTGCGACATGATACAGTCGGGTGTCATGTCATCGTGACACCCGTGCCACCATTGTACCATGCGGCACATGTAGGACAGGGGGCTGGTCGGAAGTGTTCTCAACCAATGGGAGTCCGCCAAGTGTAGCCGCGTCACTGTGTTATCGACCAATAGCAGTCCGCCAAGTGTAGCCGCGTGTCTGATGCAATAGGTGCTCTCGACCAATCGCAGTTCGCCACGATTAGCCTGTACCGAACTCGCGAGCGCGGCTGGCCCCCGGTCAGGCAGTCAGTCGTCACGGGACTGTCGACGAGGCCAGATGGGGGCGTTAGACAGAGGTTGGAGACGGAATTAGATTGTCGAGGCTAGTAAGATGTAGCCTGTTACAAGATGTGGACGCTGGAACGTTTGGTGTCACTGTTGGAGAAACTGTTGTACCTGTTGCTCAAGTGTTCGCCGTATTCTTTAACTAATCAACCCTGTCAATATAAGGGCATTCATTTATGGCTGGTGCTTTTGGAGAAGTTGACGAGTTTGAGAAGCTGCTGAATCTTAAATCAGTTACCGTGGAGCGAGGGAAAGTCTAGACTATCACTGACAGGCAAACTGAGAACATGCCTACACTTACCTATATGGAGTTCTCAAAACTTAGACCTCGCACAACATTTCAAAAGGTGTAAGTGAGTTTTGAAAGGTTCGACAGGTTGGACGCACGCGACGTACTAGTTTGGACAGGCTGAACCGCACGCAACGTACCAGTTTGGACAGGTTGGACAGCATGCGACGTACCAGCTTGGTGGTGGTGAGCTTCATGTCGGTGCCACCGGCGCTGTTGTGGCCCAGAGCGGCGAACGGATACGAGCCGTTGGCCGGGTTCAGGTCGCAGCGCGCCGAGATGGCGTTCGTGGCCGAGTAGGGTGGATCACAGTCGCACTGGGCGAGCGGATCATGTTGGAAGTCGTTGTAGCGCATCAGTTTCATCATGCTGCTCACGTCGTCGACGGATGCGTGGTCCCGCCGGAAGATGTTGGCGCGCGGCGTGTACTCGTAGCTGAACCAGTCGCCGTATTCGTCCACCAGCGCCTGGTTGCCCGACATGTTGAAGATGGTGGTGAAGAAGGGGCTGTTGTAGCTGGCCCAGTACTGCTGGCGTTGCAGCACGTCCGTGACGTCGTCGGCCACGATGAGGCCGGGGATCTGCTCGAGCACCCAGAGCAGGTCGGAGCGCAGCTGCTGGTCGCCAGTCTTGAAGCGCTTGTAGTCGACCACCATCCACTGGTTGTTGTAGGTGCCGCTGTTGTACTTGGAAAACGTGTCGACCCACTCGTGGCCGGCCGTCGCCAGGTTGTTGGCGACCACAACGCGTATCCACTCGAACACCTGGTGAACGTGGAGCAGCTCAGCACACTGCACGCCAGACACATAGCAGGCGGCGCGGCTGCCTGCCATGTCGCACATTGTGAGGTGTACCAGCTAGCTTTAGACCTGGTCGGCCAATTGTTGGTAGATTTATTCTCATTGGAGGTAAATACAACTTCGAACTGTATTCAAGTAGCCCGACTTGGCTGACTTGAAGAAATGACCTAACAATTATTGGCCTTAATTAATTTGACTGACCTGACACACAAGACCCACTGACAAACTCGACCTGGTGTTTCCATTGACCTGACTTGACCTACAGATTTATCTGGTCTGAAGCTCCGTCCGATTTGACCTGACCTGAGTGGCAACCGACGATCAGATCAGACCGAATCGACTGACTGACCTGCCCCTGGGGCTGTATGAAGTGCCACAGGTCGTTGTTATTGTTGCCGATGGTGGTCTCCTGAGTTACCAGGCCAGATGACATCACGTAGAAGTCGTCCTGCAAAGGTACCGCGCTGAGTCAGTCACGTTACTGTCACGATGTTCGCAGCAGGGGGTATGCTCAGCCACGTTGCTGTCACGATGGCCGCAGCAGGAGCGTATGCTCAGTCACGTTACTGTCACGATGGCCACAGCAGGAGGGTGGGCTCAGTCACGTTACTGTCATGATCGCAGCAGGAGGGTATGCTCAGCCACGTTACTGTCATGATGGTCACAGCAGGAGGGTATGCTCAGCCACGTTACTGTCATGATGCTCGCAGCAGGAGGGTATGCTCAGCCACGTTGCTATCACGATGGCCGCAGTAGGAGGGTATGCTCAGTCACGTTACTGTCACGATGGCCACAACAGTAGGGTATGCTCAGTGACGTTACTGCCATGATGATCGCAGCAGGAGGGTATGCTCAGTCACGTTACTGTCATGATGGCCACAGCAGGAGGGTATGCTCAGCCACGTTACTGTCACGATGCTCGCAGCAGGAGGGTATGCTGAGTCACGTTACTCAATCCCCAGGAGGGTATGCTCAGCCACGTTACTGTCACGATGGCCACAGCAGGAGGGTGGGCTCAATCACGTTACTGTCACGATGGCCGCAGCAGGAGGGTATGCTCAGTCACGTTACTATCATGATTTTCGTTGAGGTTTTACTCCACTGTGGCCGCAGCAGGAGGGAATGCTCAGTCACGTTGCTGTCACGATGTTCGCACAGTAGCGTATGCTCAGCCCGTTACTGTCACGATTGCCACAGGTACTCAGTCACGTTACTGTCACGATGGCCGCAGCAGTAGGGTATGCTCAGTCACGTTACTATCACGATGGCCACAGCAGGAAGGTGGCTCAGTCACGTTACTGTCACGGTGGCCGCAGCAGGAGGGTATGCTCAGTCACGTTACTGTCACGATGGCCACAGCAGGAAGGTAGGCTCAGTCACGTTACTGTCATGATGGCCACAGCAGGAGGGTGGGCTCAGTCACGTTACTGTCACGATGGCCGCAGCAGGAGGGTATGCTCAGTCACGTTACTGTCATGATGGCCAGAGCAGGAGGGTAGGCTCAGTCACGTTACTGTCACGATGGCCGCAGCAGGAGGGTATGCTCAGTCACGTTACTGTCATGATGGCCACAGCAGGAGGGTATGCTCAGCCACGTTACTGTCACGATGGTCGCAGCAGGAGGGTATGCTGAGTCACGTTACTGTCACGATGGCCACAACAGGAGGGTGGGCTCAGTCACGTTACTGCCATGATCGCAGCAGGAGGGTATGCTCAGCCACGTTACTGTCACGATGGCCACAGCAGGAGGGTGGGCTCAGTCACGTTACTGTCACGATGGCCGCAGCAGGAGGGTATGCTCAGTCACGTTACTGTCATGATGGCCACAGCAGGAGGGTATGCACAGTCACGTTACTGTCACGATGGCCGCAGCAGGAGGGTATGCTCAGTCACGTTACTGTCATGATGGCCACAGCAGGAGGGTATGCACAGCCACGTTACTGTCACGATGGCCGCAGCAGGAGGGTATGCTGAGTCACGTTGCTGTCACGATGTTCGCAACAGTAGCGTATGCTCAGCCACGTTACTGTCACGATTGCCACAACAGGAGGGTATGCTCAGTCACGTTACTGTCACGATGGCCGCAGCAGTAGGGTATGCTCAGTCACGTTACTATCACGATGGTCACAGCAGGAAGGTGGGCTCAGTCACGTTACTGTCACGGTGGCCGCAGCAGGAGGGTATGCTCAGTCACGTTACTGTCACGATGGCCACAGCAGGAAGGTAGGCTCAGTCACGTTACTGTCATGATGGCCGCAGCAGGAAAGGTATGCTCAGTCACGTTACTGTCATGATGGCCGCAGCAGGAGGGTATGCTCAGTCACGTTACTGTCACGATGGTCACAGCAGGAGGGCATGCTCAGCCACGTTACTGTCATGATGCTCGCAGCAGGAGGGTATGCTCAGTCACGTTACTGTCACGATGGTCACAGCAGGAGGGTATGCTCAGCCACGTTACTGTCATGATGCTCGCAGCAGGAGGGTATGCTCAGTCACGTTACAGTCATGATGCTCGCAACAGTATCGTATGCTCAGCCACGTTACTGTCACGATGGCCACAGCAGGAGCGTATGTTCAGTCACATTACTGTCACGATGGCCGCAGCAGGAGGGTATGCTCAGTTACGTTACTGTCACGATAGTCACAGCAGGAGGGTATGCTCAGCCACGTTACTGTCATGATGCTCGCAGCAGGAGGGTATGCTCAGTCACGTTACAGTCATGATGCTCGCAACAGTATCGTATGCTCAGCCACGTTACTGTCAGGATGGCCACAGCAGGAGCGTATGCTCAGTCACGTTACTGTCACGATGGCCGCAGCAGGAGGGTATGCTCAGTCACATTACTGTCACGATGGCCACAGCAGTAGGGTATGCTCAGTCACGTTACTGTCATGATGCTCGCAGCAGGAGGGTACGCTCAGTTACGTTACTGTCATGATGGCCACAGCAAGAGGGTGGGCTCAGTCACGTTACTGTCACGATGGCCACAGCAGGAGGGTATGCTCAGTCACGTTACTGTCACGATGGCCACAGCAGGAGGGTAGGTCGCTCCAGAGCTCCTCGTTCAGTCTGCACATCAACAGATTACCGGCACAAAACTTGACCACGTCTGCGCAGCTTTCCGCACCTGTGCCATGTGAACCCAGGCACTGGCGACTATCATTCATGTGGTCGGGAAATGCAGCTTGGGAATAGTCAGACGTTCGCTCGGTTATCTGGCAGAACATTTCTGCGAGTGCTTGAGCTATGCGAAGCCACGCTAACAGTGGCAAGTGTGACAAGACTTTGGTGGGAAGGTTTAGGTAATTTTTCCTATATTCAGGCAATTCATATTTAGCGCTAGAGGACGTCTCTACAGATGGCCAGGCTAGCCGCTTGTATATTCACCATGGTCTTGCACCGTGGTACTGACCTGATATGAATTCGACTAAGCTTATGCGAAGTTTACCGGCCTATGATATATGGATGGTGTGATAACAGACGCCTTGCGCAACATTTTACAATTACTTCATTACACTAGCGAAATAATCATATTGGGTGATACCGATCAGTATCTTCCTGAATACCTCTCATGCCGATCTGAGGCGACATAGTGCTCCGGTACGATCACACAAATGACACCCTGGTACACATGACCACCTGCAGCTGTAAGGCGGCTTACATTTTCAACACATCCGGCCGAGGTTGGACCAGTCCGCCAGACGGCTCGTCACAGCCGTCTGGAAGTCACCGGCGCCACCGAAGGAAAGTTGCGAACCAGGAACACATACGACGGCCTGCTTGCGGTAAAAAGCAAGCAAACGCATCCGGCGCCCGAGTGGTATGCCGTTCGGCCACGGCGCCGATACACACCAGAGTGCATCAATCTGACTCGGTGACCCAGAAGTCAGTCACCTATCTGGACAACCGGAACTGCCAACCACCAATCAACAGTCACCAGCGCCACCAGCGTCACCAGGCGTTATCATCAGCCACCAGCCAGGCCACGAGCCACAAGGGAGCACGGCGCGCGTCGGATGGTTGTACCTGGAGGCCTGCCGCGCCCATGGCGGTGCCTTATAAACGCCGCGCCGGAGGAACGACAGGCCAGACCACTCGGAGGTCGGCAGGAGAGAGCTCTCTGGAGTCGGCAGTCGAGACCACTCGTGAATGGAGAACTGCTATGATTCGGGAACAGTGAGTG
The DNA here is from genome assembly GCA_034440615.1 of Ashinkailepas kermadecensis. NCBI lineage: Eukaryota > Metazoa > Arthropoda > Thecostraca > Neolepadidae > Ashinkailepas > Ashinkailepas kermadecensis. Next base: position 186,452 of record JAOTOM010004915.1, on the reverse strand, counting down.
ATTCGGCGGGGTCGTTCTGGAGTCGGAGGAGGAGCACTCGAGTGCAGTGACCGTGGAGCAGTGATTGTCTAAGCTGTGCATTTCGCTCGTGTGCGCCATTCGGCCACCCCTGCCGGACAGCGGAACTGACAGCGCGGAAATGTGATTGAACCAGGCCCCGGAGTGGCGATGTGTCACCCCTGCCCGCCATTTGATCCATCCGCCACCGGCTTTGTTGTACATACATGATGGCCCCAACCAGTGGAGGTATTGGGTGCCGTTAGTCCCGGGAAGGATACAGGGGAGAGGTAAATTGTGGCGAACAGTGTTGTCATGGAGTTCAGACGTTCAGAAAATGTGCTTGGATGTTGAATGCTTGCTTGTGGTTTGGAAGTGCAAGATGGAAATAAATACATACACACGCATACACACACACTACTGATGAAAGTTTTGATGACGGGAGAACCACCTGGTTCCAGAAGGACTTTAATGATGGGTAGGTCTTTTGGCTCACCACGTGCCTCCCCTTATTACCCTCCCCTTCATTTCATGGTGTTATAAAGTGACTCCGGAGATCTGCTGGGGCCCACGTCACGAAGCGCAAAATAAGTGCAAATGGTCAAGGTGAGAATAGCCCCCCGGGTTCTCTTCCTCCCTTCCTCGCTGTCTCTACGTATCTTTCTCTCTATGTCTCTCTGCCTCTCTCTGTCTCTCTATATGTCCCTCTGCCTCTCGCTGCCTCTTTCGCTCGCCCTCGCTCTCTGACTCTCGCTCTCTCGCTCTATCTCGCTCCCTTTAGCTCTCTCGCACTCTCTCGCTCTTACCTTCTCTTTCACTTTCTCTCGCTCTCTCTCGTTCTTCGTCGTTCTCTCTCTCTCTCGCTCAGCGCTCCCTGTATCGCTCTCTTTTGCTCTCTCTTGCTCTTTATCTCGCTCTCTCGCTTTCTCTGTATCTCGCTCTTTCTTCCGCTCTCTCTCGCTCTTTCTTTCTTTCTTTCTCTCTCTGTCTCTCTCTCGCTCTCTCTCTCTCTCTCTCTCTCTCTCTCTCTCTCTCTCTCTCTCTCTCTCTCTCTCTCTCTCTCTCTCTCTCTCTCTCTCTCTCTCTCTCCCTCTCGCTCTTTGTCGCTCTCTCTCTCTCTCTCTCTCTCTCTCTCTCTCTCTCTCTCTCTCTCTCTCTCTCTCTCTCTCTCTCTCTCTCTCTCTCTCTCTCTCTCTCTCTCTCTCTCTCTCTCTCTCTCTCTCTCTCTCTCTCTCTCTCTCTCTCTCTCTCTATCTCTCCCTCTTTCTCTCTCTCTCTCTCTTTCTCTATCTCTCTCTCTGTCTCTCGCTCGCTATCTCTCGCTCGCTCTCTCTCCCTCCCCTCTGAGCAAACACCTGCTTCCCTCATATCAGGGCGCTGGGCCGGCCGCCGAGTCGGGGATCCCATAACACTGGGAGGAGAACAGGCGATAACCGTTAATCTGGGTTAACTCGTGAATTCTCCTCGGGCGCTGAGTTACTTACACATAGCATTACGTGTCTCCGAGACTTTCTCCCGCTTGAGTGTTACCGGGTAATGTTACCAATCAACTAAACGCAAGAAGTTTATTTCTATATGGAACCGGAAGTTTATTTCTATATCTATATCTTTCCACCCTGGAAGGAAAAATTATGCTCAAAATGGTCATCTGACGGTCTGTCATTAAGACACCAAAGTACTGGCACACGCGCCAGGTCACCGTTCGTGACCTGACAGGAAATGGACCTGAGGCCTCCAGACAATTATAGAGGACTTGGTGGTTCATGCCATGCGTTTTATGTTTCGCTAAGTTAAGCCTAAGACTTGAAGCGAACAAGAAGTAAACTATGACTACAAACAAACCACGCGACCCGACACGAGGTCACTCACGCTCCCGTTTATCGCCCGTTCTTCAACTGTATCACGTCACCGTAATGTGGGACCCCTCAGCATCGTACATGTGGCTGGACGGAATATAAAATTGAAAGTTAGCCCTGTAATGTCGATGACCCAGGTCGACCTGGCTCCGTCCGGAAAGCCGCAGCACCCCTCCCCCGTATTAAGTGCCGTTACCGGAATGTTGTTCAGAAAGCGTTGAACATATGTCACATGGAGAGAATCTACCCAACAATTCGTGAATTCACAGGAAGCATAAAGGCAATCCCTGTATTTTCGGTGCCATATCCCCAAAAACTTTGTATACGTCAGGAATATGCAAATTTGACTCGCATTTAGATGTGTTGAAATCCAGTCGGAAATCTTGTACGTTGTGGCCAGATTTGCGTCGATTGGCGCATGCACGCGCGCGTTGACGGCCATCCGGCCCGGACTACGGGCGGATCTAGCCCGCCGGTTTCGGGGGGGGGGCAACTTTCGGCTTTCGGCGTCAGCCTACCCTGCTCCCCCCCCCCTCCCCGACCAGTGCCGTACCTAGGAATTGCATCAGGGGGCGGTGGAACGGATTTTGAGGGTGCCCATCCTCCCACTATTTTTTGGTTTAAAAGCACCAGATTTCGACCACTATTTGGCAAAGTGGCCCATTAAAAAAAAAAAAAAAAATGACAGCATAATTTCCTGTGCAGGGGCCCCAGCCTACCTACACCGTTTCTTAGTTACCGGATTCTTGTTCTTGTTTACCACAACGTTCACGTTCACGCTCAACGTCCTGTATATACCACGTCAGCGTTCGTGCACGTGTGCACACTGGCGGATCCGATTTTATCAACTCTTGCTGTAAGCAGAACTTGAGCAGCATAGAACCCTCAATGCGTGTCAGAATATGCTATGCTACCATATTGGGCTTCCAAACAATTAGGAAAATACCTTTAAAATTAAAGATTCTTTCATCCGGAAAATTGTTTTTTAACCTTGGCAAAGGTTACTCCATTTTAATTTAGTTTACATCTGTTGGTTTGGGAGGGGCCAAAAGACACCATACTCCCCCTTTAAGCGCTTCGGTGGGGGGGGGGCATGGCCGGAATGTCCCCCTCCCTGGATCCACCAGTGGACATGAGGCGGCATAGTGCACGGGTAGGATCACACAAATGACACCCTGGTACACATGACCACCGATAAATACCGCCCTGACTTGAGGCGACATAGTGCACGGGTATGGCCACACAAATGACACCCTGGTACACATGCCAACATGTAGCCACCACCATGACCTGAGGCAACATAGTACTATGGTACGATCACTCAACTGACACCCTGGTACACATGACCACCTATAAACACCGAACTGACCTGAGGCGACATAGTGCACGGGTATGGCCACACAAATGACACCCTGGTACACATGACCACCTATAAACACCGAACTGACCTGAGGCGACATAGTGCACGGGTATGGCCACACAAATGACACCCTGGTACACATGACCAACTATAAACAGCGCCCTGACATGAGGCGACATAGTGCACGGGTATGGCCACACAAATGACACCCTGGTACACATGACCACCTATAAACAGCGCCCTGACATGAGGCGACATAGTGCACGGGTATGGCCACACAAATGACACCCTGGTACACATGACCACCTATAAACACCGAACTGACCTGAGGCGACATAGTGCACGGGTATGGCCACACAAATGACACCCTGGTACACATGGCCACCTATAAACAGCGCCCTGACATGAGGCGACATAGTGCACGGGTATGGCCACACAAATGACACCCTGGTACACATGACCACCTATAAACAGCGCCCTGACATGAGGCGACATAGTGCACGGGTATGGCCACACAAATGACACCCTGGTACACATGACCAACTATAAACAGCGCCCTGACATGAGGCGACATAGTGCACGGGTATGGCCACACAGATGACACCCTGATACACATGATCACCTGTAGCCAGCACCATGACCTGAGGCGACATAGTGCACAGGTACGATCACACAAATAACACATTGGTACACATGGCTACCTGTTGCCACCGCCCTGACCTGGGACGCAATGCTGCCAGGGTAGGATGATAATGATGTCACTCGGCCAGGAATGGTGACCTTGTCAACGCCATCCGTCTTTCCATAGCGGAACACGTACCGCTTCTGGATCCGCAGCATGCTCTGGTAACTGAAATCACGTAACATTTTCCCGTTATCGCCTGTGTGATACTTTGAAGAGGAATATTGTTTTTTATGACGCATTCAAGTGCAAGAGCGTGTGGCGTCACAAACCTCCCACGCTGATTGTTCGCGAGTGGACTAGGTAATCCCACCAGCTGCCGGATTTCAACTCCCTGCCAAATGACCTTTAGGCTTGGTTGGTTTCCACCACATGCAATCATCATACAGTGCTCAAGCTATAGGTCTGCGTAGGGCTGTTGGGTACTGCACACAACTAAGCTGGCATTATACAATGGTAGACGAGCATATACAACTTGACACTTTTATTCCTTTGAGGTAAATCTTTTATATCCTTCTTTTTATATCTTTAGTCAGAATTCTTGCTTTAGTCTTTGACCTTAATTATTGCAGAAAAATAACATCTGACACCCACCAAAAGCCCAATGCAGATGCACCGCAGCTGATCGAGACGCATTGGGGTTGGAAACCAGTCTGATGGATATGACTGAAAATCCAAAATTGGCCTCCTCACACCGTGTTCCGATACGAAAACCCCATGAACCTTAAGGTACGAAGGGTTGCTTTCAAAAGAGTATTTAAACATGACAAATGATTGCCGAAAGAAGAAAAATCTACTACATGATTGTATACTTCCGAAATAAAATAAATATACTAATTGATTACACAATTGCCGCATAAAATAAGTATACTACTCCACTCGCGACCAATATACTACTTGGTGACACAATTGTGCGCAGTCTCTGAGTAGTAAAACAAAATACATACTTGCGTTCGTTTCTTATCACTCATACGGATATCATGACCAAAATATATTCCAAACTTAGCTACAGCTGATACAAATCATGCGCACCAAATGCAAAACTAAAGTGATTGTAATAAAGTAATTTAGAAAATTCCTCTTCATGCTTTAATATAACATCATCCATTCTGCATGATTATGTCCTACATTACAATGTATTGTATGCATAAGAAATGCGATACACTTCATTAATAATCTCAGATGTTGCATTTGATGAGCAAGTGGTTCTACCTCGGTTCTTCTACGACGTATCAGACTATCATAATATAATCCCGTCGGTTGTGGAATTCGAACCCAAGATCCTACGATCATGAGTCCAACTCGCTACCGACTGTGCTAACCAGCCCATTTACATTCACATTGCATTTACACCTTTCCCTGGACGCCTAACATCGTGAATTTGGAGACACATAAACCCCAGATATGACCTTTTCCTCCCCTGGCTCAGCATCTTGGTGCAACGAGGCCGTACAAATGCTCGTCGTCCGGTCTGGCCTACCAGGGTGGAGGCACCTGCTCCAGATATGACCCCTTCGGAGTTTGGAGGTTGCGAGCTGTGGAGGTTATGAATACCTTGGAGTTGTGGAGGTTATCAGCTGTGGAGGTTATCAGCTGTGGAGGCTGTCGGCTGTGCAGGTTATGACCCCTTTGGGTATGTTGAATTTGTGGAGCTGATGAGCTGTGGAGGCTATGAGCTGTGGGGGTTATGAGCTGTGGAGGTTGTGATACGCTGTCGCTCCAGACTACCTGTAAAGTGGACAGACATGTCCGTCGGCGACCTCATCTGCCCCAGGTGACCTACGACCGTGACCCCAAGTGACGTACGACAAACGTGCGACCTACGTACGTTTGTCTGACCCGCCGACGAGCCCACCTTCTCCAAGTGACCTGTGAAGTGTACAGGTCCCGACCGTCGGGGAGGACCTTAATCAGCGCCGAACAGTGACCGGAGTCGAGCACGTTCTGGGCAAAGTCCGCCTTCGGGTTCCTGCGACGGTCCGCCGGCTCCTTGAGAGCCTCCACGATGTCATCCAGCTCTAGGCCCAGGTTCATCCATCTGCCAGGTCACATCAGGTCGGATTCGGCAATGTCACTGCACCAGGTGAGCCTAAGTCCTGGGATTGGTGTGCAGCCGTTGGGTCAGGTGAGCCCAATTCCATCGACTCACTTATGAAGCATAATTTCGGTTTCGGTGTTTTCGGTTGAGTATGAATTGCATGACATTTACAGTATCAAATCTCCAGAAATCAAGTGCAACGTCGGGTTAGAAACGTTATCACGGGGAAAATATGGATGAAAATACAGACAGGCTGAAGCAAAGCGCCGTGGTAACTCAGTCCCGTGCTGGCTGAAGACAATCAGGAGACCGACCTGCTCGGCAGGTCATGTCCTGTGTCACTGACCTATTGTATCAGGTACATATTTCAAGCAACTGACCAGCCCTCATTTCATCCACACTTCACTGACACAACGCGCAGTGATACAACCAGCATAAAGCAACATTAGGGGCACTGACGCACGGTAGACCCCATACCACAGCGACACCAGGTCACTAACTTGACCCCGGGGTCGCCCGGGATGGTGGGCTTGAGGTCGACGCCGTCCACCAGTCCGTTCAGCTGTTGGTTGATGAGATCCACCTGGCGGGGAGCCGTGGTGGTAAATATTCCACCGGCGAGTGGATATCACACGGCACTGGCGAGTGGATATCACATGGCACCGGTGAGTGAATATCACACGGCGCTGGCGAGTGGATATCACACGGCACCGGTGAGTGGATATCACACGGTACCGGCTAGTGGATATATCACGATACTGGTGAGTGGATATCACACGACACCGGCGAGTGGATATCACACGACACCGTGGAGTGGATATCACACGGCATCGGCGAGTGGATATCACACGACACCGGCGAGTGGATATCACACGACACCAGCAAGCGAATATCAAACAAAGCCACGGTGTCACCAACGCTCGCGTCAGCAAACTAAACGGTATCAGCGGACCAAAGGGCTCCAAGCGAAGCACGCCACGTGTTCTGTGCATCTCAGCACGCTAAGGAGGAAACATGTTAGATATATGAACAGACAAACATGTTATGCAGTGTGGAACCATTAACAACACGCCGCCAAATAACAAACAAACAAGTTACGTAGTCTGCAACAATTAACAGCCACCAGAGGTGCCCCGTCCACAACGATCTGTGCTGGTATGGAACATACATCTTCCTCCTCTGGATCGTACCTGCTGCTAGTAAGGACCACACCTGATGTCAGAAGGGCTCAGGTCTGGCTGTGGCCACGTACCTACCTGGTGCCAATATGGATCAGTGTCGCCATGCTGGGAGATCATCGAGTTCACCCAGTCATCGTTGGTTTTGATAAACTTGCTGAGCTTGTCACACATCTCCTGTCCTTGCCCCTGACAGTAGCCAGACATGACATTCTGAAGATAGACATGGCACCAGCATCAGACAGCTGCCCAGCAAGCCACACAACAAAATCGATATATGACCAGTGAAGAAGCTACATAACCAGGGCTCACCATGCATTTTTTTGCTTGGTATATCACACCCTTCTAAATCGAAAGCTTGGAATTCAAGGCATAAAGTTAGTTAGTTATTTGGGTTTCAGGGCAAAATCGACGTCATTGACCAAATAACACCCATTTCAGGGCCGAGCACAGCCACAGCATACTGGTGATCATAAGCAATGCTATCCGAGATTATCGTACGCCAATTAACTTAAATGACCTTGGAGCGATTCATAGCCCACGTCTATCCTTACCTACCTATCCCAACATGGTTGCAAAGTTGTGACATTTTGATGATCGATGACAATGCAACTTCAATTGCTATTAAAATAATAACTTTTCAGTATATTTCCTACGTTTCGGCTATTGCCTTCATTGTAGCCTGATGAAGCAATAGCCGAAACGTAGGAAATACGCTGAAAAGTTATTAATTTAAATATCAATTGAAGTCTCATTGTCATCGATCATCCTATCCCAGCATGTTAGTCCAGTTATGTCCTCACTGTCCAGTGCATGACGACGAGGTGTTGGGTGATGTTGGCCTCCGCCAGGCCGGCGGCGTATGCCTGAACTGTGTCCGGGTAGTCGCCGTTGGTCTGCACCTCGAGGAAGTCCCATCTGAGAGGCACACAGACCCAGTGGATACCGGTGAGTTGTGCTGCACAACGCCTGACAATATTGGGAATTCAGAGCATGTCATTATGTATGACGTAGTCTTGTTGGTAAGTAGCAGGCATTTACAGTTCAAAATTGTTAGTTTTGACTTTATCCTTGGAGAACTACTTTGGAAATTACCTAAGCTATACTTCTGTACCTATCACTTATAGTTAACACCACCATACCTCAAGACTTTGCAAGTGAAAATGGCATTCCCTTTAGCACGAGTCATCATCCAATATCATTTACTCACCCAGTCTCATTGTATTTGTTAGTCAGGTTGGCTTGTGCTACCCAGTTTTCAACAACTCCAGGGTGTACTTCGAACTTGTGATCTGCATTGTACGTGACACTTACTATGGCTGCATCACATGTCAGGAGAATGGCTGCATATGCCACACTGAGCAGAAACACCCTCATTCTTTGATCCTGGGGAAGCAGAATCACATGCAGGATAGTTGGTACAATGCCAGTGAGCTTGAGGATTTCTGAATAAAGTGCGGTAGCCGGTGACTCCAAATACCATATTAATGGCCAGAAGCGGAACATTTGGTAGCTCTAGTCACATATTCCGCGGTAAGCTTCTTGGCAGTCTCAGGACAGCTTCACATCAATCGAACCTTTAAAAGGTGAATAAATCGTAGAAGTGACCTTCAGAGTAGAAAGTAACCTTGATTAGCCAGCTTCGACCATTAGCTACAGCTCTCCCAGTTAACACCAGTCTTGCATTATGCAGCAAACCATCTTGCCCTCATGTACCACCCCATGCTGTACATACACAAGCTTGCTGAAGAGATGGTCCCGAGGACTACAACTAACCAAAACAGCCCAGCAACAAAGCCGTGAGCTACACGGAAGCCGCCCACACTAATCCGGCTCAGACGCGGCCGCGGGCCAGACGGCAGCCGCCGGCTCGCCCCGACACCGCCCAGCCCGGCATGGCCCGGACCACCCTACAGACGGCAGCCGCCGGCCTGCCCCGACACCGCCCAGCCCGGCATGGTCCGGACCACCCTACAGACGGCAGCCGCCGGCCTGCCCCGACACCGCCCAGCCCGGCATGGCCCGGACCACCCTACAGACGGCAGCCGCCGGCCCGCCCCGACACCGCCCAGCCCGGCATGGCCCGGACCACCCTACAGACGGCAGCCGCCGGCCCGCCCCGACACCGCCCAGCCCGGCATGGCCCGGACCACCCTACAGACGGCAGCCGCCGGCCGCCCCGACACCGCCGAGCCCGGCACGGCCCGGACCACCTTACAGAAGCAGTCGCCGGCCCGCCCCGACACCGCCCAGCCCGGCATGGCCCGGACCACCCTACAGACGGCAGCCGCCGGCCCGCCCCGACACTGCCCAGCCCGGCAAGGCCCGGACCACCCTACAGAAGCAGTCGCCGGCCCGCCCCGACACTGCCCAGCCCGGCATGGCCCGGACCTCCCGACAGAAGCAGCCGCCGGCCCGCCCCGACACCGCCCAGCCGGGCATGGCCCGGACCACCTTACAGAAGCAGTCGCCGGCCTGCCCCGACACCGCCCAGCCCGGCATGGCCCGGACCACCCTACAGACGGCAGCCGCCGGCCCGCCCCGACACCGCCCAGCCCGTCATGGCCCGGATGACCCGGACCACCCTACAGACGGCAGCCGCCGGCCCGCCCCGACACCGCCCAGCCCGGCATGGCCCGGACCACCCTACAGACGGCAGCCGCCGGCCCGCCCCGACACCGCCCAGCCCGGCATGGCCCGGACCACCCTACAGACGGCAGCCGCCGGCCTGCCCCGACACCGCCCAGCCCGGCATGGCCCGGACCACCCTACAGACGGCAGCCGCCGGCCTACCTCGACACCGCCCAGCCCGGCATGGCCCGGACCACCCTACAGACGGCAGCCGCCGGCCTGCCCCGACACCGCCCAGCCCGGCATGGCCCGGACCACCCTACAGACGGCAGCCGCCGGCCCGCCCCGACACCGCCCAGCCCGGCATGGTCCGGACCACCTTACAGAAGCAGTCGCCGGCCCGCCCCGACACCGCCCAGACCGGCATGGCCCGGACCACCTTACAGAAGCAGTCGCCGGCTCGCCCCGACACCGCCCAGCCCGGCATGGCCCGGACCACCTTACAGAAGCAGTCGCCGGCCCGCCCCGACACCGCCCAGACCGGCATGGCCCGGACCACCTTACAGAAGCAGTCGCCGGCCCGCCCCGACACCGCCCAGACCGGCATGGCCCGGACCACCTTACAGAAGCAGTCGCCGGCCCGCCCCGACACCGCCCAGACCGGCACGGCTTGGACCACCCCGACATTACCTCGACGGTGAGCAACTAGTGCGTCAGTTGGAAAGATATGCTGCATCCTATTCGAGCTGTGAAGAATGTGCTGTTTACTGTGCAAATGTTGCGAATATTTGGTAAATAGCCACACAATATAATAACCATGAGGAGCTAGTTACCATTCTCATCTGACTTTATTCTGCTATTGCTCTTGCACCCGTCTCCAGGTGGTTCACATTTATCCCTGTCCACTAAATCCGTCGGATTGCCTCTGCTGAATGACCTATGTCCGAGACCCTCCTGATAACGAGCAGAATCGCATCTATCCAAACAGATTCGCTCCATTCGCACAGACCGACCATAGGGTGTAACTTTTTATGTGAATAGGGTGGTCTGGGTCATAGTAAACGCATAGTTTTGCCTATATAAGCTTGATATGGAGATCAGTTGATATTATGGGTTTTTCTAACCTAACACTTTCACATCCAAGAAGTCGATGGACGGTGTTGAAAATTGCAGATCACCCTGATTATTGTCGTGCATGCTGTTTGCCATCTGGTGACAGCCCCTTATATTTCATTCGCCCCCACATATCAAATATAAATCAAGAGTAGGCCAGAGATGTGAGCTCTCCTTTAGAAGCAGCCGCATTTCCCATTGGCCAGGGTAAGTGCACGCGTCGTTCCGTCCGAGCCATGCTCCTATCGCCATGACTTCTTCTATATGCAGTGTTTACCGTGATGTAAAGGATCGCTGTCGTGACGAGTCACGCCCGGGAGGAACACTGTCGTGACGCGTCACGCCAGGGAGGAACACTGTCGTGACGCTCAGCCAGGAGGAACTGTCGGACGCGTCACGCCCGGGAGGAACAGTCGTGAGCGTCACGCCCGGGAGGAACGTCGTACGCGTCACGCCCGGAGGAACACTGTCGTGACGCGTCACGCCAGGGAGGAACTGTCGTGAGCGTCCGCCCGGGAGGAACACGTCGTGACGCGTCACGCCAGGGAGGAACGTCGTGACGTCAGCCCGGAGGAAACTGTCGACGCGTCACGCCCGGAGAACGTCGACGCGTCACGCCAGGAACACTCGACGCGTCACGCCAGGGAACTGTCGACGCGTCACGCCCGGAGGAACACTCGGATGCGTCACGCCAGGGAGGAACACTGTCGTGACGCACCAGGAATAAAATAATATTCCAAATACATGAATAAAGCTGCAGTCCATGCGCACAATACGAAATAACTCCCCTCTTCAAGATAGATATAAAGAAGCCGTTGAGCCTTAAGTTGGTTTTTCAAACCGAACAACGCGGGGTTGCTGCCTAGTATGGCTCACGTGTAGCCGTTTTCAGTCGATGGCTGGCGGGCGTCCGGGCCTGGCGTGGCTCCAGGAATGACTGCGCCGCCGCCGCCGCCGATGCGCCGTGGGTGGCGCCACAGAGCTGGCCTCGGCCGGTGTGAAGTGCGGTCTCAGCTGGCCCGCTCTCACGGCCTGCGCCTCGGAAACGCGCCTGCTATATGGAACAGTGAGGTGCGGCCTGATAACCGGCATGGTGTCAGGATATCCGGAACTGGGACACAGTCAGATACCGCGCCACGGGCGGAGCTTCCAGGATATTATTTGGAGGAAGGAATGCCGTATTGAGATGGGAGAGATGCGAGAGTTGATAATGACAAAGCGCATTTGTGGTTCGTGCTGATGAAAGGCTGTATGTTGAATATTTATCATCATTTTTGGAGGGACGAGAATCAAAGGTGTGGAGTGACTCCAGATAAGGAAATGCTTGCTAAGATGAGTGGGCATATCCCACCCAGCCCTTGTGCACCCAAGCTGGGTGGGTATATCCCACCCAACCTCTGTGCCCCCAAACTGGGTGGGCATATCCCACCCAGCCGTTCTGTCCCCAAACTGGGTGGACATGTCCCACCCAGCCCTGGTGTCCCGAAACTGGGTGGACATATCCCACCCAGCCCTTATGCCCCCAAGCTGGGTGGTTACTGTGCGAGTAACTGCCCTTTTTCTTAAGGAAGTCTCAGATTGATATGGCTTGGCCAAAACGGCATGCGATTTTTCACTCATATTCGTCCTCCAGTAGCAGTATCTGATGAAATTATTATCTTTGTACACAAATATAACGTCACTAAATGCAGCTGGGTTTTTGAGACATACAATTGGTCTGCATTAGGATACTTGCTGAAAGTTAGTGTTTTTTTTTTTTTTTTTTTTTTTTTTTTTTTTTTTTATTTTTTTATTTCTTGTATTTATTTTTTTTTTTTTTTTTGTGGGTTTTCCCCCCCTCCCCTCCCTTTTTTTTTTGTGTGTTTTTTTTTTTCCCCTTTTTTTGGGGTTTTTTTCTTTTTTTTTCTTTTACCCAAATGTTGTGGGGAAAAACACGCAGACTTGGCGTAAGTTATAATCAGAACATCAGTAGCAGAGAGGCGTTCCGCAGGTACTTAGCAATTTCACGACTTCTAGTGTCCATTTGACCGCTTCCCAAGGCATAGTGGTGGGCGTTAAAGTCTCCCATGATGAGGATTGGTTGGGGGCCTGGAGGAGCAAATCAGTCAGCTTATACGGCATGGAGACTGCAGCTGACGGTGAGATGCAAAGTGATGTGATAGTGGTTTAGAATTTGGCGATTTGAAGGGTGACCGATACGCAAATTAAAATTGCGTAGCGGTCACTCCTCCCAGCCAAGTTCAAATCTCCACTAGTAGTGGAGGTCTGAACTTGACTGGACGACAAGGAATGCTGTAAGTGATGAGTATGGCTGCACCCCATCTCCGAGTTGACCCGTTGAAGTTACCAACATGCCAAGCGCAATCTGAAATACTGTTCCAGCTTGAGTCTGAATCCCGAAGGTGTGTTTCTTGTAGCGCGACTAGTAATGGTTTTTGTTGTAGGATTTCGGATTTAATCTCTATGAACATGGACTGGAAATGGTATTCCACTGGCGGAAGAGACCCATTGCTGAACGTGATCGAACCAGCCGATGCTATACTATTTGGGAGTGGAGCGGTGGTTGGGGGAAATTCTGATCGGGCGGATCGCGGGAGTACTGTGTGCCGAGTCAGACACAACTGGCTGTTGGGCTCTGGTGACATAGACTTTGCAGGCTCCGACGGCGGTACGCTCGGTGCGACCCGTGTGTTCGGCAGGTTCGGTCGGTCGGTCTCGTGTAGGAATCAGATGAGGTTTTGGCAGGGGTTTGAGAGGTAGAATTGGATGTGGTGAGAGGGTCGGTCTGGCAGGAGGCAGGAAAGGCAGGGGTTTGGAAGGAAGATAGTCGTTCTCGAGTCGCGGAAGAAGGCCGGATCACATGAACCCCGGAGAGGTCGTGTGGCACCAGCTGACTGTGATTCGCACCTCGAGGGCGCTCTGGAGCCCTCCTTATTTGCTGGCGTCGGTTTTGTGCGCGATCGCTCTTACGAGGAGCCTCCCCGCGGAACGTCCTCTTATTTCTTCCTCTGGTGTCCTCAAGCAAGCGCAGCTGCCAGCAGTTTTCGGTACTTTCACTTGACAAATTATTCGGCCACATTGTGTTCGAGTTGAACGCGCAAATCATGAGTTCATTGTCCACTTTGTACATTTTAAGCATTTTAATTAACGTTTTAAAAGAAACAAATTTTGTCGATGACAATGGCATATTCAAGAACGGATTTTCACAAGGGCACCTACCTGGTTTGGCGCATTACCATATAATCATTGGATGTTGAATGGAGAGAATAGAATAACTATATCCGCCTAGTGCCCCACCGATTTGTTTTTGCGAAGGTCGGCACCTGCCAAGATTACTTTACAATGCGAGTCTGTGCATGTGAAGTTCACACATGCAACACATGATTGCACAGATTAAGTGCACATGAGAATATCAAACTGGCGCATCGATTCTGCTCCCATCGAAGCAAGGAACTGTGATCATCATTATCATCATGAATTTCGGAGGTGTCCATCAAATCCATTTTCGGTTTTCCACATCAATGACAAGGGTGCGAACACGAAACAGATAGATAATGCATATTTTCAAGAGCAAAGCAGGTTGCGATATCCGAATATTGGCAAAGCCACCGACTTTTGGAGGAATGTGCACTAGGCGCCTCTCTCGCATTATGTGGCAGACAGTTTCACGCTCTTACCGCTCGGCACACGAATGCCCGTCTCGCGAATTCATTTCGCATGTATGGAATGTGAAGCTGTCCATCAGCAGTCGCCCTTGTGCTACGCTGGGAAACAGGGCGACTAGTGATATGATTATGTCAAATGAGCTCAGGTGCGTTTGTGTCGATAAAAATGTACATGAATTGTACATCTCTTCTTTTATCATACGGGCCACACTCGGCCATTGTAGGTCATCGAGCGTTTCAGCCACTCCGTCACCTTAGTCCAGCGACGATGCGAACACCAATGTTGATTCACTTTTGCACCATTTTTTGCTGATTAAAATTACATCCACCTCTTACTATTCATGCAATGTCGTACGTGGCGGAACACGAGCGCTTCAACGGATAGCTGCATAGTCTCGCATACATGCGGTGCCCCATCGTAGCCAGTACGATGGCATGCGGTGCCCCATCGTAGCCAGTACGATGGGGATACAGCAGCAACAGCGCATGATGGTCGCAATGTGCTGCTCCCAGGAGAGGCAGTCGTCCACGGTGACACCCATAATTTGAACGTAATGTGACAGTTTTATTTCTGAGCTTCCAAAGTACCCATACGATGCAATGCCCATTTATCTTTTAACGCCGTCATTTCAGGATTATCAGTTCGGTTTTTGAGCGGCTTACTTTTAGCCAATTTCGGTTATACCAGTGTATTACGGAGGTCGGGGTAGCTTTGACGCCTTGTTTCAGCACTGGGAGATTTGATATTACATCTGCGTCCAAAATCTGATTGCAATCGGCGTAAATGACAATCAATTGCCAAATGACAATTGCCGTGCGGTATGTGTGGTTACGATGTCGTTGGTGAATATGACGAAGAGCACGGGGCCCAATATAGAGCCCTGTACCACCCCATGCCTCACCAATAGGACCTCAGAATGCTCGACATACTGCATGCGATTGCTAAGTCATGCGGCGAACCACTGGCCGTCGATACCGTACCACCCTAGCTTCTCCAGGAGGCCGTGCTCGACGCTGTCAAATGCTTTTGAGGTGTCGGCGGTGACTAGTGACGTCATCGTGCATCGTCAACATTACTCGTCGCATATATGGCGCAGCATTCAGCCTGTCCGCCTCCGTAGATAGGCCCAATGCCTCTCCTCCCTTCGGTACGCCACTGCTGCCGGTGCGATTAGCCGTCTCGCCGGCGCCGGCGGGTCGGCGGGTCGGGTCGTGGGGGAGGGGGGGGGGTGTCGGGGAGGGGTCACACGGAACTCGTTTTAGCCGTCTCGCAGGGGACGGCGACCCGGCGGGACGGGTCGGCGGGGCGAGTCGGGGAGGGGTCACACGGAACTCGTTTTAGCCGTCTCGCCGGGGCCGGCGGGTCGGGGAGGGGTCACACGGAACTCGTTTTAGCCGTCTCGCCGGGGCCGGCGGGGCGGGTCGGCGGGGCGAGTCGGGGAGGGGTCACACGGAACTCGTTCACCGGCTGCGGAACGTCTGCTGACACCATGCCGGCTCTCAGGCCGCACCTCATTGTTCCGTACAGCAGGCGCGAGGCGAGGCCGTGAGAGCGGGCCAGCTGAGACCGCACTTCACACCGGCCGAGGCCAGCTCTGTGGCGCCACCCACGGCGCATCGGCAGCGGCGGCGGCGCAGTGATTCCTGGCGCCCCGCCAGTCTCGGACGTCCGCCAGCCATCGACTGAAAACGGCTACACGTGAGCCATACCGGGCAGGAACCCCGCGTTGTTCTGTTTGATAAAAACGAATTTAAGGCTCAGCAGCTTCTTTTTATGTATATTGAAGAGTGCAGTTACTGCCAGGGGCGTCGATTTGTATCCTTTTGCGGGGGCCATGGCCCCCCAATGCTGATCTTGGCCCCCCAATGTTGATTTGGGCCCCCCCAATAACCCATGCTATTTTTATGCTGATAAAAAGCTAAAGGAAAAAGAAGAAGAAAAACACTGTGTAAGGTACATAGAAAACTTAGTTGATGTTAACCAGCACATTTTGTACTGAAAAAGAACAGATTTGGATTAGATAGTGGACTGAGTATCCAACTTTTGCTACACAATTCAAAATTATGTGCAAAAAAAACAAAATAGCTAGATTTCCCTCCAATGTGCAAGGAAAACTTACGCCATAAAATGTTAAGATTCGCTGATGATGCATTTTAAACCAGATTGTCTTTTTTTAATGTTAAGCCACAAAACAACAATTGGATTGTCATACTGATGTTTGTACACACCATCAATGGCAAAACCACACACATGTGAGCTTAAACAGGAAAAAATCCATTCTTAATTTCCAGTCATTGTCAAACTTGCATTGTCCAGTGAACAGCAGACAATCATCCTTGAGATTGTGGATATGCAAACTATAATTATCTTCAGCAGCCCACCTATCACACCATCAGCTTGATATTTACCTAGGTACCTACCTAAATGCCCAATAACAATGCATGCATTCAATATTGATATGGGGAAAACGAGAGCCATGTGTGGGCAAATCTGCCAGCTTATGATGCCATGACAGAGAAAACTCAGCAAGAAGCTGCATGGCCACTGCAATATAATTGGTATTCCTAAAAGAATAAAAAAGAAAGCTATGGCTCACATGACTTTTAAGCAAACCTTAGTCATCCACGACCAATGCTATACAAGAGAAATAGCCTTGACAAGCCCAATGTCTCGTACGCCGCAAAAACACCATTATTAAACGCCGCAAAAATACCATTATTTTAAAAGGTACACCAAAGTCGCATTCAAACCTTGATGACGTCACAGGTTTTTATTCGTATATTGCAGAAATTGGTAGCATCAGGCAAGTTTCAATTTAACTGCATGGGGGAGTGACTTTTTCAGGCGTACCGGACCACAGAGGTCATTTGCGCCACCTTTTTTGAAGCGAGTACGTTACATGTCTGACTATAAAAGCGGGTGTTTGCGATCAAGGTGCAGGCATGTGGACGTTTACATAAAGGGAATATTACGTTATAGTTTGTGTTATATTTTAGGCGCTGAAGGCGGGGCTAGGATGGGGACATCCCCCTAATGTCTAGATGGCAGGGGCGTCGATTTGTATCCTTTTGTGGGAGCCAGGGCCCCACCAGTGTTGATCTTGGCCCCCCAATGTTGATTTGGCCCCCCCCAATAACATATGCTATTTTGATGCTCATAAAAAAGTTGAAGAAAAAAAGAAGAAAAACATCATGCTAGGTACATAGAAAATGTAGTTGATGTTAACCAGCACATTTTGTAATTAAAAAAACAGATTTGGGTTAGATAGTTGACTGACTCTCCACCTTTAGCTACAAAATTCAAAATGGTGTGCACAAAAACCAATTGTCATTGTCAAACTTGCATACAATCCAGTCCCGTGAACAACAATCAGTTATCATTGAGAGTGTGGATATACAAACTATAATTAACCTCAACAGTCCACTCATCACACTATCAGTTTGATATTTGCCTGGTACCTAGGCACCTAGGTACATGCTGCAGAAAGACTTAGAAGAGCTTGTGAAGTGGTCCAAAAATGGCAGATGAAATTAAATTTTGATAAGTGCAAAATCATGCATGTATGCAGGGGCGTCGATTTGTATCCTTTTGTGGGGCCCCACCAATGTTGATCTTGCCCCCCCCAATGTTGATTTGGGCCCCCCCAATAACCTATGCTATTTTATGCTGATAAGAAAGCTAAAGGGAAAAAATGAAAAACACCATGCTAAGTAGAAACATTGATGTTAACCAGCACATTTTGTACTGAATAGAAACAGATTTGAATTAGATAGTGGACTGACTCTCCACCTTTTGCTGAAAAATTTAAAATTGTGTGCAAAAACAAACAAAACAGCTGGAATTCCCTCCACTGTGGAAGTACAGCTTACATCTTTCTGGGTTGGTTGGTTGGTTATTTGGGTTTACTGGCGCATTGACTGCGTTGGTCATACAGCGCCCATACAACTTGTCTTGTTCCCACCTTAAAGCACAATAATACCCAAAAGCTTCCGGAAAAAAAATTACAACCATGTTCACAAAAAATATAATTTTGTATTCAAAATCAGCTTAGGTTAGGTTAGGCTCGGTTAGGTTTCTTTTTTAAGGTTGAGAATTTTCAGAAAATAAATTAAGTGAAATTTTAATTTAGTTTAATTTTGATTCTCAAAAGATAGGTTAGGATAGGCTAGGTTAGGTTTTGTTGCATGGAAAAAAAAAAATGTTTATGCGATGTTACCGAACTCAAAGCCTTTTTGGCATTATTTTGCTCACAACCTGAAAAGTAAGCACAAAAAATAAGTGGGCCCAATCATCTTAGTCACCTTCATAAACATGGTATTCTGCATATTCTTCTTTGTTTTAAAGGAAAAAAAGAACACCTTAGACTGCAAGGTTACCAAATAATTTGGAATTTTGGGGGGAAACGATTTTGGAATTTTTTTAAAACGTTTTCCAACCTGAAAAGCCTAAACTAACCTAACTTAACCGAACCTAACCCATTTGCTTGCTATTTGGAGGCAAATGTGTGTAAAAACTTGTCTTGTTACCACCTTAAAGCACAATAATATCGATTTAGCTAGGTTAGGCTAGTTTAGTTGTTTACCTTGGAAAAATTGTTCAATCATTTTCAAAAATAAAATAAAATTGGAAGTTTTCCTTAAAAAGCAGCTGACATTAGGTTCGGGTAAGTTGGGTTCGGTTGTTCAATTTAGAAAATTTTCAGAATATATATTGCTTAATTTTTGTTTCTATTTTTTTTCTCCAAAGCAGGGGCGTCGATTTGTATCGATAGACACTAGCGCGCATTAAATGTCACACATCGTGATGGGCGTTCCTCAGAACATCCAAAATCGTAACATGCAAATACAAAATTCCAGTTACAGAAATTCCAGCGCCTGAAGTCTAAATTTGAGGTTACAGTGACAAATGTGACGGAGGTAAGACATCTGTGGTGCAATTGCGCGCAGTGTTTAATCCGGAGGCAAATCTCATGTGACGTCGTACTGATTCGTTTTTTGTGCTTCGCACATTCTGATGTATCGCACCTTCTGATGTATCTGCGGATTGGTGTGATTTTAGATAGTGAATAAATAGCTTGCTGATATTTAATTCCCAAAGGAACAGTAGTTGAAGAAGTTAGCAGGTAAGCTTGAAAAAGTCCAGTCCATGCTTTTTTCTGATTTGTGCTCAGTGTTTCCATGTTAATATCACATAACTACCACGTTTGTCTTCAAGAAGAGCTGTTTTTAGTTTAATTTTATTAAAATTTTCATTCCACTGCTCTTTGTGCCCTTTCTGCCCAGGATTGGGGCACCTAGTGTTGCATTTCCGTCCAGGGGTTGGCACACCTTTTGGTAAATTTACAGCTTAAGGTAATTTCTGATTAATTTTTTTCCCATGCAATGTTTAGGAATGTGATAAACACGATTTTGGTAAATTTGTGTTTTAAGGTGTTTTATGAATTCGTGGAATGTATCATTTCAATGCAATGTTTATGAATGTGACTCAGATGATGGGACCACTCATTTTCTATACAAATGCCTACATTTCAGGTTGTAAGCAAAATAACATCAACAAAAAGCTTTGAATTAGGTGACATAGGGTAAAGTATTTTTTAAAAATAAAATAAATGCAACATAACCTAACCTAACCTAGCTTAACCTCCCCTTGGAGAAAAACAAAACCAAAACATCAAGTTGTAAAAATTTCAAGCAATGTATTTTTTTTACAATAAAAAAATGTAACCCAATTTAACCTAACCTAACATAAGCTGCTTTTAAAGAAAAAAATATATCTCTGTCAAATTTTGGAACAATTTTTGCAAAAAATGTCGAACTTAAAACACTTAAACTAATCTAACATCACCAAACATAGCCCATTTGTTTGCTTTATGGAGGCAAATGTGTAATAACTTGCCTTGTTACCACCTTAAAGCACAATAATTATGGTTAGATTAGGTTGGGTTAGGTTTTTCATTTGTAAAATTTCAATAAAATAAATTGCTAGATATTTTTCCAATCTTGTTTTTATAGTTGTTTTCTCCAAGGTCAGCTTAGGTTACATTAGGTTATGTTGAATTTTTAATGTATTTCTTTTAATTGCTATGTTACCTAACTCAAAGCCCATTTTTAATGTTATTTTGCTCACAACCTGGAAAGTAAGCATTTGCACAGAAACTGAGTAGTGCCATCAGCTTAGTGACATTCATAAACATTGCATTTGAAATTTAAATATAAAAATATTAATAAAATACATAAAAGCACACATTTAATGTCCTTTCCTCTGCAAATGCATGCCTTTCAATTGGGAGTAAAAAATAACACCAAAAAAGGGTGTGGTGTAAGGAAATATAGCATACAAATAATGTTCAAGATGTATGATAACCTTACCTAACATAGTTCAACTTCCCATACAAGAAATTAATTGTTTTTAATTTAAATTTTCGAGGCATTTTCTCAAATATTTTCAACTTAAAAAACCTAACCTAAGCTAGCCTGAACCGTTTATTATTTTTTTGTATAAAAATCATTAACAAAAATTATTTACCAACAAATGATTTTTTTTATAACTTACAACAAAAGCCTAACCTAACCTGACAAACCTCACCCCTTTGTATGCTTCATGGAGGTAAAATGTGTGTAAAACTTGTCTTGTGGTTACCTTAAACTGTGATAATACCTGGCTTTTTGGGTAATATTTCAGCTCATGGTACTCTCTGACTTCTTCTAATTTTTTTTTTAATGCAGTGTTTGTTAATGTGCTGAACATGATGTAACCGCTCATTTCCTCTGCAGATGCACACTTTTCATTTGTGAGGAAAAATAACGTGGAAAAGGGGGCTTGGATTTGAGTAATATAGGATGAAAAATAATGTTCAGATAAAAAAAAATGTAACCTAACCTAACCTAGCCTAGACTTCCATGCAAGAAATGATTATTTTTATGCCAAATTCTCCCCCCCCCAATTTCTTTTTTCTCAAACATTTTGAACTTAAAAAAGTCTAACGTAACCTAATCTAGCTTGAACCGTTTTTGAAGATTTTTTTTCATTTACTAACTTACAACAAAAGCCTAGCCTAACGCAATTAGACAAAACCTAGCTCCTTTGAATGATTCGTGGAGGTAAAAATGGGTGTAAAACATGTCTTGTGGTTACCTTAGACTGCAATAATATCTCTTTTTGTGCTACCTGGTGTACGTGATGAACCTCCATCTGCATGCTGCATGAGAGCATTGCACTTATTGGTTCACAAAGAACAATAACATTTTGAAAGTACAATATTTTCAGGAATGGAATCCTGTGCTGATAACATTTTCTGAGTTATAAATTTGCAGATCAGATCTACATCATTTGTGTTAATAAATATGAGAAATTCATAGAAATGCATACACCGGTTTGTAGACAAGAAGTTATTCTGATGATTTCTGATGTATTGGAAAATGACAAATTTTCATGATGGAAGCAGGCAAAGTTAAAGTACATATATCTCAATAAGTGGTCAGTTCACTAACAAGACAGCAAATTCACTCAAATAGCACTCAAAATGCCAGGCGGCCCACTCTTTTTGCAAGTTTAAAATCGATGACAATGCTTTCTTGAATCATGTTTAAAGCACATGAAGGAAATGTATTGCTGAGACTTGTTAGGAACTGATGTGTGTAACGTAATTAACATTTCTAATGTCCTGATGTTTGTACACAAAATATAGCTCACTATTGTAAATAGCATGGGAAGTATGATGCCATATATCATGGCTAATTTATGGTCAAACTGTTATGCAGCAGATTCCCTGCATTGTTACTTAGTTATTTGGGCTTTAGGGCACAGACCATGTTGATCACATAGCTCCCTGCATTGGTGTTAACTGATACATCAGTATGTTTGCAAATTCACTGATGAGTGAATCCATACCATTCTCACTGGGGTATAAAAGCTACATTATAACATTGTTTATACCGGGCGGCTGTGTCGGTGCATTGACGGCACGTTAAACTTTCGGTCAAAATTATGCCGTTTAACTTGAATGAATGGATCGGGTGGTGGGGCCAGGGTTCACGCAACAAGCTCTGCTTAGCAATCCGACCCTGGTTCATAAAGCCAGCCCAACAAGAACTCGGATGAAACTTATTAAAAAAAAAAAAAAAATGCATATAACAGAAACCCATCTCGATTGTCCTGCTTACTCAGGACACCATAGAAGTCAATGAAGCCAATGAAAACCATAGAAGTCAATGAAAATGTTACTTCATCCCCTGTATTGTTAATGGAAACAAGTCTCTTGAACCATATGTTATGTCCTTCACAGTGTTGCTCCATCCACCTCCAACTCCAACCCTGACCAAACTTCAGGAGCTCATCGTTCTCCAAAGCAGTGTGTTGAAGAAGGTATGTATTGTAGCATAACTACTCTGACCGGAATTCCATGGTATCCATGTTGCCTTGCAATCCATCCTTGCTGATCCATGTAGCAGATGTTTGACTTTCCTCAAACTGTCTGGATAACTGGGGAGTTGAAATCACATGTGTGATGAAACAGATGAACTATTCCTGGATTCTTATGTTGCATCATTGCATGGCACAGTGACATACCGAATGGGGAGGGGGAATTGTGGGAAGTTCCCTCACCCCCCCCCCCGTCCTGATAGGTTGTGGGGCCCCCAAGAGTCCGCCGAGCTTAGGAAAAAAATGCGCTATGCTCCCTAAGAATTTCACTCGGTCGACCAAAAATCGCACCGGGGCTCAGAAAAATCACATTCGGGGCCCCCAAACGTAGTGCAGGGGCCCCGATAATGACGCTGGGGCCTCAAAAGTTTGCACCTGGGCCCCTGAAAATCACGTTGGGGCCGCAAACAAGTCGTGCCGGGATTCAAGAAAATCACGACGGGGGCCACAAACGGTCGGGCCGGGGCCTCCTGAAAATCACGCCGAGACTGGGGTATTAAGAATTATCACCCGGGCCCCTGAAAATCACGCCAGAGGCCTGATAGGTCCCACCGGGGCTCTAAAAGTCTCGTTGAGATCACCCAACAAATGAAGCCGGGTGAATGAAAAACAGTCCGGACACGGAAAATCAATCTGGGATCTCAACAATAGCTCCAAAAGCCCACACAACTTGTTGGGCCCCCACAAACGTGTCGTAGCCACCGCAAGGGATCCCAACAAGTGACGACGGGGCCCAAAAAATCGCACTTAGACAAAAACAAATTCACGCCGCTTCTCTTGAAAATCTCACTGGGGCCAAAACGTCGTGCCGGAGCCCCACAAGTTGCAGCTGGCTTCCCAAGTACCAATATATACCCGGAATGTCACCTTGCGGACGGAAAAATTGCGTCAAGGATCCACAAAATAAGAAGTCGTCGGACGCCGGAAAAGAAACCTGTTTGGGCACCGGAAAAAACGCACCGAGAGCCAGAAAAATCGTACCGGGTTCCAAAAATAGCCTGCAGGGGGCTTATAAAAATAGACTTCACCACAAAAACCACAAGGAGACTCCATCGAATCGACCAGAGCACCGGAAAATTAAGAATGGGTCCCGAAAGAAAATTATCCGAAGGGCCTTTCTACTCTCGATCGTGCAATCTGCGGAAAAAAACACGTTGAGCAGCCGCAGTGGCGTACTAAATGGAAAAATTCCCCTCCCTAACGTTAGGCACCAAGGAAATACTTTCACCCATTGTCATTACCGTTCAGGTCTGCTGTGCTCTGATGCTTCATCAATGCCGGTGTGTTTTAGCCTGCATCTGATCGCTGAAGTATTTTTATTTAAGCCGGTGTGTGTTTGTTGGTGTGTGGAGTGAGGAGGAGGGTAACAGTGACGGTGACGGTGACGATAGATCCGAGCCTACTATATGGCACTGCAGTCGCATGCTATTACTCAGAGTTGTTATGTTGGTGAGTTCGAGTCTCACCTGTCGCTACTCTTCGCCCGCGACCAATCGGCGTGAGAGATTGGCGACGCTATATGACACAACGGTCGACGTGTCGTAGAACCAATGACCAACCAAGAGTTGTTATGTTGAAATGTACTGAGCACTGCTCTTTTAATTATGTGACTTCACCAGTTATTGGGCGATTTTCCCCGTCGGTGAGGATGCTGAATAAACATAAACATACACATCGTCGAATAAGAAATCAGAATTTCTGAGATCTGAAAATATAGTGGGCTAAATCCGATGAGTTTTTTTTTTTTTGGGGGGTCTAGTGTTTTGGCACTTCGGCCCCCCCCCCCAATGTTTTTCAAAAATCGACACCCCTGGTGCCCAGTCACTGTGACATCCCAGGAAACGAGGAATGAGACCAATTAGCAAAAGCATCATTGCGGTTACCAAACATTACAGAAATTTAACAACATTTTGATGGCATTAATTTAGCAACATGACAGAGCATTTAACACTTTTGGACAAGCAAATGGATTGATAATAGAACTCATACACAATTGCAATTCATAAAGCATGTTATCGATCACTGGATGTCATCTTTATAAACAAAAACGACATCAAGGAAAGGTGCTATCACAGCTCCGCATATTATATACTTTTCTCATACCTCGATTTATTACATAGCTTCACCTCGGCTCTCATGTCCATCATACAGCACCCATCTTACAGTTATGCATCTCTTGCTTCATTGTCACAAATGTCATGATCCTCGAAAAACACTGATGGATTACTGCCGCACACAAATAATTCCCTTTCTCTCATCACTGTTGTTGGATGACCACCTGATTCTCATTACACTGCTTGTCATTTTTATCGGAAAAACAAGCCTGTTCCAAGATTTATCAATTGAATTTCACAGTATACAATTATTTTTATCTGTCACTCTTTCACGGCGCGAGACAGCCTGAGAAGGCCGAAGTGCCGCTTTCCAATCATGCTCAAACTCCTGATCTAGCTCTAGTTTCGTCTCTTCTGTCTTTCCTCTTCCTCCTTCCGGCTCTGTTGGTGTTCCACTAGTCCCACACGTTTTCCACAACATCGGCCACGCCAAACTGGAATCTCAATTTGGAATCATGTTCATCCCTTTGATCTCTGAGTAAAGCCAAGTCAATCAGAGGAAGTTTGAAAGCCATTCTGCAGGAGCAAGTGATGCGAGCCGCAGCAGATTCGCAATCACCGCCATCACGGGGAGCCTCAGCCTCACTGTGCAGAGTAATAGGAAACTTGTACGCAGTATTGTCGAGCAAAGTGTTCATCTTTTGAATCAAGGTAGCCTTTGTTTCTTGGCTCACGGGGTTATGAGACAAACAGGCGAACTCAACACCAACCGACCGCACCGCTTCGTTCGCTGGCTAATCCATAAAAGAAAAGAAAAACAGGGTTTGGCGATGCGCCACTTTCCCTCCACCTCAGCGCGAACTAGCGAACAGCTCAAAGCAACAACAACAACAACAATAACGCTCCTGGCCGAACAGCTTACCTCCAGCGCGTCGTTGAGGCCGTGCATGCGCTGTCTCTCGCGCTCGTTACTCTCCAGCCGACGACTGTTCCTGTCTCGCGCAGACAGAGCCGGCTTCTTCCTGCGACCAGGACCTCGTCTGGGTGACGTCACACACCCAGTCCGCGCGGTGACGTCATCACTGGTGGATGACGAGTCGGAGGCAGTGACGTCGCGGCTCTCCACGGAGAGCCGCTGCCGTTTGCCGGCCCTGTAACACCGCCGGTGCAGGTTAAGCGGTGCTGGCGGGGCGCATGTTGAAGACATGGAGCCTGGCGGTGACACTGATGGCTGTGGTTCTGCCGTGCAGTAATAGATGGCGTCACAGCGCGTTTTTAGCCAGGCATGACGCCGATGGGACAAATGCGGTGTTTACATGTTCCAGGGTGTAGATATGAAGGTTGACCACTGAGCTGACCTCGGCCAGCTGTGAGGAAAATATCGGTCGGGCGAGTGTGCCAGCTGCATTAGCAGTTACAGTGGCACGGTCGAGCATCGTTGGATCTTGATTAGCGGCCTTGTATGGGTGTGAATTTGAGTGACAGCCGCATTGTGGATATTGTCGATGTTGATTGAGCAACCGTCGTTCGCGACTTCGGTCAATGCAGACCAGCGGACAAGAAGTCATTATTGTATCGAATAGACAAGGAAAGAGAGACAGAGGGAGAGATACAGAACATTTCGTGACACATGTACCCCATCCCTCCACGCACACCGGACCTAGACGTCACAGCTGAATTATCCCCACAACTGTGTGGCCAGCTTCACGTCCTAACCAGTTCGATGCACTGCAACGTACGAGACAAAATAGACGGAGAAGAATTGAGAGAGTTGTTTTCCTTCATTCTGAACAGGATGCAGCTTTGGGATGCAGTTTGGACGGCGGCAAAAACCAACAAACAACTCTGGAAATGCAAATTGTTGTTCGGTTCACATGCCTCGCCCGTCCCGTTGTTTGCCTGCACGTATGGCTCATCTGAAGTTGCCGTGACACCCTGATGGCCATTGCACCAGATGACAACCACTATATAAACACACCTCGCTTCGCCATTCAGGGTTCTGCAATATCCGACCCTTGGCCGCTGGATCAGTGGTTCAGTTCCCGGCGTACAACAACACCCAGCAACATAAAGCCGCTCAATGTACGGCCGAATGTGCTCCATTGCGCAGATAAAATGTTGTGCTGTACTATACCCGGCCTTCTGCAAGTAAAACCACTCCCCCAGCGTTAATTAAAGTCGTGCCGGACGTAGCACAACTTCCAACATCGGAAAAGTCGGCAGCCAGAGTACAATCATAAGAGGTATACTTAGTGGCACATTTCACATCCTCAACCCAGGATTGACTGCGATCTTGACCGAACACCATTAATTTAGGGCGGGGGGTATGGGAGGAAAATAAAGCAACCTCTCCCACCTCAATCTCAATCTCAGCGACCAGTAGAGGGATCAATCTGATTCAAACGGCAATAGCACTGCACTACGCTCGTTTGAGGTACGCAAAAGTTGACCTTGGTGATTATGAATGGCGTCACAGGTCAGGTCAAGCTAAAGAAGAACCTTTCTTTGGGAGTCACACTTCCCTACAAATTTATGTCGTTATCCAATCGACATATTTGCCTGATTTAGGCGGGAATTGATTTCCGTGGATCGTGAGGGAACATGAGGGGGGATCATGAGATCGTGAGGGTCTCGGGTCTGCATGTTGCCGTTTGAGTTCTTGGCTGATGTCACATCGTTAACGTCACACGGTTCACAGCTCCAGGTACATGGCTTACGTCACATGGTTCACACCTCCCGGCACATTGTCACATGGTTCACGGCATGGTTAAATCAAGTGCAAAGTGAGAATATTCTGAAGCCGCACCTTCCCGTGACTCGCCTGATCGCACCATCGTGCGTTGGAATCACACAGCTGGTGGGATCAGCGAGTCGACCCACGACAAATCGTCGTGAGAGGTTGGTGATGCTATGCGATCTAGCAGCCGAGTGCGTGGTGGAGAAGCTCAAGCTACACCTGAAGCTACACCTGAAGTTACACCTGAAGTTACACCTGAAATTACACTTGAGGTTACACCTGAAATTACACCTGAAGTTACACCTGAAGTTACACCTGAAGTTGCACCTTGCACCCAATGTGTGCAACACCTTATGCTGGAGCGAGACGTGGCAATAATATAAGAATAATATAATTGCAAGTAAGATAACAAGAAGTTTCCCAATACTTCGCGTTTATATTCCTTGATGTTTCTGGTAAACGGACTTCATGCTGCTGGCTTCCATAAAATCCAACGTTGGGGAACGTTGCTGATGCCCATTCACAGAGGCAGTTTAAATATATTGTATATATAAATTGGATGAATACCTATTTCACCTGTCATGCACGAAAAAGATCGCGTCACGTCACCAGTCACACGTACCCATGGGCGTGATCGCTCGTTGCATCGTTGTGATCATTGTTTTCATTTCTGACATGCAGTAGCTACATATTATCGGATTGGTTGTGTGTCTTTCCCATAATTTCGAGCGAAATCCGGAATACTACGATGACCAGAGATGAGATCAAGTGTACTCTACGTTGATTCTGCATTAGTCTACATTGACCTTAAGCATCAATCTAACCCATTGTTATACAAAAATGCTGCAGCTATAGGCTACTATCCGAAGCAGGAATAACAAATACAAAGTGCCAAAGCGGCAAGCATGGTCTACTATGTTGACGTCATAGTCTGTGATCTGTGGTGACCTTTCGGACTTTTTTGGCGACAGGTTGCATAATTAATGTCAGAGAGGTGCTGAAAACTTGCAGGCTATGTATTTGTTAGTTATAAATTATCCGGAAAATGTCAACACTTCCCTCCACCGCCTCTCTCTCTCTCTCTCTCTCCCTCTCTCTCCTTTCTCTTTCTCTCTTTCTCTCCTCCCTCTCTCTCCCTCTATCTCGCTCTCTCAGAAACGGGATGGCGAAAGGGAGAGAGAGAGAGAGAGAGAGAGAGAGAGAGAGAGAGAGAGAGAGAGAGAGAGAGAGAGAGAGAGAGAGAGAGAGAGAGAGAGAGAGAGAGAGAGAGAGAGAGAGAGAGAGAGAGGATGTGACCTGTGAAAGAGGATGTCGGAGTGACGAGTGAGAGCAGAAGGAACTGCGTGACCACGAGTCCAAGCAGGAGAGAGGATGGAAACTGCCGCCAGCTATGTTTGCTCGCTATCGTCGTCTGGCTGAGCGATATTGCCACTATGCCTGCGGGGGTCCACGCCACCCGTCGTAGCACCCTCCGTCGCTCTGCTTACCTCTGTGGCTCTCTCCAGGGACGTGGAAGCTTTGCCGGAAATGGAGAGGTGTTGGTAGGTGGACAGGATATTTGAGGGGTAGGTCTCCCATTTCCCGCTTCTGCCCGTCCTCTGTTTCTCCTACTCTCTCTCTCTCTATCTGTATATATATATATATATATATATATATATATATATATATATATATATATATATATATATCTCTCTCTCTCTCTCTCTCTCTCTCTCTCTCTCTCTCTCTCTCTCTCTCTCTCTCTCTCTGTGTTTTTGTCTCTCTCCTCTATCTCTCTCTGTTGTATTGTCTCTCTACCTGTGTGCCAATCGAGCTGTTTTTTCCTATCTATCTTGAACTTCGTTACCCATGCCCTTTCCCCTCCTCTCTTTCATTTCTCTCTCATCCCTCCTCTTGCCCTGCCATATCTCCAATCCATCTCAACAGCACCAAGGAGTTCTGAGCATGTGGCATGTTAACTATATCGCTGACCCATTCGCAGAACAACACCCAGAATTGGCTGGGGGAGAGCGACCAGTAACGCGAACACCCAACGAGTTTCTGTTAAGCGGAAGCTACAGCAGCCGGAGAAGGAGCCATTTCCATGATGGTCTAGTGTTGAAAGATGGAGTACTTCGCTAATTGCTGTCATTTATTCATCATCATGAAATAACTCTCCTCTGATACGATGTGTTGCTTACACCGTGTGCTCATTGCCGTAATATATCGGGAATCACGGACCTAATGAAGACCATTTTGTACCGCTTATCTCGCGCTGCCTGTCCGCACCACACCGCCGTATCACAAGTTGTGGCGGTGGGACGGAGTGCGACGTGGCCACTCGAGCGTGACCGACGAATGTCCCGCGGGCCGCTGACCGTGACGACGCGCGTCACCACGTGTTGGCACGTTTTGGCACGCGGCGTGCCTGTCACGTGGTGCGGCTACTCAGCCGAGACACCTCGACCGATCGTGTGTTGCGAACGCGCTCGGCTCTGTCTTCTGATCAATGGCGGCCATTTCAGCCAGATCCGCCGGAGCGGGGATTCGGCCGGCCGTGCCATAAGGCCGTCAGGCACGTGCCGTCAGACACGGAACGGGCATCACGCGCCTGGCCCACCGGCATGCATGATTCATGATGTATTTCGCAGCTGTTCTTGCGTGATGGCGTTTCACCCAGCACGTCAGGGACGCGCCAAACGTTTCAAGAAACACGTCGGACACAGACTTGGCATCATAGCAAGTGGCCCAAGCCGACTGGATGGTTTTACCGGCGCGACGTCATCTCATAACTCAGCTAGGGTCGGGAGCCGGGCACGCTTTCATCAGCCTGGGCGTTATTTAACCCACGCCCGTATAGGGGTTGGTGCAACCCCCTAAGGTTTTTTGTGTATTGTTTCCAAACCGATGAACGGATCGCTCTGAGATTTTCAGTACCCTCTGGGGCAACCTTTTGACGACTTTTGGTGAACTTTTTTTTGGGAGGTCATGTCAGGTCACGGAGTTATGAGGTCATAAAGGGGAGCACCTCCGACCAGTTTTCAACAAATACGTGATTATCGCACCTAAACATGACATTGTTGCCTACATCGACTGGTATTATGTGTTTTGTTATGTGTTGGGTTCCCATTAAAAATAATGTTCCAAAAATCGGTCGACCTCGGTTGACCTCGTTTGACCTTTCGACCTTTTTTAGCTGACCTACGGTAGTTTTTCGTGCTGAATTCGAATTCAGCGTCCATTTTCACCCTAGGGAACTTTAAACTTCGAAATTGGAACCACTTTTCAAAAAGTTGGATATTTGAGGTCACGGCTTTGACCTCATTTGGTACATGACATATTGGTCCGATCACATCGTGTGACATGTTGTTATGTTCGCAAGGTCCCAATAAACATATTTCCGGCAATTTTGTGCATATTTAGACAGTAGTTTCGATATAATTGACGATTTTCTTAGGAAAATACAACAACAAAAAAAATCAATTTTAGACCTTTGACCTGACCTGGAAGTTCTACCATTGACCTTAGAAGGTCCTACTGAATTCCAATCGCGAGATCTCGGCCAGATCTATAACTTTGGCCCTTGGCTCGTTTTCGTAACATGTACGGTTTCGAATCGCCAGGGTGGGGGTTCGTAACCCCCCCCTATACGATCGAAGGTGGTAAAATGCCGAATACTGGCGAGGGTTAACAAACCGACACCTCCATAACATAAGCGACGCTCGCCAGCTTCTGTCGTAATCGTGGTAGTGTGATGTCGGGGGGGGGTCTTGTCGGATACCACTATGTGTGATCAACTGTCTGCACAGACAGCTATGTTAAACTGAACACATCGCAATCTTCAGACGGTGCTTCGTGCGCGATCGAGTGCAAGTGTCGGTGTGCAAGCGGGTATTCGGCCGATGTATTTGTCGGTGTACAACTTGGTATTCGGCCAATGTATGTGTTGGTGAGCAAGTGGGTATTCGGCCGATCTCGACTTGCCGTTTCCGAGCGTATGCAGTGTTACTATTTGCCTTCTCTAAATGCCTACAGCCCGCTCCCTCTCCTTCCTACCAATCCTCCTCCCAGCATCACCACCAACATTTTTACCTCCATCATCACTACCATCATCGTCACCACCTGGACTCATCGGTGTGTTCATCATCTGAAATCCGCTCTCTGTCTGTCTTCTCCTGGATTCCTCTGTCAGCACCCTCCCCTCCCGTCCATCTCGTCTGAGCTCCTCTGTCAGCTCGTCACCTCACCTCCATCTCGTCTGGGCTCCTTTGCTAGCCCCTCCCCTCCGTCTCGCCTGGGCTCCTCTGTCAGCCCCTCCCCTCCCGTCCATCTCCCCTGTGCTCTTCTGTCAGCCCCTCCCTCCCGTCCATCGCGCCTGGGCTCATCTGTCAGCCCCCTTCCATACATCTCGCCTGGGCTCCTCAGTCAGCCCCATCCCTTCTCGTCCATCTCGCCTGGGCTCCTCTTTCCAGCCTTCCCCTCCACTTCACCAGGCTCCTAAGTCCACAACCCCCCCCTCACCACCACCTCCACACACACACACACACATCTCACCTGGGCTCCTCTGCCCACCCCAGCCCTCCACCTCACCTGGGCTCCTCTTCCCACCCCAGCTCTCCACCTCACCTGGGCTCCTCTGCCCACCCCAGCCCTCCACCTCACCTGGGCTCCTCTGTCTACCCCACCCCTTCACCTCGCCTGAGCTCCTCTGCCCACCCCAGCCCTCCACCTCACCTGGGCTCCTCTGCCCACCCCAGCCCTCCACCTCACCTGGGCTCCTCTGTCTACCCCACCCCTTCACCTCGCCTGGGCTCCTCTGCCCACCCCAGCCCTCCACCTCACCTGGGCTCCTCTGCCCACCCCAGCCCTCCACCTCACCTGGGCTCCTCTGCCCACCCCAGCCCTCCACCTCACCTGGGCTCCTCTGCCCACCCCAGCCCTCCACCTCACCTGGGCTCCTCTGTCTACCACACCCCTTCACCTCACCTGGGCTCCTCTTCCCAGCCTCTCCTCCACTTCACCAGGCTCATAAGTCCACACCCCGCCCCTTCCACACACACACACACAACTCACCTGGGCTCCTCTGCCCACCCCAGCCCTCCACCTCACCTGGGCTCCTCTGCCCACCCCACCCCTTCACCTCACCTGGGCTCCTCTGCCCACCTCAGCCCTCCACCTCACCTGGGCTCCTCTGTCCACCCCAGCCCTCCACCTCACCTGGGCTCCTCAGTATGCATCCAGGCGTCGTCGGCGGTGTCCCTGGGCTCGTCTCTGTCCTCCTGTGGCGGCGGCTCGAGGCGTAGTTCGGGCAGGAGCGACCTCATCATGTATGCGGCGACGGCGACCTCCACTCGTCAACGCCGGCGCAGCACCAGCTGGAACAGAGGTGCCCTTTCGTCGAGCCGCAGCACGAGACGGCCACGCCGGCTGAGCCACCTCCGCCGGACGAATCTCAACACATGCGGACGCATCCATCTGCAGGCGTCGCAGTGGGTGGTCGCTTAACGGCGTGGCAGTGCGACGTGTTGTCTTCCGTGGTGAGAAGTGCGGGTTCGGTTCCCACCGAGTACGAGTGGTACTTTTGAGAATGTTTTGCTGAGCTGTGGACGGGGCAGTTTGAGCTGAAAGGCTAAGTAAACGATTCCACTGGACACTACAATTGTGAGCGCAATCCTGTTAGGAACCCATCCAATTATCTTGCACCCCTCCTCTTGCCATGTCATATCTCCAACCCATCTCCACAGAACCAAGCAGTTACCAGGCAGATAATCCGTCAGCTGAGCTAGGCGGTGAATTCAGTTGATGAGCTGGAACTTTCACAAGTAGCTTTTGCTTTTGCTTATTAGGGGCTGGGATGTGGTAAATCCCACTCATCAAGCGAATGTGCTAAAGTTAAAAGTGCTTGTGTTGTTCTCATCAAGGATATTCGTGGTGATTCCTCGGTTCTGAAGGGCACTGCTGCTGCTCTCTTGATACATTTGAAGGTCATAGTCTGGGTAATAATCTGTCGTCCACTTGCACTGTCGGGTGTCGACGAATGCTGGCTGGGAAACACAGGAATTCCAGAGATAATCCTTCCATTGCTCAGTAGTAACACTGTGACATTGCATAAACCGGCAAGAGTGATAAGCAAAGCATTCCCCGCCAGCGCCACCAACAGCTTCGACGCAGCTGCCACCCACGTGATCACAGCCGGCGGGCTATTGCCCCCCCGTCCCCCGTCCCCGTCCCCCCCACCAGCCGGGGTGTTGCGTCAGTTCACTGCGACGACATCATTGATCGGTTATGACAGCGGACCTTCTCGGGGTGCGAGGTGGACGCTGAGATGATGACAACACTGCGGTGGGGCTGGATGTGTGACGTGGAGTGGCCTAGCCGAGCGAATTTCGGATCAGATTGGATTAGGGTCGAATTAGATTTTAATCGGATTGGATTTGATTTGGCTTGGATTTGAGTTGGCTTGGATCGGATTGTTTTTTGATTGGAATATATTTGTATTGGATTTAATTTTATTACACTAAATTTGGATTAGATTGCATTGGGCTCTGAGTGGACTTCGGTCGGGTTGAATTGGAATTTGATCGGATTGGAATTGGATCGGAATATATTTGTATCGGAATATATTTGTATCGGAATATATTTGGATCTGAATATATTTGGATCGGATTGGGTAGAAGAACGACATAACGTTAGGAGCTGGAGAGTATTCAACATTGATTTCGAAGATACATCGCTGCTCTGTCCGCTGTAACAAATCATTTTTCTTCCATACAAATTGGATTTGGATTACCGTTCTGGTTGTGACCAGATTCGTATTGGAGATGTATTGACGTTCACACATCCGGAAAGGATTGGATCAAGGAAATTCAATACATGTTAGTCTTTACCTCAGTCTACCAAGAAGCTTGAATACGTAGCAGCTGGAAGATTCCGCACAATGTCCGTAGAGTTTGCCTGACAAATGAATGAAGAGGATGCCATTTGCCCGTAAAAACTTCAAATGCAGAGCCGGCAGAGAAGCCAAACTATGTTGAAAGGCAATCACGCTAATGCCAAGTATAAATAAAGAATAGGGTGCGTCGTAGAAGGTCGCCTAGTCCAATAGTTTCCTGACCGGAGGGAAACCATTTGATTGCTGAGCACAGCTGTGGTCTGATAAATTATGACTAATTGCAGAGCGTCTCAAACAAAGAGCGACTAAAACCATACCACAAAATCCCTTCTGGCGGTTGGTTGACAAATATTCTTCATTAAATCGCTATATTTCTATTTTCGTTGCATATGTGCCAAAATCATGAGTCAATACTCTTCTTCAATATATGAGAGAAACCCCAAGATTACTTGTTGTAAATTGCATTCTGTTGAGATGCTCCACTGGATTGACTTACAATCTCGATGCCCTGGGTAGTCGTTATACTGGATGCGGTTTGTATTGTAGACTTACACAACAGACATTACACAGAGGGTAGCACATTATCCGGAGCACACAGGCGTCTCACGGCCTGAGGGAGCACTGACCCTGTTCGTTGCTCGCCGCATCCGTTCTCCAGCACCAACGAGGGCCCGTGATTTCGCTGAGAAGCCATCACCCATCACGACAGTCTACCCTGCTCCGCGGCACGGCGTCCGTTGCACTCTTGATTACCGAGTTTGGCCATCAATACACGCAGCATTGCGGTGTCTGCGTGTCCATGGCGACACGTGACGCCCGCAGGAAGCGCAGGAAGTTTCACGTCAGGAAGCGCTTTGTCCAGCTGGAAAAACTGCCATGCTTACATGGCGAGGCAATAATTGCCATGGCAGCTGCAGCAACGGGTGTGAAAACATCGCCGGCGGGCGCTAGACGAAGCCAGCCGGTGAACGGACTGCCAGCAGCCGCCTGTTGGTCATGCTATAGACTGCACCGCATTGCATTTGGGCTGCCGGAGCAGTATGCATGCAGCCTAAGCGCGGGCCTATTAGCGTGGAGCTTTGTCGGCTGGCTTCTGACTCATTCCGGTTCGTGATCCAAACTGGTTGCATAGCGCCAAACGTACATGACATTTGCATAAAATATGTCGCCTCTTTAACCTCCTACATCAATGAAGCTTCACCCAGAGCTCTGAACGTGCAATACGTACTCACGTTGACATTACAATGGTCACGACAGTGTCGGCAGCGGCGCAGCTGTTTGAATGAGCCGGGATATATAAATAGAAGGAAGGAGAAAATTATTCCGACCCCAGATTCAAGCAATTTCCGGTGAAGCATAAACGCAGTGCGCCTGACATTCATGCCAAACAGACAAACTTGACATTTACATACACATTCGGTTTCGCGGAAACCATGTTTCGCAGCTGACGCAAGTTTCTCGCACAGGTGTGCAAGCTCCGAAGGAGAATGCAATCAAACATGCGCGTGCCACACTCCATTGCAGTCTATGCCAGCTGGCATTTCGCAAATACAGCAGAAGCAAGAAGAACGTGCGATCTGCTGACCACGAGCCGTCACGATACGAGGCGTCACGATACGAGGCGTCACGATACGAGGCGTCACGACACGAGGCGTCACGATACGAGGCGTCACGATACGAGGCGTCACGACACGAGGCGTCACGATACGAGGCGTCACGATACGAGCTGTCACGATACGAGCCGTCACGATACGAGCTGTCACGATACGAGCTGTCACGATACGAGCTGTCACGATACGAGACCTCACGATACGAGCTGTCACGATACGAGCTGTCACGATACGAGCCGTCACGATACGAGCTGTCACGATACGAGCCGTCACGATACGAGCCGTCACGATACGAGACCTCACGATACGAGCCGTCACAATACGAGCTGTCACGACACGAGGCGTCACGATACGAGCCGTCACGATACGAGTCACACGACCTCCAACTTTTGCGTTTATAGCTTCAGTGATGTCTGAGATCCATGGGAACGGAATCTTGCTCACTCGGTTCGCACAATGTGAGAGGTCATCTTGTGCGCGTGGCAAATATGAGCCAACTGGCTTGCACGAATGCCATCGATTACATATTCTGTTTAAAGAACAATAAGATCACATGGACGTGTGAAATACATGCATGGACAATTTGAAAAACAGGCCAAAGTGCATCATCTACATTTAATTATGGTCACACACTAACACTGCCCACAGCTTATCATCTATTTTCTCCGCCCTATTGGTAAAACGAAGCGAAGACAGCGAAAGGTGACTTGCTTCATGCACGCCACAGGCTTTCAGGAATGTTCATACGGAAGCATTCGAGATATGCTCTTCCATCTATAACAACACAACACATACATAACTCGTCAGAACTCGGGAAGATCCAATATTACCCCGTGGAGTTATAGCGAAAACGCGCGAGAATGAGGAAAACATCACGTGATTCCCTGGCGAATCTACACCATTCCTATCGCCAAAAGCGACTATTTCTTTAAATGAAGACTAACATACCCAAGCATATTTCTCTAGATTCGGATGAAGTATTTGTGTTTAATATTCCATTTAAGATTATAATATTTTGTGAGAATGACACATCACCGATGGTGTGCTTCGAACTCTGGGGAGGCACCAAGGATTGAAGGCAAGTTTAAACTACCGTATCAGCAAACCGAAGATGATTTTCTGGATCCAGTATTGGTGCGGAATGGATCCATGATGCGAAAGGGAAGATTCACGCTGGTCAGAAGCATCACGCATTCGTTGATGAGACAGTCCCGATGCCCTATTGCTACATTCGTTGATGAGACAGTCCAGATGCCGTATTGCTACATTAGTTAATGAGACAGTACTGATGACGTATTGCTACATTCGTTAATGAGGCAGTCCCGATGCCGTATTGCTACATTGGTTAATGAGACAGCCCCGATGCCATACTGCTACATTCGTTGATGAGACAGCCCCGATGCCGTATTGCTACATTCTACGCTCCCGAGACCAGGGAACAGGACGGGGTCTGTTCCCGGCCCGGCATTGGACTGACCGGAGCCAACTGCTGTTGTTCGAGCTGTCCAGTCGAAGAGGCACACCGAAGAGGTGGGGCCAAAACGAAACGCAATCTGAGCTGAACAAGGAAGGTGCTTTTTGTGTTTGTTTGTATAATTTTCGTGTTATAACTGCTAGAGATCGAGAAGTGTTCAAACGACAGCACTGAGATGATGATGATGATGATGATGATGATGATGATGATGATGATGATGCGCCCCGGACAACACAAGCAACATTTGCAGATGGATGTCTGCTCACGAATCAACCCTCGTAGCGTTTTGTTGACGAACTCTGCAAACAACCTCCCGAAAGAGGCACCTGTTTTCAGAGGATTGTTCCCTGTGTCGACTTCAATTGCTATGTGTGCAGTGTTCTGCTCATGTCGGCACACATAGGTGCGGTTCGTCGTCACCACGGTACGCGTACATTACGGTGCGTTACGGTGCGTTGCGGTGCGTCTGTTACGGTGCGTCTGCTACGGTGCGTCTGTTACGGTGCGTCTGTTACGGTGCGTCTGCTACGGTGCGTCTGTTACGGTGCGTCTGCTACCGTGCGTCTGTTACGGTGCGTCTGCTAGGGTGCACGCGTACATTACGGTGCGCGAGTCTGCTACGGTACGCGCGTCTGCTACGGTACGCGCGTCTGTTACGGTGTGCGCGTCTGTTACGGTGCACGCGTATGTTGTGGTGCGCGAGTATGTTACGGTGCACGAGTATGTTACGGTGCACGCGTATGTTACGGAGCACGCGTATGCTACGGTACACGCGTATGTTACGGTGCAAGCGCATGCTACGCCGCCATCCGTCAGCGTCGACGGACGTCGGCGTCGATGAACGTAAGCGTTGATGGACGTCACCGCCGTCGGCGTCAGAGTCCGATGGACGTCGATACCGATGGACGTCGGCGTCGCCGCTGGATAGTCGGATGCGGTTATTGCCACTGGCGCAGAAGGCCCGCTCACTACGCCGTGGACTGAACTGGTGACCTCCATGGCTTCCTCGCCGCTGATCAGGTCGTGGGCTGACCGGGCCGACCAGGTGACAATGATGTCATCGGCAGTGGTCAGGTCGTGGGCTGCAGCCGAAGCCTGACCTCGATCGCAGTCGCCAAGTCGTCGACAAAACTAGCTGAGCTAGCTATCGATCAAGCCTGATCAAGGTCTCGGCCGTGCGCGGGAACTTGTTTCGGTCGCTCAAAGTCCCGACCACGCGCGCGGCCATACCCGATCGAAACTTGCCAATGACCGACCCATCCCCGGCGCTGCCCAGCACCAGGTCGTCACCGCCCAATGACCGACCCATCCCCGGCGCCGACCAGCACCAGGTCGTCACCGCCCAATGACTGACCCATCCCCGGCGCTGCCCAGCACCAGGTCGTCACCGCCCAATGACCGACCCATCCCGGCGCTGTCCAGCACCAGGTCGTCACCGCCCAATGACCGACCCATCCCCGGCGCTGCCCAGAACCAGGTCGTCACCGCCCAACGACTGACCCATCCCCGGTGCTGCCCAGTACCAGGTCGTCACCGCCCAATGACCGACCCATCCCCGGTGCTGCCCAGCACCAGGTCGTCA
Organism: Ashinkailepas kermadecensis; assembly: GCA_034440615.1. NCBI lineage: Eukaryota > Metazoa > Arthropoda > Thecostraca > Neolepadidae > Ashinkailepas > Ashinkailepas kermadecensis. The sequence continues at coordinate 147,242 of JAOTOM010004915.1, read as the reverse complement.
CCGCCCAATGACCGACCCATCCCCGGTGCTGCCCAGCACCAGGTCGTCACCGCCCAATGACCGACCCATCCCCGGCGCTGCCCAGCACCAGGTCGTCACCGCCCAACGACTGACCCATCCCCCGGTGCTGCCCAGCACCAGGTCGTCACCGCCCAATGACCGACCCATCCCCGGCGCTGCCCAGCACCAGGTCGTCACCGCCCAACGACTGACCCATCCCCGGTGCTGCCCAGCACCAGGTCGTCACCGCCCAATGACTGACCCATCCCCGGCGCTGCCCAGCACCAGGTCGTCACCGCCCAATGACCGACCCATCCCCGGCGCTGCCCAGCACCAGGTCGTCACCGCCCAATGACCGACCCATCCCCGGCGCTGCCCAGCACCAGGTCGTCACCGCCCAATGACTGACCCATCCCCCGGCGCCGCCCAGCACCAGGTCGTCACCGCCCAATGACTGACCCATCCCCGGCGCTGCCCAGCACCAGGTCGTCACCGCCCAATGACCGACCCATCCCGGCGCTGTCCAGCACCAGGTCGTCACCGCCCAATGACCGACCCATCCCCGGCGCTGCCCAGCACCAGGTCGTCACCGCCCAACGACTGACCCATCCCCGGTGCTGCCCAGTACCAGGTCGTCACCGCCCAATGACCGACCCATCCCCGGTGCTGCCCAGCACCAGGTCGTCACCGCCCAATGACCGACCCATCCCCGGTGCTGCCCAGCACCAGGTCGTCACCGCCCAATGACCGACCCATCCCCGGCGCTGCCCAGCACCAGGTCGTCACCGCCCAACGACTGACCCATCCCCGGTGCTGCCCAGCACCAGGTCGTCACCGCCCAATGACCGACCCATCCCCGGCGCTGCCCAGCACCAGGTCGTCACCGCCCAACGACTGACCCATCCCCGGTGCTGCCCAGCACCAGGTCGTCACCGCCCAATGACTGACCCATCCCCCGGCGCTGCCCAGCACCAGGTCGTCACCGCCCAATGACCGACCCATCCCCGGCGCTGCCCAGCACCAGGTCGTCACCGCCCAATGACCGACCCATCCCCGGCGCTGCCCAGCACCAGGTCGTCACCGCCCAATGACTGACCCATCCCCGGCGCCGCCCAGCACCAGGTCGTCTCCACCCAATGACTGACCCATCCCCGGCGCTGCCCAGCACCAGGTCGTCTCCACCCAATGACTGACCCATCCCCGGCGCTGCCCAGCACCAGGTCGTCTCCACCCAATGACTGACCCATCCCCCGGCGCCGCCCAGCACCATGTCGTCACCACCCAATGACTGACCCATCCCCGGCGCTGCCCAGCACCAGGTCGTCACCGCCCAATGACTGACCCATCCCCCGGCGCCGCCCAGCACCAGGTCGTCTCCACCCAATGACTGACCCATCCCCGGCGCTGCCCAGCACCAGGTCGTCACCGCCCAGTGACTGACCCATACCCCGGCGCCGCCCAGCACCAGGTCGTCTCCACCCAATGACTGACCCATCCCCGGCGCCGCCCAGCACCAGGTCGTCTCCACCCAATGACTGACCCATCCCCCGGCGCCGCCCAGCACCAGGTCGTCTCCACCCAATGACTGACCCATCCCCGGCGCTGCCCAGCACCAGGTCGTCACCGCCCAATGACTGACCCATCCCCCGGCGCCGCCCAGCACCAGGTCGTCTCCACCCAATGACTGACCCATCCCCGGCGCTGCCCAGCACCAGGTCGTCACCGCCCAATGACTGACCCATCCCCGGCGCTGCCCAGCACCAGGTCGTCTCCACCCAATGACTGACCCATCCCCCGGCGCCGCCCAGCACCAGGTCGTCTCCACCCAATGACTGACCCATCCCCGGCGCTGCCCAGCACCAGGTCGTCACCGCCCAATGACCGACCCATCCCCGGCGCTGCCCAGCACCAGGTCGTCGCCCGTCGCCGTCGTATGTGCGCTCCGGCTTGGGGCCTCGTTGCCGAAACTGCCGGCGGCGGCGCACCGTGTGTGATCAGCTGCCACATCGGGCTGCCACATCGGGCTGCCATATCTGCCATATCTCGCGCCATATCGGCGGCGCCGACCCTCTCTGACGCTGGTGACGCGCGCCGTCGAGTCTATATCGTCCGGCTATCGTCCGGCTATCGTCCGGCTATCGTCCGGCTATCGTCCGGCTATCGTCCGGCTATCACGTGGCACAGTTTTGGAACGGAGGCTTGTCCCCAGCACAGCCTCCTGAACGGGGGACGGGGACGGGGACGGGGGACGGGGGACGGGGGTGTAGAGGTTCATTCGTTGCCACACACCGATCAGCAGATCGCCATGTGGGGATGGATCCAAGCCATGGGTATAAGTTCAAGCCGTGGGTATATGTCCAAGCCATGGGGATGGGTCAAGGCCATGGGGATGGGTCTAAGCCATGGGGATAGACTCCAAGCCATGGGAATGGATCCAAGCCATGGAGATGGGTCCAAGCCATGGAGATGGGTACAAGCCACGTATCCATGCAGATGTAGCTCATATCTGTGTGTGTACAGGATCAGAGTGAACAAAGGCGTTGGACGAGTGACGAATAATGTTCGTCACTCGAACATAAAATAATAATGTTCGAGTGACGAGGAAGTTGCGGTGCAGAGCACTGTATCTACCTGACGCAATAAACCCGACTCGATAAACCGCAGCAAGGATGCGGGAAGGCGAAGGTTCGAGATAAGGATGATAATAATTATAACGGTAGGTGATGCTGATGGGAAATGAAAGCGAAGCAATCTTCCTCATGAATGTAAACAGTAATTATGGTATACGGCAATCATTGTAACAAAAATTGTATGTTAATTGTAAAACGAAGAGCCCGCCTCACATACTGCCGAAGTCATGTACTGCCAGCCTCAGATAATGTTGGCCTTCAGATACTCCAGCCACAGATACTGTCGCCTCAGATACTCCATCCTCAGATACTGTCGGCCTCAGATAATGTCGGCCTTCAGATACTCCAGCCACAGATACTGTCGCCTCAGATACTCCATCCTCAGATACTGTCGGCCTCAGATAATGTCGGCCTTCAGATACTCCAGCCACAGATACTGTCGCCTCAGATACTCCATCCTCAGATACTGTCGGCCTCAGATACTCCAGCATCAGATACCGTCGGCCTCAGATACTCCAGCATCAGATACTCCAGCATCAGATACTCCAGCATCAGATACTCCAGCATCAGATACTCCAGCATCAGATACTCCAGCATCAGATACTCCAGCATCAGATACTCCAGCATCAGATACTCCAGCATCAGATACTCCAGCATCAGATACTCCAGCATCAGATACTCCAGCATCAGATACTCCAGCCTCAGATACTCCAGCCTCAGATACTCCATCCTCAGATACCGTCGGCCTCAGATACTCCAGCATCAGATACTCCAGCCTCAGATACTCCAGCATCAGATACTCCAGCATCAGATACCGTCGTCCTCAGATACTCCAGCATCAGATACTCCAGCCTCAGATACTCCAGCCTCAGATACTCCAGCCTCAGATACCGTCGGCCTCAGATACTCCAGCATCAGATACTCCAGCCTCAGATACTCCAGCATCAGATACCGTCGGCCTCAGATACTCCAGCATCAGATACTCCAGCCTCAGATACTCCAGCCTCAGATACTCTAGCCTCAGATACCGTCGGCCTCAGATACTCCAGCATCAGATACTCCATCCTCAGATACTCCAGCCTCAGATACTCCATCCTCAGATACCGTCGGCCTCAGATACTCCAGCATCAGATACTCCAGCCTCAGATACTCCAGCCTCAGATACCGTCGGCCTCAGATACTCCAGCCTCAGATACCGTCGGCCTCAGATACTCCAGCCTCAGATACCGTCGGCCTCAGATACTCCAGGATGTGAGGGTAGAGTATCTGAAGCCTCACATACTGCTTGCTTGAGATGTTCCAGCCGGTCTCATATTCAGCCCGCCTCAAATACAGCCGGCCTCACATACTGCCCGCCTCACATACTGTCGGCCTCACATACTGTCGACGCCATATACTGTCTCAGCAACGGCCGATACGTGCTGGTCGGTCGGCCGTCAGTCGGGGCTGGGCAGGCGACAGTCGAGGCTGGGCAGGCGACAGTCGGGACTGGGCAGGCGACAGTCGGGGCTGGGCAGGCGACAGTCGGGACTGGGCAGGCGACAGTCGGGGCTGGGCAGGCGACAGTCGGGACTGGGCAGGCGACAGTCGAGGCTGGGCAGGCGACAGTCGGGGCTGGGCAGGCGACAGTCGGGGCTGGGTAGGCGACAGTCGGGGCTGGGTAGGCGACAGTCGGGGATGGGCAGGCGACAGCGGCACAGTCACACTTGTCACGGCTGTCAGACGCGGCCGTGTGGACGTGCCGGCCGATGTGGGGATTTCAGTCATGTCCAGGAGCAGATGAGACAGTGCGGACGTGCCGACTGACGTGGCAGATGAGCCGACTGTGGCAGATGTGCCGACTGTGGCAGATGTGGCAGATGTGCCGCCGCACCGACACCGGCCCTGCCGCACATCTGAGTGGTGTCCGGTAGGGTGTCCGGTAGGGTGTCCGGTAGGGTGTCCGATAGGGTGTTGACCTTACGGCAACATGCAATGGTCTATTGCACAGGAAAACCGGATAAAATGCATTGAGATATGTATGAGTGGTCTATGTCTAAGGATCTAAAAATATATAGCTATATATATATATATATATATATATATATATATATATATATATATATATATATATATATATATATATATATATATATATATACATATATATATATATATATATATACATATATATATATATATATATGTGTGTGTGTGTGTGTGTGTGTATGCATGTATGTATAGATAGGCAATCGGTTGCAAGTTTCTACAGGTGTCAATCAATTTCAGCCGGAAGGCCACCTGTGCTTCCAAGTTCTGTCAATATGTTACCGTAATGCCAGAAGCTCGCTCAGTCACAGTCATCAGCCACCCACACTAAGTGGGGATTAAATGTAGCTGCTATTAAGTTCAAAGACAGCGAGTTGCATAGCAAGGAACCATGCTCCTCTAGCTCTGGTCTAGCGTGGCCATGGCCCCTCATTCTGGAGCTTATAGTTCTGTTGAGCTGGTGGGATTTCGTCCCGCGCGTGCTGTGCAAATAGACAGCTTTCACGCGCACTTCAGTCTTTAGACTGCAAACCGGAAATTATTTCCATCGAGTTCAGTGGAGATTCACATTGGATTATCCACATCAGTGTCCTGGAATTACAAAGGTCACCTGACAATCAACATCCAATAGAAGTGCATTTTCATCATCTGGAACAGAGTTTTGACTTCCTGTATCGACGTCCGTGAAATATGATATCATTCAACTACATTAGTTCGTCCTCTTTGGTGTAGAATAATCTAAGCTGTTTTGATTATCATTAAATTACTTTGCTAACAACTGCTATTTTTCAACCTTGCCACTTTTTAAGTTTAATATTGTTCACTTCTTTACACTTCATAGTTGGTTTTGACATATCCGCCTCATGCCATTCACTCGACTAAACATAATTCCAGGACACTAATCAAGATTCATGTCGAGTATCACTTCGGAGTCTTCACCCGCAGCCCAATCTGTTTGCAACCCTGGAATGTGTTTGATAAACAGACTTTCTTTGATCCAGCAGATAGAACCAAGCGGCGGCGGCCAATCACGTCTTCCTCTGGTTATTCCCACATTTCACTTTGGACATACACACTGGCAGACCAAGGCCTGTCCAAATTCAGACGGATTTTATGGCTTATTGAATCAAGGCCGAAATCGTTGCGGTTATTAAATCTGGGTATTGCGGTCCAGAGCTATTTGCCAGTTCGGAGATCCAGATAAGTGCACAGCTCACCTTCAGCTTCCTGTCATTATGCATGTCAGTATGTCAGTATGTCAGTATGCCAGTATGTCAGTTTGTCAGTATGTCATCATTTGCAGGGTGATTGATGTCGGACATCAGCAGCTTATTACTTATTAATGCCTCTGACTGTGCAACGGTGGACAAACATTTTCGTCGCCTCACTTTTTCAGGCATTTCTTACATAGTCGTTTTGCCTTTCATTCGTCCAGTTTGGCACCCAGAAACCTTTTTGTTTGGTTAATACGGTTAATGCTAATAAAACTGTCTTTGTGATGTATGGCAAGTATCATCCGTCATGCTTATGAAATGTAACGAAATATCAGGAGGAAAGAGACGAGTTTCGGTCCCCGCTCTCGCTCCGGCTCCGGCTCCGGCCCCGATTCTGACTATAATGCTGACTCCGGATATCTTTCCGGTTCTGGCTCCGGCTCCGGCTTCCATTCCAACTCCCGCTCCGACTCCCACTCCGTCTCCGGCTCCTGCTCCCACTCCGACTGCCACTCCGTCTCCGGCTCCTGCTCCCGCTCCGACTGCCACTCCGTCTCCGGCTCCTGCTCCCGCTCCGACTGCCACTCCGTCTCCGGCTCCTGCTCCCGCTCCGACTGCCACTCCGTCTCCGGCTCCTGCTCCCGCTCCGACTCCCACTCCGTCTCCGGCTCCTGCTCCCACTCCGACTGCCACTCCGTCTCCGGCTCCTGCTCCGGCGCGGCGACGGTCCGGTCCGAGCGTCGCCAGCGTCCAGACCGCTATAAATAGGCTCGCCGTAATTGCGGGGCCCCTCGGGCAATCGCGCGCCTGATTTGTCCGGTGACGTCATTCGCCGGTCGCCCCAGGCAGCGTGTTTACAGCCGGACAGCGAGCGAATTTCGGAGCGAGCGAGCCTCAGCTTATCCGAACAGGAAGTGCTTGGAACACATGAACACTGCATTTGATATATTTTGATAATGGTTGTTGTATGTCGTGCCATGGAATTTGCACAATGCGCATGCGGCGGGGCTCGGGGAAAAAGTTCCACCTGGGGAGAAATTGAGTGCTGCTGTATAAGTGGAAGAAGTCAACATGCACAGCCTCTTACGGTGAGACAGGCATTGCTTCGGTCATGCATGTGTGACACCAACTGCAATGAACAGAAATGTGTCCATTCTGCTGTCGATATACGAAGAAAACAGCGATATCACTGAAAGTGTGTTATGTAAGACGGCCAGCGGCATTTACTTTCAGTCAGATTTCAGACTCTACCTAACTCACATCCATTGATGTTGGTTTGCATACTTTTGAGGGGGACTTGCACCTTCAATGTCGGCTTGGCCGCCGAACAAATTCAACTTTTAACATGGAACCCTGTGGGGTGGGCCCCCAAATCCATTCTGACCCGCCCAATGCTTTCATTTATTGCCCCCCCCCCCCCCTAATAATTTCCGAAAACAAACGCTCCTGCTCCCAGCTCCTGAACGCACCTGCCTCGCAGGTCGGTGTGGTCCCCAACCGTGACTGGAAACAGTCAGCCGACGACACATTTTAGAGGAACATAATTTTTCGACACTGACCTCCCGTATTCAAGGACATGAAGTTGCAGGAAGGTGAGCGAATGGCAAGGTACGCCACAAGTCGAACCTGTGTGCTGCGTGAACGGAAGATTCAATACGGCATGCTTAACATGCCTAGCATGCCTAACATGCCTAACTGCCAAATGGGATGTAACCATAAAGTAACTGTTGCCGTTCAATGTGGCTTTAACAGCTTGAGGTCTTGAGCTTGACGCTTAAGGTCTGCTTTTAGCCAACAATTAAACTTAATGTGTATTGTTGTACAACACAATTCTGGGTGAACATTAAAACGACTGGCAAACAATACGTTAACAAATGGTCATTGCAATTTCAATGTGATGTCAGAAATGTTGCATTTATTTCGCAAGTACATTTTGATTCGACTGAAGTACCTGCGACGATTTCTCTGCTAGAACTGAGGCAATTATTTACTCATGAAATGAAAGGTACCGGATCGTTTTGCAGATGCAAATACGTGTAGAAGCCACTCGCAAGGCTTGCACACTCCACGGTTATGCATACATATATATATATATATATATATATATATATATATATATATATATATATATATATATATATGTATATATATATATATATATATATATATATCATATTGCCTCTATTAAGCAGCGCATCAGCTCACGACTGATGGGTACGCTAAAAATACCGGACAATACTGGTCGCGACATTGCTGCGGTATTTCGCTCGTGACTCACAGCGCAATAAACCAGAGAGCAAATATGGCCGGCGATGACTGGCCGGACGATTCGCCGCCTCCCGTCGGACCGCATACCGCACCACAGCCGTCGTCCGGGCCGTGATGCGTCGTGTGTCGTGTGCAGCACCGCGCCGGAATGTCATACCGCGCGGTGTTGTGTCGTGTGCAGCACCGCGCCGGAATGTCATACTGCGCGGTGTTGTGTCGTGTGCAGCACAGTGCCGGAATGTCGTACTGCGCGGTGTTGTGTCGTGTGCAGCACCGCGCCGGAATGTCATACTGCGCGGTGTTGTGTCGTGTGCAGCACAGTGCCGGAATGTCGTACTGCGCGGTGTTGTGCCGTGTGCAGCACCGCGCCGGAATGTCATACTGCGTGGTGTTGTTCCGTGTGCAGCACCGTTCCGGAATGTCATACTGCGCGGTGTTGTGTCGTGTGCAGCACGTCCGGACGTTTTTTCCGCGTGTTGTGTGTCACACCGTGCGGAATGTCATACTGCGCGGTGTTGGTCCCACGCCGGTTGTGTGCAACACCTCATATGCCGGTGTTGTGTGAATGTCATACTGCGCGGTGTTGTGTCGTCCGAATGTCATACTGCGCTTTTCGTGTGCCGCTAGGCCGTGTTGAGTGCTGCACCGTGCTGTCAGTGCTGCCAACTGTTGAGTGCTGCCAAATGCGCCTACTCAGCGTCCCACCACCACTGTGTGAGCACGCCGTGCCGCGTGTTCAGCAGTGAGGCAGTGATCTAACACGGCGTGTCGCACTGTGTGCAGTGCTGTACTCTACTGGGCGTTGTACCGTGTGCAGTGGTGGGCCGTGTGGATTGTTGTGCCGTGCGCAGTACTGCGCTGTGTTGAGTGCAGTGGCGTGGTGCCATATTTTAATGTTCGGCGTCGTGCCGTGTGCAGTGGTGGGCCGTGTGGATTGTTGTGCCGTGCGCAGTACTGCGCTGTGTTGAGTGCAGTGGCGTGGTGCCATATTGTAATGCTCGGCGTCGTGCCGTGTGCAGTGGTGGGCCGTGTGGATTGTTGTGCCGTGCGCAGTACTGCGCTGTGTTGAGTGCAGTGGCGTGGTGCCATATTGTAATGTTCGGCGTCGTGCCGTGTGCAATGGTGGGCCGTGTGGATTGTTGTGCCGTGTGCAGTACTGCGCTGTGTTGAGTGCAGTGGCGTGGTGCCATATTGTAATGCTCGGTGTCGTGCCGTGTGCAGTGGTGGGCCGTGTGGATTGTTGTGCCGTGCGCAGTACTGCCTGTTGAGTGCAGTGGCGTGGTGCCATATTGTAATGCTTCGGCGTCGTGCCGTGCGCAGTACTGCGCTGTGTTGAGTGCGGTGGCGTGGTGCCATATTGTAATGCTCGGTGTCGTGCCGTGTGCAGTGGTGGGCCGTGTGGATTGTTGTGCCGTGTGCAGTACTGCGCTGTGTTGAGTGCAGTGGCGTGGTGCCATATTGTAATGCTCGGCGTCGTGCCGTGTGCAGTACTGCGCTGTGTTGAGTGCAGTGGCGTGGTGCCATATTGTAATGTTCGGCGTCGTGCCGTGTGCAATGGTGGGCCGTGTGGATTGTTGTGCCGTGTGCAGTACTGCGCTGTGTTGAGTGCAGTGGCGTGGTGCCATATTGTAATGCTCGGCGTCGTGCCGTGTGCAGTACTGCGCTGTGTTGAGTGCAGTGGCGTGGTGCCATATTGTAATGTTCGGCGTCGTGCCGTGTGCAATGGTGGGCCGTGTGGATTGTTGTGCCGTGTGCAGTACTGCGCTGTGTTGAGTGCAGTGGCGTGGTGCCATATTGTAATGCTCGGCGTCGTGCCGTGTGCAGTACTGCGCTGTGTTGAGTGCAGTGGCGTGGTGCCATATTGTAATGCTCGGCGTCGTGCCGTGTGCAGTGGTGGGCCGTGTGGATTGTTGTGCCGTGTGCAGTACTGCGCTGTGTTGAGTGCAGTGGCGTGGTGCCATATTGTAATGTTCGGCGTCGTGCCGTGTGCAGTACTGCGCTGTGTTGAGTGCAGTGGCGTGGTGCCATATTGTAATGCTCGGCGTCGTGCCGTGTGCAGTACTGCGCTGTGTTGAGTGCAGTGGCGTGGTGCCATATTGTAATGTTCGGCGTCGTGCCGTGTGCAGTACTGCGCTGTGTTGAGTGCAGTGGCGTGGTCCTTTGTAATGCTCGGCGTCGTGCCGTGTGCAGTGGTGGGCCGTGTGGATTGTTGTGCCGTGTGCAGTACTGCGCTGTGTTGAGTGCAGTGGCGTGGTGCCATATTGTAATGTTCGGCGTCGTGCCGTGTGCAGTACTGCGCTGTGTTGAGTGCAGTGGCGTGGTGCCATATTGTAATGTTCGGCGTCGTGCCGTGTGCAGTACTGCGCTGTGTTGAGTGCAGTGGCGTGGTGCCATATTGTAATGCTCGGCGTCGTGCCGTGTGCAGTGGTGGGCCGTGTGGATTGTTGTGCCGTGTGCAGTACTGCGCTGTGTTGAGTGCAGTGGCGTGGTGCCATATTGTAATGTTCGGCGTCGTGCCGTGTGCAGTACTGCGCTGTGTTGAGTGCAGTGGCGTGGTGCCATATTGTAATGTTCGGCGTCGTGCCGTGTGCAGTACTGCGCTGTGTTGAGTGCAGTGGCGTGGTGCCATATTGTAATGCTCGGCGTCGTGCCGTGTGCAGTGGTGGGCCGTGTGGATTGTTGTGCCGTGTGCAGTACTGCGCTGTGTTGAGTGCAGTGGCGTGGTGCCATATTGTAATGCTCGGCGTCGTGCCGTGTGCAGTACTGCGCTGTGTTGAGTGCAGTGGCGTGGTGCCATATTGTAATGTTCGGCGTCGTGCCGTGTGCAGTACTGCGCTGTGTTGAGTGCAGTGGCGTGGTGCCATATTGTAATGCTCGGCGTCGTGCCGTGTGCAGTGGTGGGCCGTGTGGATTGTTGTGCCGTGTGCAGTACTGCGCTGTGTTGAGTGCAGTGGCGTGGTGCCATATTGTAATGTTCGGCGTCGTGCCGTGTGCAGTACTGCGCTGTGTTGAGTGCAGTGGCGTGGTGCCATATTGTAATGTTCGGCGTCGTGCCGTGTGCAGTACTGCGCTGTGTTGAGTGCAGTGGCGTGGTGCCATATTGTAATGCTCGGCGTCGTGCCGTGTGCAGTGGCGTTTGATTTTTTCCGGTGTGCATACTGCGCTGCGTTAGTGCAGTGGCGTGGTGCCATATTGTAATGCTCGGCGTCGTGCCGTGTGCAGTACTGCGCTGTGTTGAATGCAGTGGCGTGGTGCCATATTGTAATGTCGGCGTCGTTCCGTGTGCAGTACTGCGCTGTGTTGAGGTGCAGCTGGCGTGGTGCCATATTGTAGTGGGCTGGCGTGTGCCGTCGATGTTGTGGTGCAGTGCGTGGTGCCAGTACTGCGCTGATGTTGAGTGCAGTGGCGTGGTGCCATATTGTAATGCTCGGCGTCGTGCCGTGTGCAGTACTGCGCTGTGTTGAGTGCAGTGGCGTGGGCTTAATGTTCGGCGTCGTCCGTGTGCATATTGCGCTGTGTTGAGTGCAGTGGCGTGGTGCCATATTGTAATGTTCGGCGTCGTGCCGTGTGCAGTACTGCGCTGTGTTGAGTGCAGTGGCGTGGTGCCATATTGTAATGTTCGGCGTCGTGCCGTGTGCAGTACTGCGCTGTGTTGAGTGCAGTGGCGTGGTGCCATATTGTAATGTTCGGCGTCGTGCCGTGTGCAATGCGACACAACGTCGCTGCGCGCCGTGCTGAAGCGTCCCAGTGCTTCAACTGGCGTGCGAATTGGCGCTCAGAACAGCGCGCTCACGAGTTGCCGCCGATGTTGTGGTGAAGCTGGAGTTGCCGCCGATGTTGTGGTGGAGCTGGAGTTGCCGCCGATGTTGTGGTGGAGCTGGAGTTGCCGCCGATGGTGTGGTGGAGCTGGAGTTGCCGCCGATGTTGTGGTGGAGCTGGAGTTGCCGCCGATGTTGTGGTGGAGCTGGAGTTGCCGCCGATGGTGTGGTGGAGCTGGAGTTGCCGCCGATGGTGTGGTGGAGCTGGAGTTGCCGCCGATGTTGTGGTGGAGCTGGAGTTCAGAGGTGCAAAAATGTATCAATCGGATACCCTCTCTTGATTCCAAAGGCCAGTTTTGCTATCTATCGCATGCTGCCCTGCTTAGTGCATTAACCTCTTTGTGCTTACATTCCAGCCCACAGTACCGCCACTGAAGATGCAGATCACTACCTAATTACTCTTTGTAGCGCAAACATTGATTTTCCTCAATCATTGATTTATTGGTGCCAATAAATATTAATTAGATGCACATAAACGCAATGCATTAGCAAGCTTAACAATGATGCAAAGGTGCAGCATGACAACAATGGTTCAAAATTGTATTGACCCACTGGTTATGCTAGAACTGCAATATGTCAACTAAGAATGCCAAATCAGTGTGCCTACAGAACATACCAATTTGGGTCACAGCACACTTCAGTTGCTAAACATTAATGTACATAAAATGTCAAAGATGCTAGAACAAGCTGAGGTTGCTAAAACCGTAACATGACAAAAAAGCTTCCAAAATTGCATTGCAACACAATGGGTACAGGGATGAAACAAGTGCAGACTGGTTCTGGATCTTTGCCATCTAGAGCATTGTCCTCTCCAAAAAGAAAAATGTCATCTATTTTCTTGTTTGAAGGCTAAATGGTGCCACATTCACAAAGTGTTCATTTACTATCTAGCATAAGGTTCGCAACTCCCTTGGAAATCACAGGGTGTTTCATATGCTACAAATAGGAAGGAAACCATCCTCCCAGAGTAGGCTTGCTCACAAATTTTCCTCTAAATCCAAGAGTCAATAAAATATATTAAACACCAAATGATTTATGAGACTCGTGCTCATGCACATTTTACCGCCATGAAGCAAACAAAGGTGTCAGGTTTGGTTTGGTTTGGTTAGGTTATGTTTTTCTTTTAAGTTGGAAAAAAATCAGAATTGCTGAGACTAAACAAATTAAACTTAAATTTCCTTCTTCAAAAACAGATAAGGCTTAGGTTATGGTTTTTAGTGTAATTTTTTTACAGAAAAATGGCTTGAAAATGTTCCTTTTTAACCTATTCTTGTATGGAGAATGGATGCATTGATGCAAGATTAGGTTAGGTTATGCCATTTCCATCTGCCCAAAAATGAGCCTTGGACATTAAGCATGCAACACCGATGACCCACAATGGCATGATGGGATGGATATTTATTGGAACAATTGCATGATTGACATGAGTTAAATTTTACAAGACAACAATGATTTCATTTAGATTTTGGAATCGTGGAATTGTGATGAATGTGTTTAGATAATCGGACATAAACTTGAAGATCATATTTTACATCGTGTTTGTAATATTGGAGACTGCATTTTGAATATTTCAGTTCGTTTTTAAAATTTTATGACATAGCAATAGGCTTCAACTCTGTCAAACAACACATGCATGACTTAACAATCTCTAGAGAATGAGGCTATGGTCTTCATGACGAGATGATGTTTTGGATGTTGGAACTCCTCGACCAAGCTGTTTTCCTAATCATGACCAGGACCCCAATGAACCCTGAAGTCCCTTGTTACTAACACTCAGGTACATGACGCATAATTAGAGATGAACGCACGTCTCCAACCGCTGTTCCTTCACCCTATCCGTTGGCGGTTGACGAGGAGTAATTCACGAATGGTGCAGCCGCGTCATAACTATATTGGCGCCTAATTGATAAATGTTTTAAATGAATTTATTTTGAGAAAGTAGTGAACGAAGTTACTTCTTTTTGTTTTGTATTTATTCCTCACAACATTAAAACATATTTACGTTTGCAAATTTACGTAAGAATTCCTCGTTTCACATTCCAATCATCGAACATCAATTTATAAAGTTCTGTACACTATATGGCCATCGGCCCTGTTAGTGCGAAAATGAAGTCATGTGTTATAAGAAACACAATTAACACAAATGTAGCGAATTTTCGTTGAAATTTCCGACCAATCAGCTGGAAAATCAAAACCCAAGATTTGTTTTAAAAAAATCATCTTCAACAAAATGCTTCTACATTCTTTATCGCTAGCTACCTGATATACTTTGTATTCGTCCAAACGACTCGAGAGGGTGAACGGACCATCACTTTCTTCAATGGGTATCCTATTTTGACCATTGCACCAATCAGCTTACGTTTCCCTGGTATTCGACCAATCAGATTTCGACCAATCATAATGACCTACGATAAAAGTAATATGCGATGTGGTTTGCCCGGAATTCTGCTACCACAACACGAAGTGATATCCCCAAATATCTTCTAATCAGAGGCGGATACAGGGGGTGGGGGAACAGTGGACGCATGTATCCCCTCCGCATGGGAACGTGGCTCCCCTCCAGGAAGGCTCGAGTGCACCCGCCCACCTTCCGCTCCAGGGATTTCACAGCCAAAAGCTCCCATCTCGGAGGAAAAAGCGGCCCCAAAGACGAAAAGGCGCCACTTCAGCATGCTTGCGTGCACCCCTCCCCTATTCAACGATTTTCTGCCGAATGCGTCGTTCCGGATACTTTCGCAGTGGTGGTACTCCGATGAAATGGTGCTGCTCCAGACAAGTACCTCCACCCACTGAAAATTTATGTATCCACCCCTGCTACAATTTTTCCAAGTTAATACATGCAATTGTGGTAAGCATCTTCATTTGCATGAAACATCCATTTTAATACAGTGGAGACTGCTAATGTTCTCAACAAGATTGTGCTACCAAGGAGTTGGGTTATCAGGTCCATCTGCTATCCTCCATGGAGGGTAAGGGGGTACTTTTTTGCACCTCTGCTGGAGTTGCCGCCGATGCTGTGGTGAAGCTGGAGTTGCCGCCGATGTTGTGGTGGAGCTGGAGTTGCCGCCGATGTTGTGGTGGAGCTGGAGTTGCCGCCGATGTTGTGGTGGAGCTGGAGTTGCCGCCGATGGTGTGGTGGAGCTGGAGTTGCCGCCGATGTTGTGGTGGAGCTGGAGTTGCCGCCGATGTTGTGGTGGAGCTGGAGATGCCGCCGATGGTGTGGTGGAGCTGGAGTTGCCGCCGATGTTGTGATGGAGCTGGAGTTGCCGCCGATGGTGTGGTGGAGCTGGAGTTGCCGCCGATGGTGTGGTGGAGCTGGAGTTGCCGCCGATGGTGTGGTGGAGCTGGAGTTGCCGCCGATGTTGTGGTGAAGCTGGAGTTGCCGCCAATGTTGTGGTGGAGCTGGAGTTGCCGCCGATGGTGTGGTGGAGCTGGAGTTGCCGCCGATGTTGTGGTGGAGCTGGAGTTGCCGCCGATGGTGTGGTGGAGCTGGAGTTGCCGACGATGTTGTGGTGGAGCTGGAGTTGCCGCCGATGTTGTGGTGGAGCTGGAGTTGCCGCCGATGGTGTGGTGGAGCTGGAGTTGCCGACGATGTTGTGGTGGAGCTGGAGTTGCCGCCGATGTTGTGGTGAAGCTGGAGTTGCCGCCGATGTTGTGGTGAAGCTGGAGTTGCCGCCGATGTTGTGGTGAAGCTGGAGTTGCCGACGATGTTGTGGTGGAGCTGAGCAAGCGTTGCAGCCGAGCGAAATCCTTACTGTCGTGGATAAGCTAAAATATGGCCGCATACATTATCCCGACTCTCATTCCGTTCCGAGAATAAATAAATACTGTGTTGCAATTTGTCTGAAGCACATGCACCGATGAGACCTATGCATAAACATTGACGTAATTCGGGTTGATGAAACTAATTTACGCAGGAACCCAAGATGGCAGAAAGAAGCGGAGCATGCGGTAAGCCGAAGATGAACGGAAAATGCATGGTCTTGGAGGACATGCCTCACCGTGTACCCGAGCCAGCTTCAGGAGCGCTCAGCTTGGCCGTGCTATATCACGTGCAGAACTAAGGCGACGGCATGTCAGCCTAGCCTCTACAGGAAACCGCCGTGCAGGTCACTGCGCCAGCATTCCGAGATCGTACATTTCATAATGAAGTGTATGCACTGGTTCCAGGGAAGGCAAACAGAAGCTTAGCAGCCCTGGCTTTCTAGTGGTAATTTTTGTTCAATGAAAACAAACGTTATTAGGACGCGACACATATTAGCGATTCCTCCAGATCCAGAATATGCCAAACCAGACCCCACGTTACGACATCTCATTAAAGCATCCCACACGATTCCTCCAGATCCAGGCACACACCAGAATATGCCAAACCAGACCCCACGTTACGACATCTCATTAAAGCATCCCACACGATTCCTCCAGATCCAGACACACACCAGAATATGCCACACCTCCAGATCCAGACACACACACCAGAATATGCCAAACCAGACCCCACGTTACGACATCTCATTAAAGCATCCCACACGATTCCTCCAGATCCAGACACACACCAGAATATGCCAAACCAGACCCCACGTTGCGACATCTCATTAAAGCATCCCACACGACCCTTTGCCCACTCTATGTGTGGAAATGGAGCCCACAAGAATGTCAGTTACCCGTAGGTCGTTTATAACACTATAACACGTGAGAAGCTGAAATGGATATGCCCGATGATTAATGGCGTGCCTGCACTGAAAATCAGCGCGGCATATAGCGAGATATTACCGGGTGAATATTCTGACGTGGGCTGGCGGGCTGTTCCCTGAATACTCGTCAGAGAGTGGTGAGTTCAGACTCTTCGCAGAGCACCTTTTGGTGTGTCTCTATCTTGCTCCGGCATGCACGCATCTTGTGTGAAGTTCTTGCACTGTGTGCCGGGGTCCATTTATCGGCAGTGTAATTCTGCTGGCGGGAATGCTCGCCGCTCAGACAGAACTGGACAATGGCGGCGGCGCAAAATGCAGCCGGAAATTGCAAACTACTTCCGAATGGTGCCTGCGTTACGCAGGTGCTTAATAATAGGCAAATGTGTCTTCCTCGGGGTTCCATCGATGCTGGGCGTAATATTAATGTCATCAGATACATGTTATGAAAGCTAATGTTATAATAACGTCCTTGAGAGCCACTTTATGTTCCAGAAATAAAGCCCGTCCTCCTCCTCTTCCTCGTCCATCCCCCACCCTTCCACGGCAGTTATGTTCAGTCGCCTATGTCTCTGATATGAAAGGTTTTGCTGGATCACCATGCGACAGGAGTCATCTGTAAACATGAATGCATGGCATAAACAGCAACAATAACATTGCAGCAACAATAACATTGCAGCAACAACAACACTGCAGCAACAATAACATTGCAGCAACAATAACATTGCAGCAACAATAACATTGCAGCAACAATAACATTGCAGCAACGATAACATTGCAGCAACAACAACACTGCAGTGTATGCGCATTGCACAGCGAATTATGAACGTGCAATAATTATAGGTTATAGTTGCGGCCGAATGCTTACCGAATTATAGGTGACGTCCTCTCACCAGAAGAACACATGGTTGCGATCAGCGATCTGTTCATGCCAGTTCCACTCAGTCCTGCTATCCTACGGGTGATATTGCAACTCGCTACACGCATGCAGAGGTGCAAATGCAAATGCAACGAGGTGTGGTGGCGGGAGGAAACAATGTTGGACGACCACCCCGACTATGCACAGGCTGCTTCGCTAAACTTGTTCATGCTGTTACTACCAGCAGGCGTGTGCGCTTGTACGTATTTCCCGATTTGCGTTTGCGTTTTCGAGCGCGGCTTGCCACCTTCACCAGCTGAACCATGGCTCAAAACTGGTGCCAACGAGACTGGCATCTGGTGGTGCTTGACACCAACGCGTCGTGGCCCGCTGGCACGTCACCACAGTGTCAAAGTTGGCAGAGTAGTCCGCTGGCCTGGTGGCTATCTCTTCCTACGTCTGCGCAGAGAAACGAAGTGCAAAGCTCCGCGCTCTTGTTTTCCCGGAGTTCGATCCGCCAGCTCTGCCGGCAGCGTGTGCTATGGCAGCGGGAGTTCCCGGAGTTCCCGGAGTTCCCGGAGTTCGCTCCGCCAGCTCTGCCAGCTCTGCCGGCAGCGTGTGCTATGGCAGCGGGAGTTCAGCTGCTGCGATAACCCACACACAGTTCCAGTATTCAGACCATGGTGGCAGCCTTTGCACCAAACGTCATATTATTGCACAATGCTGAACAGTGCAGTGGCAGCGCTTTGTAGTTCTCTACCACACCGAAAACTTGGCCTCGCTAGAGGCAAAGAGGCACAACTTCTACGGCACATGCAATGACAATGTTTGTAATAGTTCCGTATTCAAACATTAAAGTGAATGAGCAATGCGCTTGTCGGCTAAGAGTACTGTGAAAACGTCAGAGTAGAACAAATAGGCTGAGAAAATGAAGAACGAAATGCCCATGAAAATGCATTGGATGTATTAGATTGAACTGCAGCATGAATGATGTATTTTCTACTCCTAGAGCTGTCTGTGAAACGACTGGTTACCATGTGACATTGGAGCTCCAATCTAGCCGATTAAACTCGTTCCCGAGCGTTCCTACGGTGTGGTTTCAACAGATCTGGGTGACGCATTGTATAATTGAAGTTCCACTTAAATTCCATACACCTTACCAAACACAATTTAAATTCCACTGCCATTCCACATGCCACATACCACATACCACATACCACATACCACATACCACATACCACACCACATACCACATACCACATACCACATACCACATACCACATACCACATACCACATACCACATACCACGTACCACATACCACATACCACATACCACATACCACATACCACATACCACATACAACGTACCACATACCACATCCCACATACCACATACCACATACCACATACCACATATCACATACCACGTACCACGTACCACGTACCACATACCACATACCACATACCACATACCACGTCCCACATTCAACCAGACCGGGAACGTTAAATTCCACTGGGTGCCACACTCAACAGGACCGGGAAGGAAATACTCATCGCTGTTATGAGACAATAGGAACACATTCAAGTCTAAATTCAACTTATTTCCGAGTGAGTTATGTTCAACTTGGTCGCAACTCTCGAGTGTTGAACTTGTTGCCCGAGTGTTGTGCTCACTGAAATCACTCATCAAAGAACGACATACAAAACACACACACACACACCCCCACACACACACACACTGGTTCGACATGCAAGGAATGTGTTGAGCCAGTTGCGGAAACACCGACATAAATCACAGTAGGTGCTTTACACTTGCAGCGCAATTAGTGGACAGCACAGTGGTTGTTTCGAAAATACGGGGAGCAAGCGCTGCTCCGAATATAGATGCATCGTCCCGAATATAGAATATAGAATATAGATGCATCGTCCTGAATATGGAATATAGAATATAGATGCATCGTCCTGAATATAGAATATAGAATATAGATGCATCGTCCCGAATATATAATATAGAATATAGATGCATCGTCTCGACACCAACTGGTGGCAATGCTTCGACTCAATCGTGGTTCACAGATGCACCTAGTCAGGCTTGTGAGACTGCCAGTTGAAAATTGACTGGACAAATATTTCAACATCAATTGCGGCATGCGTTCCTCGTACCCCAAGCTAGTCTAGATGACACGTGTTTGCTCCCGACCACTTTGGGGACCATTTTAAGAACGTGGACGCCAAATGTGAATCAAATATACCACCCTCGGTGCTGTGTGAAAAAGTTCGGAAATTCAGAGTAGAGAAGTAATTTGTTCCACTTGCCCTATAAATCATCTACAATTCAACAAAACATTTGATGCTTTTAGTTGTAACCAAACACAAATCGACAGTCCGCGCGTCTGCATAATGCAGATGAATGGACTGCCTCCGGTACGGCACGATGGACTGCCTCCGGTAACGGCACGATGGACTGCCTCCGGTAACGGCACGATGGACTGCCTCCGGTAACGGCACGATGGACTGCCTCCGGTAACGGCACGATGGACTGCCTCCGGTAACGGCACGATGGACTGCCTCCGGTAACGGCACGATGGACTGCCTCCGGTAACGGCACGATGGACTGCCTCCGGTAACGGCACGATGGACTGCCTCCGGTAACGGCACGATGGACTGCCTCCGGTAACGGCACGATGGACTGCCTCCGGTAACGGCACGATGGACTGCCTCCGGTAACGGCACGATGGACTGCCTCCGGTAACGGCACGATGGACTGCCTCCGGTAACGGCACGATGGACTGCCTCCGGTAACGGCACGATGGACCCTCCGGTAACGGCCGATGGACTGCCTCCGGTAACGGCACGATGGACTGCCTCCGGTAACGGCACGATGGACTGCCTCGTAACGGCACGATGGACTGCCTCCGGTAACGGCACGATGGACTGCCTCCGGTAACGGCACGATGGACTGCCTCCGGTAACGGCACGATGGACTGCCTCCGGTAACGGCACGATGGACTGCCTCCGGTAACGGCACGATGGACTGCCTCCGGTAACGGCACGATGGACTGCCTCCGGTAACGGCACGATGGACTGCCTCCGGTAACGGCACGATGGACTGCCTTCGGCTGGTCCAACGGCACGATGGACTGCCTCCGGTAACGGCACGATGGACTGCCTCCGGTAACGGCAGATGGACGCCCCACGCACATGGACTGCCTCCGGTAACGGCACGATGGACTGCCTCCGGTAACGGCACGATGGACTGCCTCCGGTAACGGCACGATGGACTGCCTCCGGTAACGGCACGATGGACTGCCTCCGGTAACGGCACGATGGACTGCCTCCGGTAACGGCACGATGGACTGCCTCCGGTAACGGCACGATGGACTGCCTCCGGTAACGGCACGATGGACGCCTCCGGTAACGGCAGATGACGGGCCTCCGGTAACGGCCGATGGACTGCCTCCGGTAACGGCACGATGGACTGCCTCCGGTAACGGCACGATGGACTGCCTCCGCTAACGGCACGATGGACTGCCTCCGGTAACGGCACGATGGACTGCCTCCGCTAACGGCACGATGGACTGCCTCCGGTAACGGCACGATGGACTGCCTCCGCTAACGGCACGATGCAACACTGTCGCACAACACATTCACGATGTTCTTTTCGGACAAACATCCAATAACCTCGATGGACGGCCACATCCATATTGATTATTTTCGACAAAAGGCAAATGGATTATATCAGTCGGCTGTGTACCGACCCGTCTCGAGTACGCGAGTGCCCTGGCGCGCCATCGATCGGCTCCGACCGGGCATCTGTGGCGGTCAGCGAGACGACTGTGCCCCATGTCTCGGCCGTTCTGAATCCGCCGCTGTGCACGCGGCAGCTGGGCGAGACACTGCCCCGTGTCTCGGTCGCCCTGGATCCGCCACTGTGCACACGACAGCTGGGCGATACACTGCCCCGTGTCTCTGCCCCCCTGGATCCGCCACTGTGCACGCGGCAGCTGGCGCGGTGGCTGGCTGACCGCAAAGCCGGCTCCGGGCGGCACCTGTCCCAGCTGAACTGGCCGCCCTCATATCACGACTTCGCTCGACTGAGGAGAGCCATCTGAGTCGGTATTTGGTTGGTTGGTTATTGGTTTCACGACACGTCGACCGTTGAGTCATATAGCGTCGCCAATCTCTCACGCCGATTGGGCGCCCTCGGGTACTGTCGGTCAGATCCTAGGTAATTATACCATTCGAGGGTCATCATTCGAGGAACATCATTCGAGGATCATCATTCGAGAATCATCATTCGAGGATCAGCATTCGAGGATCATCATTCGAGGACCAACATTTGAGGATCATCATCATAGGATCATCATTCGAGGATCATTCATCGTGGAGGGAGATCGAACGGCCGGCGGAATTCGGTTGGGTTGGAAATGCTGCGCAAAATGTGAGTTGAATGGAACATACCCAGCGCCGAGTGTTTTCCTCATCGCTGTTCCAACGACTCCTTGGCACAGCATTCTATCATCGAGGCTATAGCGCAGCGGAGACAATTTCCGATACCCATTCCACTTCGATGGGCAACAGTGCACAATATATAAGAGCTGATAGTATCTCCGGTAAGGTGGTGTGGCAAAGGACAAGCATATTGGAATGGTAGGTCTGATGCGACAAGTGCGACGCAGTGGGTGTGTTGAACAGGCACATAGTTCGTCGATGACCAGTTGAGCTTACTGCAGTGCCAGAAGTGTCCCAGTGACCAGACGCTTTTTGAAATGTTCACCTTCCCACGAGAGTCGAAGGCAGATAGCTCTTTGCATCAGTGCGAAGGAAGACAAGATTGTGTGAACAGGCAAATTATTGTTTTTGTCGGTAGATGAGTCAGGCAATCACCCAACTTGACACCGCAAACAACATGCACTGCACCTCGCTGGTGGAGGCCTAGTCAGGGCCAGTTAGGCTAATTTGGACCAGATGCTAGCTGGAGTAGCTTACTATGGCCAGGACATCCATTCCATCTACGGATACCAAGTCGGTACGGATTCCAGTCATTTGCGGCGACAGATAATACAAATGAATTGTTCACATGCCTTCAACCTTCCTCTTCCGTCTTCGGCTCCCTCCGCTTCTACACCCAATCTGCCAGTACGGTGCATACATGTGGCGGTGTATTTCATGTTCCGGATAATCATAGACAGGCGATGAGACAACTGTTGGAATGGTGGCGGCCACCGCAGCATCTGACCGAGCCTTGCAGTGGCCACAACCCCACCGCCCCATGTGGGGCCGTTCCCCCTCACCCACACACACCCTCTCCTCGAACGTCGCTCGAGGCCTCCCACTCCCGACCAACTGTCCGTACTCACCCACCCCTGGCCCCCTCGCCCCCTCGCCCCCTCCACCGTCGGACGACCGCCCGCCCGCGCCCCCTCTAACGGACCTCGAGACCTCCCACTGGCCGGCTGACCGGCTGTCTCTGGGTATCGATTCACCCATTCGGCTGGCTGTCTTCAACAGGACGGCCAGGTTTAAACTCTGCCGGCAGGCATCGCTGGCGCGCTGGACAGGCACGTGGAGGCGGCACAAAATGCCGACAGCGCCGCAGACCCGTCCGAGGACCGGCAGTGCTGCAGACCCGTCCGAGGACCGGCAGACAGTGCTGCAGACCCGTCCGAGGACCGGCAGACAGTGCCGCAGACCCGTCCGAGGACCGGCAGACAGCGCCGCAGACCCGTCCGAGGACCGACAGCGCCGCAGACCCGTCCGAGGACTGGCAGACAGCGCCGCAGACCCGTCCGAGGACCGACAGTGCCGCAGACCCGTCTGAGGACCGGCAGTGCCGCAGACCCGTCTGAGGACCGGCAGACAGCGCCGCAGACCCGTCCGAGGACCGGCAGACAGCGCCGCAGACCCGTCCGAGGACCGGTAGACAGCGCCGCAGACCCGTCCGAGGACCGGCAGACAGTGCTGCAGACCCGTCCGAGGACCGGCAGACAGCGCCGCAGACCCGTCCGAGGACTGGCAGACAGCGCCGCAGACCCGTCCGAGGACCGACAGTGCCGCAGACCCGTCTGAGGACCGGCAGTGCCGCAGACCCGTCTGAGGACCGGCAGACAGCGCCGCAGACCCGTCCGAGGACCAGCAGACAGCGCCGCAGACCCGTCCGAGGACTGGCAGACAGCGCCGCAGACCCGTCCGAGGACCGACAGTGCCGCAGACCCGTCTGAGGACCGGCAGTGCCGCAGACCCGTCTGAGGACCGGCAGACAGCGCCGCAGACCCGTCCGAGGACCGGCAGACAGCGCCGCAGACCCGTCCGAGGACCGGCAGACAGCGCCGCAGACCCGTCCGAGGACTGGCAGACAGCGCCGCAGACCCGTCCGAGGACCGACAGTGCCGCAGACCCGTCTGAGGACCGGCAGACAGCGCCGCAGACCCGTCCGAGGACCGGCAGACAGCGCTGCAGACCCGTCCGAGGACTGGCAGACAGCGCCGCAGACCCGTCCGAGGACCGACAGTGCCGCAGACCCGTCTGAGGACCGGCAGTGCCGCAGACCCGTCCGAGGACCGGCAGACAGCGCCGCAGACCCGTCCGAGGACCGACAGTGCCGCAGACCCGTCTGAGGACCGGCAGTGCCGCAGACCCGTCTGAGGACCGGCAGACAGCGCCGCAGACCCGTCCGAGGACCGGCAGACAGCGCCGCAGACCCGTCCGAGGACCGGCAGACAGCGATGCAGACCCGTCCGAGGACCGGCAGTGCTGCAGACCTGTCCGAGGACCGGCAGACAGTGCCGCAGACCCGTCCGAGGACCGGCAGACAGCGCCGCAGACCCGTCCGAGGACCGGCAGTGTCGACAGCGCCGCAGACCCGTCTGGGGACCGGCAGACAGCGCCGCAGACCCGTCCGAGGACCGGCAGTGTCGACAGCGCCGCAGACCCGTCTGGGGACCGGCAGACAGCGCTGCAGACCCGTCCGAGGACCGGCAGTGTCGACAGCGCCGCAGACCCGTCTGGGGACCGGCAGACAGCGCCGCAGACCCGTCCGAGGACCGGCAGTGTCGACAGCGCCGCAGACCCGTCTGGGGACCGGCAGACAGCGCCGCAGACACGTCCGAGGACCGGCAGTGTCGACAGCGCCGCAGACCCGTCCGAGGACCGGCAGACAGCGCCGCAGACACGTCCGAGGACCGGCAGTGTCGACAGCGCCGCAGACCCGTCCGAGGACCGGCAGACAGCGCTGCAGACCCGTCCGAGGACCGCCAGTGTCGACAGCGCCGCAGACCCGTCTGGGGACCGGCAGACAGCGCCGCAGACACGTCCGAGGACCGGCAGTGTCGACAGCGCCGCAGACCCGTCCGAGGACCGGCAGACAGCGCTGCAGACCCGTCCGAGGACCGG
The DNA here is from genome assembly GCA_034440615.1 of Ashinkailepas kermadecensis. Lineage (NCBI taxonomy): Eukaryota > Metazoa > Arthropoda > Thecostraca > Neolepadidae > Ashinkailepas > Ashinkailepas kermadecensis. The sequence goes on along the minus strand of JAOTOM010004915.1, from coordinate 122,344 downwards.
CAGTGTCGACAGCGCCGCAGACCCGTCCGAGGACCGGCAGACAGCGCTGCAGACCCGTCCGACGACCGGCAGACAGCGCTGCAGACCCGTCCGAGGACCGGCAGTGTCGACAGCGCCGCAGACCCGTCTGGGGACCGGCAGACAGCGCCGCAGACACGTCCGAGGACCGGCAGTGTCGACAGCGCCGCAGACCCGTCTGAGGACTGGCAGCGGCCGGTTCCCGCTCCAGACACGGCCTGGTCCGCGGCACATCTGGCGAATACCGCTGCTTATCGGTGGAACCAGGAGCCAATCTGACCCCAGCAGTGGAAGTTATGGGGCGAAATCGCTCCGCGAACGATGCCTTCGCCATAGTTTTAGCAAGTTTTGAAGCGCTAGCGATTCAAGGGTGAAATGCATCCAGGATAAATATTATGACATCCGTTTTCCACTAGATTTTCAGTTGTATCTGCCTTTGTAAATGTTTTATAGAAATTAGATGATGTTATTTGTTTGTCATCGATAAGACGTGACGTAATCCTTTAGCAGCTCTGCATTACCGGCGATGACTGACGGGAATGGTCTGAATATCGAATGCCCCGACCTCTCGAATACTAAGCTTGCAGATAGAGCGAGACAGATAACAGATGCAAATATAAAGATATAGATAGACAATAGATAGCAGATGACCCACACAATAAAACGAGAAAGAAAGGAAAGTAATGCATATACAGTGGGTAAGCAAGTGTGTGAGTGAGTGAGCGAGCGAGTGAGTGTGTGCGTGAATGGGAGTTACAAAAGGCGAAAGGGAAGCGAACGAGAAAGAAACATAGACACGAGAACCGATCGAGAAGGGAAAGCAATAAGATGAGAAGGAAGATGGAGGAAGAGAGCGAAGGAGAAAAAGAATAGTTAGGCGAAAGAGTAAGACTCAAAAGAGATAGTCAAAAGAAAAAGAGATATTTGATCAGGAGAAAGTCCAGGCACTACATGTGGTAGCCTGTGGTCATAAATCGCTGGAAAACTGGAGGCTACGGATCTCAGAATCACAACAGCTGTAGGTACTCCCTTTAGTTTCTGGGGATTTTTGGCGCGCCAACCGGGTTTGATCACAATTCCATCCTCCCCCTCATCCGGGCAGATATCTTCGTCCCCACTCACCCGGCGTTCTATTTCGAGTTGAAAAGCTGAGCTGCTGGTACCGTGTTGCTGCCCAGCTGCTAAGCCCCCTCCCCCACCCCAAGTGAGACCTGCGCCATTGCCGGGGCTATTTTTGCATCGCAAATGACCAGGCAGAGAGAGAGCGTTCGTTGGCGAAATATGGCCGCATTATGGGCCCACAATATCAGCTCAGCACGGCTTTGTGGTGCAAGTCTGTCTGGCCGCCGAGGCCGCGAGGGCGCATTACGGACCGGCGAGCATGGCCAGGCACACGTGCGTGGTAAGCGCGACATGAAGAGACGTCTGCCGTCTTCACCTTGGCGTTCAGGCGGCCCGAGCAGATGGCGGAGCCGCAGCTGCCTGCGGCGCAGCACCAGCCAGCGAGTCGCATCACCAAGCCGCACTTACTGGACGCCTATGTGGAAGCTCATTTGTGAACGTGGCAACACGCGACAGGTCTCACGCTGCTAGACCTGCGCGTAGCTAGACCTGCGTGCTAGACCTGCGCGTAGCTCAGTGGCACCGGGGATTGGAGCTCGAAAACACCGGACTGCCAGACAAGTGAATATTGGCAGGACTAGTGGACAATTGCTGACAAGTGTGTGGGTGGAAGACCGGTGCAAGCCGAGCTTCGAATCCGGTTCAGGGCCAAAGCAGTATGGTATGGAATACTTGTCTGACTTTGAACACGGCAGCATCGCGGGATAATTGATGAGTTGATGTGCGTTGAGTTCGAAGAAAACAACTTGTGTTGTTGCAGCCCGGTGTTATGTGACTGCCGAGTCACGGGATGAAAGATATTTCCTGCGCACACCAGTTCAAGATCAGCTGTCGAGAACTCGTCCACGTCACAATGGCGATATATCACATGTAACCATGCGCCTACCCTCGATGTCAATAGCACCAGGCAACGTCACAAAATCCTCCACACACTATCTAACAAAATTCCCCTGCCCCAAAGCAAGCCGCTCAATATATGCGAATACCATCAACAAGCAGCTGCCCTTGACTAGCTTTCATCGGGGATGGCGATAAAAACGGACCAATAAATGCTCACTGGCGACCGGCCAGGGGAGATAAGTGATGTCAGCATGGCAAGTAATGGGCCAATAAGTCAAAATTGTTATCCCGTGAGCAGGCGGAGGCGGGGCCCGCCGGCGGTGGTTGGGCGCAGGAGGCGGCCGGTGACGCTTCGTCACGTGGCGTGCGCATCACACGGCGTGCGTAATTATGGACCACCGAGGCGGGGGTTGGGAGGCGGAGCAGGCGGAGGCGGGGGTTGGGAGGCGGAGCAGGCGGAGGCGGGGGCCCGCCGGCGGTGGTTGGGCGCAGGAGACGGCCGGTGACGCTTCGTCACGTGGCGCGCGCATCACAAGGCGTGCGTAATTATGGACAACATTTGGGTACGTCGGTCATCAGACCGGCGGGCGACTTGTCTCTCGTCAGCTTGTAGTAACTTTATGTCAGATTTTAATATCAAGTGCGCTCTCTAGAAGTCGCATTCCATGTAAATGTTGTGACTATATAATTACCAGATTTAGCATTTTAGATTACTAGAGTCAGTACCGGAGCGTGAGCTTTGCCGGTTGGTGAGGCCAACCAACAACAAAAGATATGATCGCCTTCAATATCATGGTACCAATTGGAACTAGCATAGATCATGGGGAAATATGGCGCGCCATGATATAAGTTGAGAATCCATACTTTCACTCTGGCATCAACTTCTTTTGGAATGCGTGGTTATGAGGTTTCCAAGATACTTCGGATAAAGCAGCTTCTTCAAACAGCCAACAAGCGTCTACATAATACTCCATAGTTGAAAACATTGACATGGGTCTTAATCACAAGTGCTGACAGAGAATTTAGATATTATGTAAGTTCGTATGATGTGCTATTTCCATCACATATCAATATGCATTTGACAACTATTGGAGACAGCGTGAAGCATATTATTCACTTTTTCAACCTCTGACGCAGACAGCATCCATACTGTTCTATCTCTTTTTAGGGTGCGTTGATCGCTGAGATTCAGGTAAATAATAAAGCTAACCTTGCAAGGCAATGTAGTGAAGTCAACTTCGGACCCCCTTCCCAAATACGTTTGTCTCGCATGTGTCTAGACTCGCCGGGTCCTGTCATGAACGCACCGATCGGAAACCTCCACCCGTCGGCCGGCGCCCGCGCACGGTGACACTGCAGTTGACGCCTCGAGCCGCGGCTGCGGCGGAATGTTATGCTTTAATCAGATCCGGTGCCGGCGCGGCGACAGCCGGTCGGCAGGTGTTGTGACCATGGGGACAGGGATGCCATTGCGCCAGATCACCATTGTACCGTGTCACCATTGTATCATATCACCATTGCACCATGTAGCGCAGAGGGCTGGTCGGAGTCGTCGACCGAGCCCCTCTCTCCGAGTTCCGGCAAGTGATTGGTCCGTGATAGGTGTGGCCGAGCGGTGCGTGACTGGTCCTGATCAGGGAATCAGGTCCGGGCAGTCGACGCGGTAAGATGTAGCCCTGGAGTAAGGCCAGTACGTTAGTACGATTGCCCGTCGCAGATACTAGAAGCTTTGAGGCAAGGATTTGGAAACGACACATGTCAGTGTCATTGTTCTTTGACCGGTTGCACATGTTGTCGCCGTATTGCTTAATTGTCAGCCCGGTCAATACAAGGGAATTAACGGCTGTTGGATTTGAGAACTGTTGGATTTTAGAATTGTTTGACTTTCAGCCGTCATCGTGCAAGCGAGCCAAGCCCTAGACCCTAGGCCCTAGCCCTAGCCCCTCACTGCCAGGAAGGCGAACTTACCTACAGTACAGCCTAGTTTCTTAATATTCACCATCTGCCGAAACGTCGGCCTCCAGCACGCGACAGTTTTGAACGAGGAACCCGAAAGCAGTCGTGGCAAGAGTAAACACACCCACACTACATTCTTGTGATGGCCATGCGGGCGTTCCCGGTGGCATTTTGCCGGAACTGGTGGGCAACGCTTGACCTTTGAGTGCGTGTACGGACCAATGCAGCTCCGGTGGGCAGAGCAATTATGCTGGCACGCCAGTGAAGAGCTGTGCTGTTCCGGGAAAGACGATCGTCCTGCGATGATTACAGATAACTCAGGGACGTGATGTAAAGTGCACCGGAAAGAACGAATGGGAAAATGTCTTGTCTCCAAGATAAGATGTGACTGGATGTAAATAGTTCAGGAATAGAGGAATGTGTTGTTGAAGAAAGAATATTTCCGCTTTAGCCCAATTCAGCTACTATTCTTACGCAGCCAAACGCTGAGTTAGGGCTTGTGATTAGGGTGGCAATGAACAGCTTCGGTGGTTAATGTGGTAGTTACAATGGAGGACAGATGCTACCTAGATTTAACAACTGTAAAAGGGAACTGCTGTGGTAATCACTGCGAAGCCCTATGCTTCAAGCAAAGGAAATCCCCACGTTAGGCGTCATGAGCGGACATAATACCGGTGGCGCCGCTCTGGTGGTGGGTTTGTGAAGGAATACCGGTGGCTCATGGTAGGCGTCATGAGCGGACATAATACCAGTGGCGCCGCTTTGGTGGTGGGTTTGTGAAGCACCACCAAAGTGGGCTTGCTATGCTTAATGCTATATTCTAGTTTCTAGAGGAGGTGCAAGGAATTTTCAATGGTTAAATTTGAACAACATTGAAACAAGCTCTCTTATGATGTGTAATTATTTGTATTATCAAATCATTTCGCACTGTCACTTTGCACTCAAAGTGAAATGAGAGCAATTGGCCACTCAACTTCTTGTAATAAAACGAGTCGCTCATCTTCTGTGTGATGCGCTGACAATTTCCAATGTTCTTAACTAAACGGAAATCGAACGCGCTACATCTTGATATCATCTTGAAAAACATCCATGAAATTTGAACCCTGCCATTTTTGCACTCATTTCCAGGATTTGTGTCCCAAATTATCACATTGCATTCTTTTAAAATATATATCAGATGTATTACATTAGCAAATTAAGTTACAATGGTCTCAAATAAAACGACATGAAATCAGCTGCCTTCTGATGCCATTCTCGACTACTTTTATATATAACAACAAACCATGTCATTTTTCAACTTTTCACATGAAGCTTTCAGGTATTATTGAGGTTCTGGCATGGCTCGATGCGCGTCAAGCGACGACATTTCCTGTCCAGAGGATGCGAAGGCATGGCAAAACATGAAGTTCCAGCCTTGATCAATACGATCAATACCAAGCCAAGGCCAAGGCCTATCGAGTCAGATTGGACAATAGCGTCAGCTGCTGGGGTGCCGTTTAGCTACATATATGACGCGTGTGACGATTGTGATCGATATCAGTGTTTTTTTAATTGGCGCGCACCAATTGAACTAATTACAGTGTAGCATTTTTGTGACACAAGCTAAATAGTTTTCGCCAAAGCGCCTTCGAAATCTATCGATCAAACGGCGAGTTTGCTTCAGGCAAATTCACCGCTTGAAAATAATATAGAGCGCACGTGCTGCCACGCCAGCCAGGCTCTGATGGGAGGGAATTGATATGTGTATATAAATACAACTGTGTTGCATATAGTTGTGTTTCAGAAAGCTATTCTTGCTATTGTCACACAAAATCGGCACTGTAATTGGTGAACTTGGCGCGCGCACAGATAAAAAAATTGATATAGATCACAATTACCACATGCGTCATATATGTAGCTAAACGGCACCCAGAAGCTGATTGCTATTGCCCAGGGCTGTACCAAGCAACATCGGCTCTGGCACGCCAAAATTGTGCAGGGTAAATTCACGATCGTATATGCATTCGTGCCATTAAATGCTCATGAGCGTAAACAGTTTTTAAATAATATCGAAGGAACCTGTCGGCCCCAATTCCAATGGTGGTGGGAATCATGCCAGGCACATCGCCTATCTTTTCAAAAATAGAAATATGCATGTAACTTTAACGTTCAGAGAATGGTTCCGGGCCCGACCACCATCCATGGTGGTCGGTCGGCTGCGGGCGACGCCGCCGGCGGCCGGCGTGCCATTGGTGTATGCTTACCAGAATATAGTTCCAGAAGACTATTCGCAAGGTAACAATATGCGCAATATATCACTGTAAGTGGCAATGAAATTGACTTCTAAAGGCAAGCTAACATTAATAAATGCACTTCTCATCATATTGTATGGAGACAGAGCCTCATAAATTGTAACTATATTATTCGCGCACACACTAATGGGCATCCGGGCGCGCTTGTCGCGGGCACATATTTCAGAGTTCTCGAATGGCATCTGGAACCTACCTGCTTTCTTTCTTTACTGGAGATCCCTGATGTTCGTATTAGCATTGCGTTTGACGCCTAACGAAGAGTGTCTATTCCTACGAAAGTGTCTGTGCATATGATAAAATTTTATATGAACGATAAGATCAAATATGACTGGACCTGACCCGACCTGACCCGACCTGACCCGACCTGACCCGACCTGACCCGACCTGACCTGACCTGACCCGACCTGACCCGACCTGACCCGACCTGACGGCCTGACCCGACCTGACGCGACCTGACCCGACCTGACCTGACCTGACCCGACCTGACCCGACCTGACCTGACCTGACCTGACCCGACCTGACCCGACCTGACCTGATCTGACCCGACCTGACCTGACCTGACCTGACCTGACCTGATCCGGCCTGATCCGATCTGACCGTTACGCTTTTCAAATCTTAGTACCTTTTCAAAGTTTAACCCTCGCCGGGCTGGCCGGCAGATCACCTTCGCTGGCCCTGAAGAGGGCGACAGCTCCTGAAAGCACAACACCGCCAGAAAGCTCTGATCTCGGAGGGGCAAAAACATACAATGCGTTTGCATTTGGGCCGATATTGAGGGGTCATGATATGCCAACATAAGGATCTTGACTTAATCATGGAACTTAAAAGAAAAAGCAGCGCTTGTTTTGTTTCGAAATCAATTTTCAATGGCTAACATAATCGAATGCACTTATCCTATTCATAGTGAAAGAGGCCAATACAGGGTAGGACAGGTCAGGTTAGAATCAGGCTTGACAACCAGCTTCCGAACTATGCATTCTAGGGACACAGGGAAGGCGTAGATGGTAAGTCAATATATCATAGAGGTCATATCACAGTTCATATCTGTATTCACTTCTGGCCATGCTGAGGTCTGCAAGATTATAAAAGGTGAACCCAGTGGCATGACCTTTATCTTGCGGGATCACCTGGAAAATATGCCTGTTTTATCGGGTTCTTTTAGGAGAACTTTTCAAACAAAATACGTATCTTTGATACATGGCTGAAAATGTTATTACGTACAAGGTCACATTTTAAATTGGCCATAGACCATTGTCAAACAACCATTGTTTGAAAGTCGGAAACAAACAAAATACGTATCTTTGATACATGGCTGAAAATGTTATGGTCAGATTAGGTTACGCCGAAGGGTCAGGTCAAGGAAGTTCAAGTTCGAATATATCACTTTTGCATATCACTTTTTAAGTGTAAAAACTTGCCTTCAAGGATAACCTGTATGAGATTGAAACAATTTTTTGTCAACTATCGAGTGTCTGACCTAAGTGAATCCAACCTCAGCACGCGCGCCGGAAGACCTCTCACATAGCGTGCACCGAAGTTGTGGCAGACTCCCCCCCCCCCCCCCTCCACCCCCCCCCCCACCCCCCCCACTTCCACAGTCTCGGAAGCTACTGAAGCTAGAAGCACAACTTTTGGAGAAAAGATTATGGCTGCAGTCTCGTTTCAGTATGAATTTCATGACCCTACGTCATGCCTTTAGGCTCATGTCCTTTAGGTCATGCATTCAGGGTGAAATTAGGTCGAGATCGTCCGCCACACCTTGTCGTCAAATTACCGCGCCGACGACACTTGTGTGACCTTGAACGCTCGGCGGCGGGCAAATGTGCACCCTGTAATTCCGATTTTTACCGACGGATTACGGATTTGTTTTTGTGCTTATGAATTTGCAGCAAACTCACGAGATTTAATTGCCATATCCCCGCCCGTTTATGAGATATCGTCGGAAACAGGAGGGGTGGGCGGATACCATACGCCCCACCCCCTCCCGCCTTCCGGTGCGCGTGTTTTGTCACGCTCGAAAAAATACATGAATTGATAAAAGGCTCACTTGAACTTTTGTTCAAGTTTGCACTGTTGAACGGTAATTCCATGGTAAAATTAAATCAGATCAAATCAGATCAGATCACACGAGGTCAGATCATCTCCGAACATTGGTTGACCATCCAATGTCATTCATCAATACGTTGGAGGCGCTGGAACTAGATTCAGGTATGACGGGAAAAGCGTTCGTGTCCTTTAGCATGAGACATGCTGGAGTCACCTCAATGCTGGGAAGCCTCATAAAAGGAAAGCGTTGTCCCTCCCCACCGTCTCCCAATGTCATGCAAGGCATGGTGCCATTGCAATAAGGTGAATGGTCTCCACAGGGTGCCAAGAGAGTGCAGTCGCTGCCGCTCTGCAAGTGTTCTGGCGCACCGGTGCCATTGCCGATCCTGTACATGCCATGTCCCGTGGCCCGCATCGTGCTCTCGTTTGTCGGCAGCGTCTTGATGTGACCTCTAGTCTTGTCTGGTATGTACCGTGTAGGATGATATTGCCAATTCAAGTCCAGCCAACACCAGCTACTTTTATTTCGGTGTTATTGCCAAGCCAGCATATATACCGACGAAATATGACAGCCGAAGTATGATTGCAGTCCCACTTTCCCTCCAAGTCTACTCCAAGTCTACTTATGTTAACGTTGCTTGTTGCTGCAAGCACACAAGCGAGTGAAGGGAGTTTAGAGTTTGAGTGAGGTGCTGCACATTTCTCTAATTCTTGTTCGCACGCCTTGCTGTTTCGGGCCCACAACAAAGTTGCGGTAACGTTCTCCACACTAAGTGGTCCGTTGTGCTACCATCCCCCGTGCAACCATCTCTCTACATTTCTGTGGCCAGGGATGATGACTTTTCCGGTTTTCTTTGTCTACTGTGCTCTTGTGTACGTTTTCGTCTCCGACTCAGCCCGCGAATCACTGGTGGGAATATTTTACCCTCTCCCGTCTTTGGTTTATCTGAAATAGTTCCGGATGCGCTACTGAAAGCCAGCTCGCACTTTGGCTACCTTCATATGAACAACAAGACAACGTCTCACAGAAGGATCGAGTCCGAGATTTTCGCAGATCAGGTCAACACGTCATGAAGTCATTTTTGGTGCTAACGTTTCCCGACTAATGTCATGATTGCTGGAAGGGCGAAGTGAATAGATGTACACAATTGGGAGCACGTTTGAATGTAGTGACCATGTCTTCAGGTATACTAGATAAATAATCTGACCCACCCTGTCTGTATAATCTGGTCTGTATAATAATCTGGTCTGTATAATAATCTGGTCTGTATAATAATCTGGTCTGTATAATAATCTGGTCTGTATAATAATCTGGTCTGTATAATAATCTGGTCTGTATAATAATCTGGTCTGTATAATAATCTGGTCTGTATAATAATCTGGTCTGTATAATAATCTGGTCTGGTATAATAATCTGGTCTGTATAATAATCTGGTCTGTATAATAATCTGGTCTGTATAATAATCTGGTCTGTTGGTAATCTGGTCTGTATAATCTGGTCTGTATAATCTGTCTGTATAATCTGGTCTGTATAATCTGGTCTGTATAATCTGGTCTGTATAATCTGGTCTGTATAATCTGGTCTGCATAATCTGGTCTGTATAATAATCTGGTCTGTATAATCTGGTCTGCATAATCTGGTCTGTATAATAATCTGGTCTGTATAATCTGGTCTGTATAATCTGGTCTGTATAATCTGGTCTGTATAATCTGGTCTGTATAATCTGGTCTGTATAATAATCTAATCTGTATAATCTGGTCTATATAATAATCTGGTCTGTATAATCTGGTCTGTATAATAATCTGGTCTGTATAATAATCTGGTCTGTATAATAATCTGGTCTGTATAATAATCTGGTCTGTATAATAATCTGGTCTGTATAATAATCTGGTCTGTATAATAATCTGGTCTGTATAATAATCTGGTCTGGATAATCTGGTCTGTATAATCTGGTCTGTATAATAATCTGGTCTGTATAATCTGGTCTGTATAATCTGGTCTGTATAATAATCTGGTCTGTATAATCTGGTCTGTATAATCTGGTCTGCATAATCTGGTCTGTATAATAATCTGGTCTGTATAATCTGGTCTGTATAATCTGGTCTGTATAATCTGGTCTGTATAATAATCTGGTCTGTATAATCTGGTCTGTATAATCTGGTCTGTATAATCTGGTCTGTATAATCTGGTCTGTATAATAATCTGGTCTGTATAATCTGGTCTATATAATAATCTGGTCTGTATAATCTGGTCTGTATAATAATCTGGTCTGTATAATAATCTGGTCTGTATAATAATCTGGTCTGTATAATAATCTGGTCTGTATAATAATCTGGTCTGTATAATAATCTGGTCTGTATAATAATCTGGTCTGTATAATAATCTGGTCTGTATAATAATCTGGTCTGTATAATAATCTGGTCTGTATAATGTGGTCCGTATAATCTGGTCTGTATAATCTGGTCTGTATCATCTGGTCTGTGTAATAATCTGGTCTGATTCGCCGTTGTGGCCGGTCGAGTGTGAGCCTGCCTACTTTACACGCGTATCTTGATGATGGCGACCTGGAACATGACGAAGAACCCCTGATGTCATTGAGTGACTTGAGTGAGTGAATGAGTGACAATTTTGGTTTTCACCTCATAGGGTAAAACATAGACGCTGAATTTGAGCAACACTTTGAATTGCCTGCAGCGATACTTACCAATTGTATCGGAATGAGTACCAACTCAAATGAGTACCAACTCAAATGAGTACCAACTCAAATGAGTACCAACTCAAATGAGCACCAACTCAAATGAGTACCAACTCAAATGAGTACCAACTCAAAAACATCATGTAACGTGGCGTTGCGCGGGCGTCATGGCACACATCATGGCACACAGCGTGATGCAGACGGGATACGGGTTCCAGCTTTTTTTTGGCTGTGTGCACGAATATACAATATCGATTTTCTTATCTAGCTTATCATTTGACTGGCAAACAGGTATGGCGTGCAGCAGGTCCGTGCAAATGAGCAATAACCTCACGCGACCCCATTTTACCTTGGCCTCATTTGAGCGCATGTATGTGACTAATGCGAATGGCAGTTCTTGTACCTTTTTTTAATCAATATTCGTTCATACGAACGATGGTGAAGCATTTTTTAGAGCTAAGTAGTGTTACATCAATATTCTAACTTTGTTTGCCCTATCTGACCTGTGATGCCTTCAGTAATCTCGAGGTCAATGAAATATATATCTGGCAAAATGAATTGTGTTGCGCTATCCATTGCTGTTGGCATTATTTTGATTCTCCTCCCATTGGTTCCGGAGTTACGAGAGCCCCCCCCCCCCTCTCCACCCAGTGAATCGTGGATAGAAAAATACTCCAGTGGCGCCGAGTTAAGATGGCAATTCAGATTGGTTAATTTAAGATAGCGAGTTAAGAGAGCGAAGTTGTTGACGTTCGGCTTCAGGACTTCGACCCTGACATCGGCCTTCCATCAGTATATTGTTACAGTGGTACTGTTTGCTAGTCATGTGCAACATTACACCATGGGATAATAACTGGCTTGTGAAGAACCAGCAGTTCCTGCAAGTAACCTCCATTTCACCAGCAGCAGAGCAGAGCGCGGATGAAGCTCACACAGCACTGCATTGGCTGTATGTTCAGAAAAGACGAACGCAAGCAGCATCTTGAGGTGGTAGAAAACTACCAACCAAGGCAGTTTAAGAACCGGGAAGCATGCAAGAGAAAAACCTTAGACATGTATGAACTACACACGTGCTGAATAGTTGTGGTGATACGCTACACCAAGTACACCCACACTCTTCCGTTCGCACCAGGTCCAAATTGTCTTCCGTCTAGATCGTCTAGATCTTACCATCCCTTGCGCAGGCCACAAGACACTGAGCTGTGCTCTTGTTCGCTCTCCCTGGTCGGTGCGGCTCCGGCGGCGGTGTAACAGTAATCTCTTCTCGCTGTAGGCAGTGGGTACAGCGCAGCGTTTCCGCTCCGTCGCAGCGATTCCCCGGATCCCAGGCGACTTTTTATATCGATTGAATGCGCATCTTATGCATCGGCGGACTACACTCGTCTTCACCTTCAATGCACGTGACACAGATGAGATGAAGTGCAAGGCATGCTGTTTGGTATCAGATCAGAGCCTTTCTGTCTTTCCTTTCCCGGCCTTAATGCCGGCTGAAATTGTCTTTCTGTCTTTCCTTTCCCATTATGGGACGATCTATTAGAACACCAGTTTCTGAAATTCACAGAGCCGGGTTGAGTATCCTTTATGTGAGATGCACTATTTCATAATATTTGTCTGCTATGAACATAAGTGATCCATTAGAGAGGGTAATCATTTCAGTTGAACATATTCACTGTATCGAGCTGATGTAACATGTTATTGACTGTATTTCATATACCTGTATATTGGGAACACATATAGCACTTACACCAGGATATCTAAATGGATCTCTGCCTGCACTTACCATATCGATGTATGCAAACACGCATACGCACACACACACACACACACACACACACACACACACACATATATATATATATATATATATATATATATATATATATATATATATATATATATATATATATATATATATATATATATATATATATATATATATATATATATATATATACGTATATTTATATAATTTAGCGGTGCTTGCTTATTTATGTTGAAGGCTCGTGAGGACTGAGATGAGCATACAATCACTGTTCTGATTGGACGTCCCTGGACACAGAACTCGTGGAACAAAAACAAATTCTGGCAAGTATGGGCTATTCCAACACATGCATTGACTAAGAAACGAGACGACACATGGACAAGCACTTCACTAAGCAGCAGACAGAGCAAAAATACGGCACGGAAACTGGCAACTACTACACAAATCAAATGATATCTGCATACAAAACTGACTAGAAAAAAAGAGACATCATTAGAAGACAAGTAACCCCTGCAGATAACAAGAGTGACATACAACTCATCACATGCTATCAACATAGGAAAACATCAAGTGTTCTCACGAAAGAAACAGCCCGCACGGTTCACTTGACAACCTAAAATCCACCAATGTAGTGTACCAGTTCACATGCCACCGCAAAGGTTGTACAATGCACACTTTGCCCGGCACACTACATTGGTGTAACACGGCGACTCAGTGGACCCTTGACTGTACACTTGCGCGACGGAACACCACACCAGCACATTCTCCAACAACACGACAAAAAGTGACTAGAAAATAATTGCCTGACAATACCTGCAACATGTACTGACATCCGACGGTTTCAGATTGCGCTGTATACTCGGAAACACGCCCCGGAAATGAAAAACAGATTAAGTGCTACATTGGAGCTGATTGTACAGTAGCTTGCCTGTCCGTCGCATTATATTTGCCCGACAACCGTGACGGCATTGATTGAGACACAGCGCAATATAAAGCATTGTACGACTGATATATGCTGAGTTCCGCGCACTGCAACTGTCATATGTGATTAGTGAATGTTCTTTTTTTGTTATGCGATTGGAATTTCAAGACTGATCCGACACTTCAAGCAATTTTTCTAACGATGACCAATATATATATATACATATATATATATATATATATATATATATATATATATATATATATATATGTGTGTATATATATGTATATGCATGTGTATGTGAATGTGTATGTGTATGTGTGTGTATGCGTATGCGTGTGTGCGTGCGTGCGTGCGTGCGTGCATGCGTGCGTGCATGTGTGTGTATGTGTGAATATGAGGCATCAGTAGAGTAACTGTATTCCAGCTTTCAATACCTCCTCAAATGTCAATATAATTGAGTATACTTCCTGGGCTCTGGTTTCTACTTTGGAATTCATAGGGTGATATGACATATAGGTCGGATGGGCGAACAGGCCACAAATGTGATCTGGTAATGGAACATCAATGTCACCCTATAATTCCCAGGATTAAATTAAGTGTAATGTATGATGTAGCATATAAAGCTCCATGCACTTTGCATTATCACATGTTTGGGATTGGTGGGTGGGGGAGGGAGAGGGCAGGCGCTTTAGGTCGTTTTTTCATTCAACGTCATGGGCGTTCTGCTAAGGTTAACGAATTTTGGGAGCGGTACGCCCTCTCCACGTCCCCACTGTGGCGACACACATGCCCCCCCCCCCCACGTCCCCCCACTGTCGTGACGCCTATGCCCTTCTCACGTTCCCCACTGTGGTGACACCCATGCCCTCCCCACGTCCCCCACTGTGGTGACGCTTATGCCCTTTCTCACGTTCCCAACTGTGGCGGCACCTATGCCCTCCCTACGTCCCCCACTGTGGTGATGCCTATGCCCTTCCCACGTCCCCCACTGTGGCGACACCTATGCCCTCCCCACGTCCCCCACAGTGGCGACACCTATGCCCTCCCCACGTTCCAAACTGTGGCGACACCCATGCCCTCCCCACGTTCCCACACTGTGGCGACATCCATGCCCTCTCCTACGTCCCAACTGTGGTGACGCCTATGCCCTCCCCACGTTCCCACACTGTGGCGACACCTATGCCCTCTCACGTCCCACAGTGGACCATGCCCTCTCCAGTCCCACACGTGGCCGGTGCCCTCCCACGTCCCACACAGTGGCGACACCTATGCCCTCCCCACGTCCCGCACAGTGGCGACACCTATGCCCTCCCCACGTCCCCCACGTGGCGACGCCCATGCCCTCCCCACGTCCCACACGTGGCACGCCCATGCCCTCTCCACGTCCCACACAGTGGCGACGCCCATGCCCTCCCCACGTCCCACACAGTGGTGACGCCCATGCCCTCTCCACGTCCCACACAGTGGCGACGCCTATGCCCTCCCCACGTCCCACACAGTGGCGACACCTATGCCCTCCCCACGTCCCACACAGTGGCGACGCCCATGCCCTCTCCACGTCCCACACAGTGGTGACGCCTATGCCCTCCCCACGTCCCACACAGTGGCGACACCTATGCCCTCCCCACGTCCCACACAGTGGTGACGCCTATGCCCTCCCCACGTCCCACACAGTGGTGACGCCCATGCCCTCCCCACGTCCCACACAGTGGCGACACCATGCCCTCTCCACGTCCCACACAGTGGTGACGCCCATGCCCTCTCCACGTCCCACACGTGCGACACCCATGCCCTCTCCACGTCCCACACAGTGGTGACGCCCATGCCCTCTCCACGTCCACACAGTGGCGACACCTAT
Organism: Ashinkailepas kermadecensis; assembly: GCA_034440615.1. NCBI lineage: Eukaryota > Metazoa > Arthropoda > Thecostraca > Neolepadidae > Ashinkailepas > Ashinkailepas kermadecensis. The sequence continues at coordinate 106,830 of JAOTOM010004915.1, read as the reverse complement.
GCCCTCCCCACGTCCCACACAGTGGTGACGCCCATGCCCTCCCCACGTCCCACACAGTGGTGACGCCTATGCCCTCCCCACGTCCCACACAGTGGCGACGCCCATGCCCTCCCCACGTCCCACACAGTGGCGACACCTATGCCCTCCCCACGTCCCACACAGTGGTGACGCCCATGCCCTCTCCACGTCCCACACAGTGGTGACGCCTATGCCCTCCCCACGTCCCACACAGTGGCGACACCCATGCCCTCCCCACGTCCCCCACTGTGGCGACACCCATGCCCTCTCCACGTCCCCCACTGTGGTGACGCCCATGCCCTTCTCCACGTCCCACACAGTGGTGACGCCTATGCCCTCCCACGTCCCACACAGTGGCGACACCCATGCCCTCCCCACGTCCCCCACTGTGGCGACACACATGCCCTCTCCACGTTCCAAACTGTGGCGACACCCATGCCCTCCCTACGTTCCCAACTGTGGCGACACCCATGCCCTCTCCACGTCCCGCACTGTGGCGACACCGATACCATCCCCACGTTCCAAACTGTGGCGACGCCTATGCCCTCCCCACGTCCCACACAGTGGCGACACCTATGCCCTCCCCACGTCCCACACAGTGGTGACGCCTATGCCCTTCTCACGTTCCCCACTGTGGCGACACCCATGCCCTCTCCACGTCCTCCACTGTGGCGATGCCTATGCACAAGCAGCTTAATGCAAATTAATTTGCCATGATCAGATCAATGCCCGATCTCAAGACATTTCATTGATGTTCTGGCCCCTCAAAGTGTCCAATTATAATGCATAGTTTATTCTTACTGACACCTACCCAATCAAATACCAAACTAGCGCCGAAAGCATTAAATTCGCAGTTCGGACTCTATAAAGAGTTTAGAGATAAAATGTCACAACTGATCTGACACCAAGTAGGAGATTTTGAATGAGATCAGGAGCATGCTCGATATCGGAATTATTCAAAATCGTAGATGGGATTTAGAGTGACTATGTCACGATAAACCTCTATCGGAGATTTAATACACGGCGGTCGGTTCTCTAAAGTTGTCGATAAATGTTTGTCTGTCTGTCTGTGTGTCTGTGTGTCTGTGTGTATGTGCCGCTTCGACTCATGCTGTGCGAAAACGGCCGGGCGGAATTGGCTCAAATTTTCACACGTGATTCGCCGGTACGGGGGACAGATTATGGCGGTGGTAGTGATAACTCTGCAAGAAATCGGATGCTCCTTGTCACCTACTGCAGCCCCACACCTCATGGTGCTCCCTGCCACATCAGTCAATATCAATTATGTGGTTAAAGTTGATGGAGCTGGATGAACAGATGTGGCTGCGCCTCCCGCTTCATCAAAATTAAAGACAGTTAATGTGCTGACCGTCACGTGTTGCCATAGGGTTATGATGGAGTTCAGTATTGAACTCATGCAGTGCAGAACTCCCGAAGTCCGAAAGCCCTGAAACCAACAGTCTATCTATCTCGGCTTAAAACCCGAAAACCTCGGAAGATGTAAAAGATCATCCGAGGTTCAGCTAGGCCCCGAATCCTTTAATCCACCTTTAATCACTTTGGAAAGCAAACCTATGTATGCACATTAGCTCAGCTGATAAGTTTCAGCAAGCGAGAAAGTACTGTCACTACGCCAGAATCGGGTTTGCTTCCACCATGAATGAAGGATGTGTCATCCCAATAAATATTCCCAAACTTTATTGTGTTCAATATTGGAGTAGGTTTCCTGCAACAACCTAGTATGATGATTATAATTCTTATTCAGGGATCTGAACAAAGTCCTTCGTTGTCAGCGTTACGTATTCCCCAGGTATTAAACGTTAGAACATTTAATTTAGAGGTAATACTTTAACCGTTCCCGCCATTCCGGTAAGATCCTCGCACCCCGTCTCGTGGGAGGGGTGATGGGCTCATTATATTACCTTCTAATCTTCAAACTAAGCGTCGCACGAAACCGAAAGATGTGTCATCGGAAAGCGCTCGACGAATATGACTGGAAACCACCCCCAACATTTTATCATCTAAAAATGTGACGTCAACAGGGGGTATATATGGTCACGATTCACGTGAAGTTGTATGCTCTGGGAAGTTTATTTTGTAGATTTTGAAAACGAAACTTGCTTGGGATCAGAAATGGACGACGAAATGAACCGTGGTCCCAAAAATTTTCGCGCACTCAAAACTAAACCAATATTTATTACTTCCAACACTTTGAGTTTTCGACTTTATTTACTTTGATTGCGTCTTATTGATAGAACACACCGAGAAACTTTGTTTTAAGTAAACTTAACTCCATAGAAATTGCTCACCTTAGCAACAATCTTCGATTTTTATATATAGGCAAACATGCAAAACAAGTAAGTCACCAAAACGAAAAATTCCGAAAATTATTCTGGGGCGCTTTGTTGCATCTCTAAAAGTAAGCAAACGCTGAAAGTTTCATTCAAAAATCTTCACCCATTAAAGCGTGACGACTGGTTGAACATTTTTGGAGGTGACCTCACTTGACCTTAATTAACTCGGGTACCGTGAACGACCTGACCTCAAAATGTTCACAAAACATGTCAAATTGACGTACGAACAGGTATGCCAATATTCGGGCCGCTGTTGCGCGCTGTTTTTTTGTTTACCATCCGCGCAAAACCTAATGGGGGTGTAAAAAGACCCCCCAAACTGCGCGGGTTAAGATGCAAGCCCAAGATGCAAGATGTTTTTAAACGTATTTCGCCTAAGTATTTATATAGGGCACCAGATGTTCTCACCCTCCGTTGTACTATCGCCTAGTTACAAAGGGTGGCCCATACTAGCTGTCTTAACTCCTAACCTCCAAGCCGCAATCCTATCCCATCTCATTATAATGGTAAAAATACATCTAACCGAAGCGGCAATCCCTTTGCAAGAACAGATTTTCCCGAGCGCGTGTGCCGGCCGCTTGCCGCAAGCCGAGTCGGCCGGGGCCAACTGGCGCGGCCGCCTCACTCCGGCACCCTGCCGACCTTGCACCAAGCTGCACACATGAGTGGTGTCAAGTTGCAAACATGAGCGCGTCGCGTCAGCACTGCAACTTTCGGCTTGCTCACACTTTATCTGCACAGTACACACATACACACCTGCTGGACACACACGGTCACATATATGGTGAAAACTGAGGATGTCGAGAAAATTCGTCCGGGGACTGGTAAGCATCTGACAATGCTCCAAACGGAGTTTGGATACCGAGGACGTCAAAAATGTTCTCGGTATTCACTTCATGTCCTCGGTTGCCAGGTGTGTAAACAGAAAATAGCCTCGGTATGCACGAATTACAAGTGCACACACACACACACACACACACGCACACACACACGCACACACACACACACACACACACACACACACACACATACACGCACTCACACACACACACATATATGTACATATATATATATATATATATATATATATATATATATATATATATATATATATATAAAAAACACTCATGAACCCGGGGAGGGTAGCCAGGCTTAGCGTTCAATATCCGAATGCCAGGGTCAGCACATGTCCCCGGATAGCGGGCTGGCTAAGTGGGTGGCACTGCAGTAGCGGAGATCCGCCACCACTGCTGGTCACTTGTCTGGAGGCGCCGGCATCGCTGAATGTGACTGAGTTGCCAGAGGCCATCTCAGATAGGTGTAGCTAAGCGTGTATATATGTCTGCCGGGTAGGTATGTCGTCAGATGCTCAGGCAGGCTAGATATGTCTGCCGGGTAGGTATGTCGTCAGATGCTCAGGCAGGCTGGATATGTCTGCCGGGTAGGTATGTCGTCAGATATTGAGGCAGGCTAGATATGTCTGCCAGGTAGGTATGTCGTCAGATGCTCAGGCAGGCTGGATATGTCTGCCGGGTAGGTATGTCGTCAGATGCTGAGGAAGGCTGGATGTCTGCCGGGTAGGTATGTCGTCAGATGTTGAGGCAGGCTAGATATGTCTGCCGGGTAGGTATGTCGTCAGATGCTCAGGCAGGCTGGATATGTCTGCCGGGTAGGTATGTCGTCAAATGCTGAGGAAGGCTGGATATGTCTGCCGGGTAGGTATGTCGTCAGATATTGAGGCAGGCTAGATATGTCTGCCGGGTAGGTATGTCGTCAGATGCTCAGGCAGGCTGGATATGTCTGCCGGGTAGGTATGTCGTCAGATGCTCAGGCAGGCTGGATATGTCTGCCAGGTAGGTATGTCGTCAGATGATAACAGGCTGGATATATCTGCCGGGTAGGTATGTCGTCAGATGATCAGACAGGCTAGATATGTCTGCCGGGTAAGTATGTCGTCAGATGATCAGACAGGCTAGATATGTCTGCCGGGTAGGTATGTCGTCAGATGCTGACAGGCAGGCTGGATATGTCTGCCGGGTAGGTATGTCGTCAGATATTAGAAGGCTGGATATGTCTGCCGGGTGGTATGTCGTCAGAATCAGACAGGCTAGATATGTCTGCCGGGTAGGTATGTCGTCAGATGCTCAGGCAGGCTGGATATATCTGCCAGGTAGGTATGTCGTCAGATGCTCAGGCAGGCTGGATATGTCTGCCGGGTAGGTATGTCGTCAGATGCTCAGGCAGGCTAGACATGTCTGCCGGGTAGGTATGTCGTCAGATGCTCAGGCAGGCTGGATATATCTGCCGGGTAGGTATGTCGTCAGATGCTCAGGCAGGCTGGATATATCTGCCGGGTAGGTATGTCGTCAGATGCCCAATATATCTGCCAGGTAGGTATGTCGTCAGATGCTCAGGCAGGCTGGATATGTCTGCCGGGTAGGTATGTCGTCAGATGCTCAGGCAGGCTGGATATGTCTGCCGAGTAGGTACGTCGTCAGATATTGAGGCAGGCTAGATATGTCTGCCGGGTAAGTATGTCGCCAGATGCTCAGGCAGGCTGGTGGAAACCATCGCCAGACAACCGTCAGTAGAAGCATGACAGGCAATGGATGTCCAGATAGTGTATTGGCCGTCAATACATCTAGTGTGAGCACAAAACGCCTTGTATGTTCCATAGGAGCACCTACACGTGCGCCAGGTGTAAACGAATCGATCTTGACCCGTGACAGCGGTGTTAACTCGGCCGGCGCGGCCACAGCCTGGCAACTGGCAACAGCGCCACGCACAGACGCTCGCGGTGTGTGGGTGCGACACTGTCGTGACTGTCGTGTGACACTGTCGTGACGGTCGTGTGACACTGTCGTGACGGTCGTGAGACACTGTCGTGACGGTCGTGTGACACTGTCGTGACGGTCGTGTGACACTGTCGTGACGGTCGTGTGACACTGTCGTGACTGTCGTGAGACACTGTCGTGACTGTCGTGAGACACTGTCGTGACGGTCGTGTGACACTGTCGTGACGGTCGTGTGACACTGTCGTGACGGTCGTGTGACACTGTCGTGACGGTCGTGAGACACTGTCGTGACGGTCGTGTGACACTGTCGTGACGGTCGTGTGACACTGTCGTGACTGTCGTGAGACACTGTCGTGACGGTCGTGAGACACTGTCGTGACGGTCGTGTGACACTGTCGTGACGGTCGTGTGACACTGTCGTGACGGTCGAGCACTGTCGTGACGGTCGTGTGACACTGTCGTGACGGTCGTGTGACACTGTCGTGACGGTCGTGTGACACTGTCGTGACGGTCGTGTGACACTGTCGTGACGGTCGTGTGGCACTGTCGTAACGGTCGTGTGACACTGTCGTGACGGTCGTGTGACACTGTCGTGACGGTCGTGTGACACTGTCGTGACGGTCGTGAGACACTGTCGTGACGGTCGTGTGACACTGTCGTGACGGTCGTGTGACACTGTCGTGACGGTCGTGTGACACTGTCGTGACGGTCGTGTGACACTGTCGTAACGGTCGTGTGACACTGTCGTGACTGACACTCGTGACGGTCGTGTGACACTGTCGTGACGGTCGTGTGACACTGTCGTGACGGTCGTGTGACACTCGTGACGGTCGTGTGACACTGTCGTGACGGTCGTGTGACACTGTCGTGACGGTCGTGTGACACTCGTGACGGTCGTGTGACACTGTCGTGACGGTCGTGTGACACTGTCGTGACGGTCGTGTGACACTCGTGACGGTCGTGTGACACTGTCGTGACGGTCGTGTGACACTGTCGTGACGGTCGTGTGACACTGTCGTGACGGTCGTGTGACACTGTCGTGACGGTCGTGTGACACTGTCGTGACGGTCGTGTGACACTGTCGTGACGGTCGTGTGACACTGTCGTGACGGTCGTGTGACACTGTCGTGACGGTCGTGTGACACTGTCGTGACGGTCGTGTGACACTGTCGTGACGGTCGTGTGACACTGTCGTGACGGTCGTGTGACACTGTCGTGACGGTCGTGTGACACTGTCGTGACGGTCGTGTGACACTGTCGTGACGGTCGTGTGACACTGTCGTGACGGTCGTGTGACACCTGTCGTGACGGTCGTGTGACACTGTCGTGACGGTCGTGTGACACTGTCGTGACGGTCGTGTGACACTGTCGTGACGGTCGTGTGACACTGTCGTGACGGTCGTGTGACACTGTCGTGACGGTCGTGCGACACTGTCGTGACGGTCGTGTGACACTGTCGTGACGGTCGTGTGACACTGTCGTGACGGTCGTGTGACACTGTCGTGACGGTCGTGTGACACTGTCGTGACGGTCGTGTGACACTGTCGTGACGGTCGTGTGACACTGTCGTGACGGTCGTGTGACACTGTCGTGACGGTCGTGTGACACTGTCGTGACGGTCGTGTGACACTGTCGTGACGGTCGTGTGACACTGTCGTGACTGTCGTGAGACACTGTCGTGACTGTCGTGAGACACTGTCGTGACGGTCGTGTGACACTGTCGTGACTGTCGTGAGACACTGTCGTGACGGTCGTGAGACACTGTCGTGACGGTCGTGTGACACTGTCGTGACGGTCGTGTGACACTGTCGTGACGGTCGTGTGACACTGTCGTGACGGTCGTGTGACACTGTCGTGACGGTCGTGCGACACTGTCGTGACGGTCGTGTGACACTGTCGTGACGGTCGTGTGACACTGTCGTGACGGTCGTGTGACACTGTCGTGACGGTCGTGTGACACTGTCGTGACGGTCGTGTGACACTGTCGTGACGGTCGTGTGACACTGTCGTGACGGTCGTGTGACACTGTCGTGACGGTCGTGACTCGTCGGTCGGACACTGTCGTGACGGTCGTGACTGTCGTGACGTCGTGCGACACTGTCGTGCGACACTGTCGTGACGGTCGTGTGACACTGTCGTTCCTGTCGTGCGACACTGTCGTGACGGTCGTGTGACACTGTCGTGACTGTCGTGACCGTCGTGCGACACTGTTATGACCGTCGTGCGACACTGTCGTGGCCGTCGTGCGACACTGTCGTGTATGTCGTGCGACACTGGCGTGCCCGTCGTGGGACACTGTCGTGACTGTCGTGCGACACTGCTATGACTGTTGTGCGACACTGGCGTGGGACACTGTCGTGACTGTCGTGCGACACTGTCGTGACTGCACCTGGGGCGTCCTCTACTGGCAGGTCCGTCAAGCAGTGAAACCTGCGGCACAATGGCTGCCGATTGAACAACCGGGCGAATAAATCAAATCGGAGCTGGTCGGAACATGCTAAGAGAAATTTGCAACACACGGGTTATCTTATCTCCAGGGTGTGTTATGAGCGGCGCAAGCCAGCGGCGAGAAGTCTCGTGAGCCACGCAGTTCGGGCATCACTAGCACTGGGAATAACACCGAACAATCTGCTGCCGACTGTCTGCAGCAGGATTGACTTCTCAGCGGATATTTTGTTCTCACCTTATTCACGATCGGATGAATGCCCATTAGGAGATAGTGTCATCGAATGTCTGAACATGCAGCCATAGCCCAGACAAATAAAGGTTTGACTGTGAGTAGAAATTCAACAGCTATTACAGTTATCATTGTTCTTCTTGGTAACAGAGATGACCCACTTCTCACACGCTGGTGTAGACACTACTGCCATCTGTGTCATGGCTATTGGCACAGCTAAAACACCGAAAACATTGCCGTAAGCTAGCCGCGACTGATCTCTAAACGCAACTTGACGCTTGGTCATCAACTTCAATTTCAGCTTGGGATTGGGCTCAAGTCTCCTGCCCGCCAACTTCTACAGTACCAGGATAACGCCAGGCATCAGTCAGTCGGCCACCAGCAGGTCGGTAAACGGTAGTCGGCCGTCATATTGTCAATCAGTCGCCAACATTCAGTCAGCATTCGAGCCACCAAGCCTCATTAGTGGGAGACGAACTGTGTGTCCTGAACATGGGTCCTGAACGTCCTGAACATGGGTACGATGCCAAAGCAGGAAGACAAAAAAGTAGAACAGAACAAGCAGGAGCATTGCTCTCGAGCTTCAACCGAACGTCGATAGGCCTTGCAGCTCAGCGATTGACTGGGGCGGGGTGCATAAGTGCAAAAACTGTTGGCTCAGTCGCAGATGAGAAGAAAAGCTGGTTCCTCACAGCGGTACAATGAGTACATGACAACTAATTCACGAGAAGACATTCTTTGTTCTATGGGGCCGCAAAACACCAAGTACAAGTACAAGAAAGAAAACGAATAAATTTGCTCCATGGTTTACCATGTTCCTTGTACTTCCTCTATGGGCTTCCCTGCTAGCTCCAACACTTTTCAATTGGGATGTTTAAGGTAATCTTATATGCCTTGGTAAGAGGCAACTCAGTTCTCAACTCAGAGAGAGAGAGAGAGAGAGAGACATATACATATATATATATATATACATATATATATATATATATATATATATATATATATATATATATATATATATATATATATATATATGTATATATATGTATATATATGTATACATCTCCAGTTCGGGTGCAATTCTATAGAACTCGGAAAGCATCACTGCAGTCATGTGATCGAGGTCGGCCCGGTTGTATTGATTCAATCGACAGTCAGTTGCTCCAATATTGTAATCATGCGAAAATATAAAACCTGTTGACTAACTTCAACAACTCCGTGCCAACTTTTCTTCTAAAGTGCCTGTCATCTTGCGTGATCGTCTCAGCGATTATCCTAATCTGCTTGGTCGCATATTCATTTGGCGCGATGATTTAATTGAGTCACCATAAATCAGAACGGGTGGGACCGTGATTGGGGTAGGGGGAAGCTGACTCGCAGCGGAGCACTGGTGTAAGGAATGAGAAACAAGAAAGAAGAAGCTTCAAACGCCGTCAGGGGCGGATACAAGGGAGGGGGCACTGGGGACATGTCTCCCCTCCCATGGAAAGGTGGCGCTCCTCCGGCGGGAGACGCGCGTCTCCAGGAAGGCTCGAGTGCACAACCAACACCCCTGCTCGACGAATGTTTCCTCCAAGCACCCCCACCTCCAGACACTTCCGCAGTGTCGCCCCGATAAAGTAGCACCTCTCCAGATGAGGAGTGACCCCCCATTCAAATTTCTTGATCCGCACCTGCCTGCGGCTCAGATCGGATGTGAGGGGAATCGGGCCGACCTCTTACGTCACGGCAGCCGCCTCTCTCTCTCTCTCTCTCTCTCTCTCTCTCTCTCTCTCTCTCTCTCTCTCTCTCTCTCTCTCTCTCTCTCTCTCTCTCTCTCTCTCTCTCTCTCTCTCTCTCTCTCTCTCTCTCTCTCTCTCTCTCTCTCTCTCTCTCTCTCTCTCTCTCTCTCTCTCTCTCTCTCTCTATATATATATATATATATATATATATATATATATATATATATATATATATATATATATATATATATATATATATATATATATATATATATATATATATATATATATATATATATATATATATATATATATATATATATATATATATATATATATATATATATATATATATATATATATATATATATATATATATATATATATATATATATATATATATATATATATATATATATATATATATATATATATATATATATATATATATATATATATATATATATATATATATATATATATATATATATATATATATATATATATATATATATATATATATATATATATATATATATATATATATATATATATATATATATATATATATATATATATATATATATATATATATATATATATATATATATATATATATATATATATATATATATATATATATATATATATATATATATATATATATATATATATATATATATATATATATATATATATATATATATATATATATATATATATATATATATATATATATATATATATATATATATATATATATATATATATATATATATATATATATATATATATATATATATATATATATATATATATATATATCTATATATATATATATATATATATATATCTATCTCTATATATATATATATATATATATCTGTCTCTGTCTCTCTCTCTCTCTCTCTCTCTCTCTCTCTCTCTCTCTCTCTCTCTCTCTCTCTCTCTCTCTCTCTCTCTCTCTCTCTCTCTCTCTCTCTCTCTCTCTCTCTCTCTCTCTCTCTCTCTCTCTCTCTCTCTCTGGGGAGCACCACCCTCCCTCCACCCCGACCACCCGGCTGCTAACCACAGCCGCGTCACACGTTCACGCCTGGTGTGCAGCACAGTGTGACGTCATACAGCAGCATCGGTCACACGTCACAGACACCTCACACACATGCCACAAATACGTCACGCACACACACATAAGCTCGTCACAAATACGTCACACACACACACACACACACACACACACACACACACACACACACACACACACACACACACATGTCACGAACAGGTCACAAAATTCCAACGTCACAAACGCGTCACAAGCACGTCACAAATGCGTCACAAGCACGTCACAAACTCGCCGCGATCCACCTAATCACATGGTCAGTACACTCTGGCATGCATGCACGTGGAGAAGCCACCGGCGTGAGAGCGGTCTACGGGCAGGATAGCGGGGAGGGGAGGCTGGGACTCGTCAGGGTCGGCGCATATGCGCAGGACACGGGTGGATGCAGATAGCAATCTATGTTGCGCTTCGCAAGGTCAAAAATAAGATCACAAACACAAATATACATACTCTATCCATTCATATAATCATAGTTATAATTTAATCTTCATGGTTGAAGAATCTCATTTTTTTAGTATTTATTGTTTTGCTGATGGTTCGACCGAGATTAAGGACCTCCAGTTCTGTTCTGGGCGGAGACGTTTGGGATGGAGAATTAGTGTTTGCTCCTGGAGGCGGTGGTTCCTTAAGGTGAATCTTCGCAATGCTATTACCTTCACAATGCTAGCTGTGGTATGTGTAGGTGAACCTTCGTAATGCTAGCTGTAGCAGGTGTAGGTGAACCTTCGCAGTGGTAGTCATAGTATGTGTAGGTGAACCTTCGCAATGCTAGCTGTAGTATGTGTAGATGAACCTTCGCAATGCTAGTTGTAGTATGTGTAGGCGAACCTTCGCAATGGTAGCTGTAGTATGTGTAGGTGAACCTTCGCAGTGGTAGCTGTAGTATGTGTAGGTGAACCTTCGCAGAGGTAGCTGTAGTATGCGTAGGTGAACCTTCGCAATGGTAGCTGTAGTATGTGTAGGTGAGCCTTCGCAATGCTAGCTGTAGTATGTGTAGGTGAACCTTCGTAATGCTAGCTGTAGTATGTATAGGTGAACCTTCTCCACTATGTCGGCCGGACAGTTCTGTACATTGATATAGACATTGATAGGTATCGCCAGACATTTATCTATATCTACATACATTTATAATTGTCCTCAACCTTTTTTCGAATCCTCAAGCATTTACTGCATCACCAGAAGTTTACCTGTGTCGTCAGACATTTCTATTTACAGCAATATATGTCTGGATGCTCAAATATTGCTACGCACCACTATTTATTTATATGTGTTGCCAGACTTGGCGAGGACCAGCCATTTGTACGCATCTCCTGCACGGTAGGTTTTATGTAGTTTCAGAATAGATATGTATGGCCAGATATTTATATGTGTCGCCAGATATTACTATGTATGGTCAGATATTTATATGCACCACCATATTTGTATGCCAATGCAAACGCCCAGGATCGGACGTGAAGAAGATCCTGGAACAATTTTCAAGCGGATTCGTCTCGTGCAAAGGCCACAGGTCACTGGAAATGGCGGTCGTGAAGTGAGGGATCGCTTCGCGCTGTCTCTTCGCCCATATCTCAGGGTTTCGCTACATAGGCATCGGGTTGTACCCATGTGTCGATGCATCGCACGTGTCACATAAAGTGGCGGCCGGCCAATCGACAGCGGCCCATAGACGATCGCACCTCGTAATGTCTGCCGTCAGCAGTCGACTGACAATTTGACAGCAACGATTTAGAGCCGCGTGTCCGGTTGGCGGTTTGTCGGCGGCAAATGTGGCGGCGCAGCGGCGTAACTTGTCTCGGCCCACGAGTCCGTGTGTCGAATACACGTGTTGATGGCAGCATACAAATCATTGCCGGTCACTTCGCTAGTTGTTATTGATGTGCGTTTAATATCTAAGCCTCGTAGAGTTCAGCACGATGATGAGAGATGTCCTATTTCGATACATGCATGCATCGGTGTGAGGTCACAGATCGATGTGAGGTCACATATCGATTTGAAGTCGCACATCGATGTGAAGTCGCACATCGATGTGAAGTCGCACGTCGATGTGAAGCCACACATCGATGTGATGTCACCCATAGACGTGTGACTTCCAAAATTATTAAAACCCAGTGGCCCAGATGAGCTTGCCAGATTGACTCGTTCCGCTACAGCATAATCTCACAGTGTTCAGAGTTCATGATCACTCAGCTGGAAGTGCTGGAGCCATGGTGGTAGCCACGGTTGAAGCGGTGACGGGCACGGGCGGTTCTCGAAGGACTGCCGTTCAATCTTTTGAAAACATCAATTTAGTCAGAACTCTTGCTGGGGTGGCTTCACGGAGCAGTGCCGAGTTGTGCTAAATAGAGCATGTTGCCTGGACCTGACCCCACCGCCAGATCGGTGAAGTCCAGTTCAACAGCAGAAATTTGACCGAGATCTTAGCGTGCCATCGATGCACCGACACGGCCTCCCGGTGCCGCGTCCCCGACCTGATCAGGCCAGTTGCCAGCCGATACTGCCAGCCGAACGCCATGAGAGAGTGTGAAGCGACTCGAACACCACTTGCCAGGACAGGAGAGACCGATGCAGGCCACCGCTCTAACTGTGATAGCCGGGCTATGTTCACCATTCTCCAATCCGCCGCTCAAGTATTCAACAAAGTTACGGCTGAATGTACCCCTGAACATACAAAAGCCTTTTCTGTGGGCGTTTGTTTCAATGCAATCATCATGCATAATATACTCTAAATTCGTTGACTTGTTTAAGCGTGAGGAATAATCAACTCATTTACCTCCAGTGGGCTGGTGCTCCCCCCCCCATCCACTGGCCCTCCCGCTCATTATCCCCCGTCCCCTCGACCCCCACAGCCCAGTCGGCTGGACCGGCCAGAGGCAGAGGCGGCGCCTGACCCTCAGCCGTGCACGAACTGCCGTCCCCTAACCTCGACATTGGTACATTGAAGCTATTGAACCATTCGAGTCCTGATGGATGCCCTGACAACACGAGTGGATGACCTTCAAATGAACTCAGACATCCGGCTCCGGCACAAGCGCTTCAGCCGGCGCCACGGAGCCTCGGTCGGCGTCACGGAGCCTCGGTCGGCGCCACGGAGCCTCAACAGGCGCCACGGAGCCTCAACAGGCGCCACGGATCCTCAGCCGGCGCCACGGAGCCTCAGCCGGCGCCACGGAGCCTCGGTCGGCGTCACGGATCCTCAACAGGCGCCACGGAGCCTCAACAGGCGCCACGGAGCCTCAGCCGGCGCCACGGAGCCTCGGTCGGCGTCACGGAGCCTCGGTCGGCGCCACGGAGCCTCAACAGGCGCCACGGAGCCTCAACAGGCGCCACGGAGCCTCAGCAGACGCCATGGAGCCTCAGCAGACGCCATGGAGCCTCAGCAGGCACCACGGAGCCTCAGCAGACGCCATGGAGCCTCAGCAGACGCCATGGAGCCTCAGCAGGCGCCACGGAGCCTCAGCAGGCACCACGGAGCCTCAGCCGGCACCACGGAGCCTCAGCCGGCACCACGGAGCCTCAGCCGGCACCACGGAGCTTCAGCAGGCACCACGGAACAAAGCATGACGTCAGGCGCGGCGAGGAAGAACCAGACTAACGTCTCTGACGGTGACCTGACACGACCCCACGCCTGATCAAAGGCGCGCCGCGAACGGCCCAGAGCGCGCCTCGTCTGCCGCGCAGAGGTCAGCTTCGGGACGTAATGCATGGCCGAAGCGCCAGCTGGTACGGCCGGGACAGCTGCGGCCGCATGCACCGACGCTGATAGACGTGCCGCCGACAACGCCGCCAGCTGGGAAAACATTACAGATACGTACGATCCAACCTCTCACCGGCGTACCATGGCGACTCGACTTTGGCCTCCCATGGCGGCTCGACCTCCTGTGTGAGAGCTATTGAGCTTTGTCTGGATGTCTAAACGGATTGCCGTGTTCGATTACAGATTGCTGTGTTCGATTACGGATTGGCTGGGCTACACTGACCTGATAGCTCGACGGACATCATAGCCATGTCGTCATGACTCGACTGACGTCATAACTTGACTGGAGTCATAGCTGTGTCGTCATAACCCGACTGATTTCATGACCCGACGGACGTCATAAATCAACTGAAGTCATAGCCATGTCGTCATAACTCGACTGACGTCATAATTCGACTGGAGTCATAGCTGTGTTGTCATAGTGCGACTGACGTCATAGCTGTGTCGTGATAGTTCGACCGACCCGGCTTGATCTCTACTCAAACTGCATGCTTGAATTTCGGGGAAGTATGTGAAAAGGATGTTTCCATCATCGCAAGCTATGTGCTTGGTGACTCATCATCCAATAACAGCCAGGAAAGCATAGGCAGTGGCTACGGCGTCATTGAAGGGGGATCCAAATCTCCGCTTCCCCCCACGGTGGCTCACGGGTGGCTCACAGCAATTCAGCTTGAGATTTGAGCAGATGCAGCTTGAGGCTGCATCTATGTGTAGTCCGTTCCACAGATATCAACATGCGCATAGCATGTCGATATATTTTCTTTCGGAGTCGGTGTATGCTGTGCAAATATGTTATGTGCAACTCTGGACCTTCTGAAACATTGCAACTTTGCGATGATGTAAAGTTGCCAGCCGGTGCAGTTCAACTCGCGCCGGTTTGCCGGACTCTATTTGACCTCGCCCTGGGGCTTACCAAGTTAATTTCTCTCGTCTTTCGAGTGTACTAAGTTAATAAACAAGGCAATCGTGACTGTTGCTAAAAGAAGCACGCTTCACCCGAACACATGCGACACTTCTCAGTGCAAAGTGTGTTGCAAGACGCCGGGATTCCATAAATGTATGAGGGGAGAGCGCTTCGTATGATCGAACGAGCCGCAGGAGGTGTGCACATTGTCAGAGCTGTCTCCGACACGGAGACGAGCCGCAGGAGGTGTGCACATTGTCAGAGCTGTCTCCGACACGGAGACGAGCCGCAGGAGGTGTGCACATTGTCAGAGCTGTCTCCGACACGGAGACGAGCCGCAGGAGGTGTGCACATTGTCAGAGCTGTCTCCGACACGGAGACGAGCCGCAGGAGGTGTGCACATTGTCAGAGCTGTCTCCGACACGGAGACGAGCCGCAGGAGGTGTGCACATTGTCAGAGCGGTCTCCGACACGGAGACGAGCCGCAGGAGGTGTGCACATTGTCAGAGCTGTCTCCGACACGGAGACGAGCCGCAGGAGGTGTGCATATTGTCAGAGCTGTCTCCGACACGGAGACGAGCCGCAGGAGGTGTGCGCATTGTCAGAGCTGTCTCCGACACGGAGACGAGCCGCAGGAGGTGTGCACATTGTCAGAGCTGTCTCCGACACGGAGACGAGCCGCAGGAAGTGTGCACATTGTCAGAGCTGTCTCCGACACGGAGACGAGCCGCAGGAGGTGTGCACATTGTCAGAGCTGTCTCCGACACGGAGACGAGCCGTCCAAACTGTTCCACTGGCAATGTCTGGCCTTCGCCGGCGTTTCACGCGATAAACATGGTGCGTCGCTTCACTAGCTACTCGCTGTGACAAGGCTGTACGGGGCTGTCTCGCAACTCGCCAGACAAGGCAAATCCAATGGGGCACTCTCACACAACAGCCCGTGAAGGCAGGCCGTCGAGGCCCCGAATGAGCAGCGGAGGCTGCGGCGCGAAAATTAAGTTGCTGCATTGAAGTAAATGATGCATGTGCCTGGCATGCGCGATAATTGAACATATTTGTGAGCAATATTATGAATGTTGGAGCGCGTGCTCGTTGGTTTACCGTCGAACGAGCGACGAATCCGTCGCACGAGGCCCCACTTCGAGACGCTCACGTTGTAGAGAAGTGGGCAGCTTTGCGCACCTCTACCAGCCAGAAACCTGCCACCAATGTGCCATTCAGGGTCTGGGCTTCACATGATTACATCACGATCAGATGGGTTTGTCTGAGTACGGGATTTGTTTCATCAGCCAGGATCGGTTGTTCGGGAATTCTTGGATTGATTGGCAAGTGCAAGTCACCAGGGACCTCATTTGATAAGTTGAAAAACCAATCCATCAGTTCTGGTCTACAAAGGCGAAGCCCGTCACCCCCCCCCCCCAGACCTGGCCCATGTGTGTTGGTGGAGCGCTGGAGAGGTCAATTTACGTTTCCCACCAATAACGGCCGATGTTGCCCGCCGCATCTCTTTCTCTTTCTGTGTTTTCAATGTTTATTTCTGGTGTGTTCCTCCGCTTTGTTACACCAGCTTCATTGTTGAAACACCCACCTTCACTCTGCCCTACCCCGCCCCAGCTCACGGTCCTGGTTATCTCCGGAGCTGCCACAGTAATAATACATTGCATAATCAACTCCAAGGAATCCATACCTCCCACATCTAATGCTTATGCTGCTAATCGAACTTTCTGTGGAATTTCCCTTTCTCCTTGTCCATATACTTGTTGGGCAAATGTCAAGTGACATTTCATTGCTCCATTTCGTGTCATGCAGTGGTTATGTTCATCAGTCCTGGTCTATTTTTTTGCACTGCCTTGTTTTCTCATAAAATAATGCAATTATCACTGTGTATGCAGTTGATCATGTTGGAAACATGCGCCGGTGTACCCTTTGTACCCGGGAAGCATGACAATACACGATTCAAAATAATGAGACGACAAATACACCACAGCATTAGGCTATTTCAAAACACCAAAAATAGTTTAAATTCCAGGTCATTAATATAGTCATAGGAAATGTCAAGCGGGAAGGGATTATGGTTCTCATATTGTTCGCAACTAAGTATAACAAGGGAAATCCACTTCGTATTCTTTCCAAATGCTCTACAGAGACAGAACATGTAGCCCGTGAGATATTCCATAATCCTGCTGAGGCTGAGACCAGCGTCAATGTTGAGGACGGTTAGCATTCGCAGCAACGATATGTAGTCGTATGGTGCATATCTGGAGGATTTTTTTAGGACTGTTGTAGGCATAGCCTTTTCTATAACGACCTGTATCTGCTACAACGGGCAAAAAAAGAGTAATTCTAAGAACCATAACAGGCTGTAGAGGTATCTTCTGAGACCAAGACAGCAAGCTGTTAACAGTAGGCGTCTGCCGACGCAAGATGCATTGAATCAAGCAGTACGAGACATATGCACGACAAAGGCTATAATCAGTTACTCATCAACAGTTTCACAGAGGTGGCAAACTGAAAGTACAGCACGTTCCCCAGAATTGGCAAAGCGCATGCCTGGCACATAAGCCTGTGCTCTTTCATTGTTCACGCCCTCTACACCAAGTTCGCGTAGCTACGACGTCGCCACTTTGGTTTCTGTTCGCATGCTGGCAGCAATGCATTATATCATACATGCTACGCTAAAAGGTATTTGAAGAATTGTGAGAACGTTGTGCTTCAGTCCCAGGACGCTGGGGCAGCCACGGCCCCAAGCTGATGAGCATTTGGAGATAAGCATGATTTGAACATTATCTCGCCATTCACGTTAAGTGTATTGCATTATTGTACCAAGTGTGCTGGAGTGTTGGCAACAATTAAACATGTATTAAGGTTGGGCGAAACTTAGACGTCATCGCTGTGACATCGTTGTGACGTCATTTTCTCATTAGTCAGAACCATCGAAACTATTGCCTTACTCAATCTGTAGATAATTGATATGATAACGGGGCCAAAAGCACCGTACTAAAATCCCCGACCGCTCTCGATATATCAAGAAAATTCGTCCGGGGGGGGTAGATTTTACTTATTCCCAGTATTGCGCAGGTTATGCGATACCTCAGCAAAACAAGCAAAATATCACGTCAAAAGATACAGCCTACATTAAAATCACAAGTCAGCTAGATGAGCGAATCATATCAGTAAGAGATATCAGGTAGTGATCTCTCAGGTAGTGATCTCTGTGAGCCGATGCAAAGCAATGAGATGGAACAGCATTCGGATATATATGCATATCGTCCACCAATTCTGGATCGGCCTGCTCCTGCTGCAGTAGCTCAATTAATATCAAGGTCGTATTTCTGGACATCCGTTTTTCTCACAAATTAGACTGTAGATGGGCATTCCGATGTGATACGAACCCACAGCTGATTCGGATTTGCCCACGACTGGGCTCGGATTTCCATCGGTATTGCCGTTGTAGCATTCTGGCCCTTTGTGAACAGTGAACTGAACAGTGAACAGTGAACAGTGAACAGTGAACATTCCATTCCCGGTACCGCTTGAAGGTTTCCAATTGCTTGGGTACTTGCCGTCGAAAGGGCGCATTTTGCACAGTGCATTGAATGCACTGTGCAATTGAAACATTACAAATTGTGTTAACTTTGCCACACCGACTGCCCTGAAGATCTTGAGCCGTTGTACACCGAGGCGAACAACAAGAAAGACAGTCGTCGTTATTAATCTTACCGGGCATCAACATGGACTGATGCCTTGCTATTACTCGTGTTTTACACATAAAACTAGGAATGTTGGGTCCTTGCGGATCCGACAATCATGCCCCTGTCATCACCATTTCACGGTACACGCAACATTTACTACTTAGCATGAACCCAAGTAGCGGAAATATACGATCGAGTGCTTTCACAATATTCCCACTAGCAAGCTTTGAATTGCTGGGTCCACATACCTATTTAAAATGCACGTGACTTGCACTTCACACTCGTTTGCGCTTAAAGACCATGCACATCGCAGGCGGATAATGCACCATCGAACAGTTGCAATATATTTCTTGTTCCTCAGCAATTCTAGCTTTGCTGGTGATCTCAATCTGTCCTGGGCACTTTCAGGCAACATACAAGACATCCACGCTGGAGCAGCTCATTCCCCCGGGGCAGGTGTAGGAGCTGGGTGGGGACAGGCTCTTCTTACCCACCTGGACAGGTGTATGAGCTGGGCGAAGACAGGATCTCCTCGCCCACCTGGGCAGGTGTAGGAGCTGGGCGGGGACAGGCTCTCCTCGCCCACCTGGGCAGGTGTAGGAGCTGGGCGGGAGCAGGCTCTCCTCACCCACCTGGGCAGGTGTAGGAGCTGGGCGGGGACAGGCTCTCCTCATCCACCTGGGCAGGTGTAGGAGCTGGGCGGGGACAGGCTCTCCTCGCAAGATAACTGGAACATGAGCGTCTTTGCTTTGAAGGAAAGCATGGGCTCTCCCACCAGAGCGAGTGTGGCACCTCCCTTCTCACTGTTCGTTTAAGCCTCACACTACACTGCTAGGCATTGCAAAGAAATAGTGTACTAAAACCCAAATATCATCAAATGCATTTCTTCGGTAGAGCCCTTGAAAACACCTTCAGCCCCCTGCACATCTTCACCTGCCCGCTTCCCGCAGCCCTGAAATTGTTCCCGTGCGCCGCTGGCACCGACTTGCCTGAGTCAGCTGACTGCCTGACGGTGTGACGTCACTGGCGAGGTGGCGGCGCGGCGCCCGGGCCGAAACTGCCGCTCCGACTGTGCCCGCCCGGCGGCCGGCCGGCGCGGGGCGAGCCTGACGCACGCGTGCGGACCGGCCGCCGCCCCGCCCCCGCCGCACCGCGCAACAGGTCACCGTCGGCCGGCCCGCCCGCCTCTGACGTCACCCACACCTCTGACGTCACACGTGCGGCGTCACCGCGGCCGGCGCGCATCGATTGGCGTGTGCGGGTGGAGCGGCGGCGGGTGCCGGTGCTGTGGGCGGCCGGACAGCCTTATCGGCTTAATCGCACTCGCAGATGACGGACGGAGTGGCCTTTGGACGGAGTGTGGCGCTGAACGCTGACGAGCGATGGCGGCCGCGGCGAACGGCCAGCGGGGAGGCCTCTGAGGAGCACGGGGAGCGGGGCGGGGCGCCCCACACATAATGCTCACCTTCCAAGTTGGTGGGACGCTGTTCAGCATAGCCCCACCGAAAACCCAAGACTTATTCACAGAGTGATATTTATCGAAATATTACTTGGCAATTGTGTTGTTCCGTACCTTGCAGGGTCAGTGTCACGGTGCTGAAGCCAGGGAAAAGGTTAGGGGGGGGGGGGGGGGGGCGGGTTCCGCCAGCTTTCTTTTTTGTCCCCACCTCTTTTTTTTTTTTTTTTTTTTTTTTTTTTTTTTTTTGTTTTTTTTTTTTTTGGTAGGAGGGGGGGGGGGGGGGCGGGGGGTTTTTTTTTTCCTTTGTTTTTTTGTCTGTTTTTTTTTTTTTCCTTTTTTTTGGTGTGGTGTTTTTGGGGGTTAAAAAAATCCCTTTTTTTTTTAGGGCCGTTTCGGCCTATGATCCCCTATATTAATACCGTAAGGAATTCGGCCGGGTACACATTGCGCTCGCCCCGAGACGAGTTTTTTGTCGAATTTCACACCGTTCGACGCGTCCCGTGGGGCCGCTTGCACTGGGCGGGGTCAGAACGTGCCCACACGTGCACCCGGCACGTTTGCCACGTAAACACGTGCCATTGGCTCAACGTGGCAAATTCGTGTTTTTTTTTTCACGCGAGCGCCCCAATAGCCGACGCGCTGCTCGGCCGCCAACGCAGCCAGCGACACGAAACCAACGCCGCCGCGTAGCCCAGTTCGTGCGCCACGCGTACCCGAACGAAATTCACCACCCACGTGGCACGTGTACACGTGGCGAGAATTAACGGCAAAGTTGATTTTTTACCCCATTTTTCACGGCACCCTCTGCCACGGCCAAAATATTTAATTCTTTGTCAGACTCTTTCTTGCACGACCACCGCACGGCTGTGGGCCACCTTTGCCCCGTCGACACGTGCCACGTGCCGTGCAAAGTGCGCCCGTCAATCGCTGCACAGTCGGTGCACTCGCACACGTGGCGAACGTGCCCCGATTCGCACGCCACCGACCCCCCCGTGAGTGCAGATTTCCAACACGACATGCGCGGGGCACTCGCAGCCGCGTCTCTTGCGATGCCCACGGTGTCGCGCAATTTTCGCCAACCCAAATACTTTGGCCGCCATCGCCGATGCCCCGGACCGTTGTAAAGTGGCATTTTTACGCGTAAAATTGCGTCTCAACATGGGAAAATTCGCGTTTTAGTCCCGCCCGCTCAGGCCGTGCCAATTCGAGGCGACCTGCACCCCCACCCCGTGGCCCCAGGTCACCGGGGTGCACTCCATTGCAATATTAGAGAATCCCCTAGGGTATTCTCCCCCTGCGAGTAGCCGTCGCTTGGTGGTAATTTCGTCTCGATGCGACAAACACGACTTTCGTATTGCCATTTTAACATCACTTGCAGGTGAATCCATCACTTTGGCATTCGACGTCAGCGTCGCCAATTCTGTTGTCCTGGTCGAGCACACCATCGATTGCCACTTTCCGCCCTGCAAAGTGGCCCAAAGTGGCCCAAAGCGTCGCCTTGCCGTGGGCGACTTTGCGCCCCGCCGCCGCAGTTGGTTCGGGTCGGCTTTCTCGGCACCGCCACCAACCGGCGTCGTGGCGACGTGGTAGAACGCTAAACTTTTCGTTATCGCCAGGTCGGCCGATCGAATCCCCGGCGCTAATATTTTCGCTTTCGATACGGTTCTGGGCATCAACGATTGCGGCCAAAAGTGTGGCCCGACGGCAGGCATGGCACATTTGTCACACGGAATCAACGTGCCGCCAATAAGGAGCAATATGTACGTGTTTTGGCACGGAACTATATTCGTGCGCGGCGCATCTTGCCCCACTTCCAAGTGGTGGTCGACGAGCGTTTTGACAATCGCATGATGTAGTTAGCCTTTGTATCGATTTTGTGTCAATTATCAATCATCAAAACTATTTTGTATCAAAATACAATATTCAATCCACGACAGACTTGCATTTCACAAGTAGCCAAATAATGATGGCGCACGTCGGGGCGATTTCGTGCGGCCCGCACTATTCTGGGCGGCCATTACTGCGTACGCACTCGCTTCGGGCACGTTGCGTCGAGGGCGGGAACTGGTTGCACAGTTGTCGGGTGCTGCGTGAAAGTTTGATTGCCAAGCTATGCCGAGCGATATAGCTTGATTTTCTAATGTACTCTCCATTGTGTGAAATGCGACGGATATTTACGTGTGAGTTGTTATGCACATCGAGTTCGCTCAATTACGTAGGTGCCTACCTATTTAGGTATGTTACGTTTCTGGCGCAGCTGCGAGATATATATCCAGTAAATACCAACTAAAGTTCAGGATATTTCAATTTTACAAGGTATGGTATGGTACATACCTATGTAGGTATAATACTTTTGTGTATATCCAGACCCTAAATTCGAATTAAAGTTCATGGCGGTGGTTGTTGAATCCCATATATTAACAAGTAATAGGAATAATACCTGCCTACCTACATTTACGTGTGAATATGATTGAGTGTGGCACAAGTAATAAATTCGAATTAAAGTGAATGGTGGAGGTTGTTGAATCCCATATATTAATAAGTAATAGTTATAATACCTACCTACCTACATTTACGTGTGAATATGATTGAGTGTGGCATAAGTAATAGGAATAATACCTACCTACCAACATTTCCGTGTAACTGTTTTGCACTTTAAGTTTGCTCGGGTACGTAGGCAGGTACCTACCTGTGATTAATTGGTGTAGCTGGTTGTTGAATGAGTGTGGCATAAGTAATAGGAATAATACCTACCTATAGGAATAATAACTACCTACCAACATTTCTGTTTAACTGTTTTGCACTTTAAGTTTGCTCAGGTACGTAGGCAGGAACCTACCTGTGATTAATTGGTGTAGCTGGTTGTTGAATGGGTGTGGCATAAGTAATAGGAATAATACCTACCTACCTACATTTACGTGTGATGTACGTACTTATGTATAATACTTGCCTACCGGTTAATGGTGGAGGTTGTTGAATATAATTGTTTACCTGCCTACCTGTGTCGTCTACCTGTCTGCGGTTAGGTTAGGTTAGGTTATTGGTGTAGCTGGTTGTTGAATGAGTGTGGCATAAGTAATAGGAATAATACCTACCTACCAACATTTCTGTGTAACTGTTTTGCACTTTAAGTTTGCTCAGGTACGTAGGCAGTTACCTACCTGTGATATAATTGGTGTAACTGGTTGTTGAATGGGTGTGGCATAAGTAATAGGAATAATACCTACCTACCTACATTTACGTGTGATGTACGTACTTATGTATAATACTTGCCTACCGGTTAATGGTGGAGGTTGTTGAATATAATTGTTTACCTGCCTACCTGTGTTGTCTACCTGTCTGCGGTTAGGTTAGGTTAGGTTATTGGTGTAGCTGGTTGTTGAATGAGTGTGGCATAAGTAATAGGAATAATACCTACCTGCCAACATTACGTGTAACTTTTGCAGGTATGCATCAGTGCAAGTGAACGTGATTGTTTACCCGACCACACGTCTGTCGTGTACCTACCAACATTTACGTGTGGTTGTCGAACACGATTGTTTGCCTACCTGTGACTTTTTTGCACTTGAAGTTCGCTCGGGTACGTTGGCACCTACCCGTGATGTAATACTTTTGTTGTGCAGCTGCAAGATGTATATCCAGACCCAAAATGCTAAGTAAAGCTAATGGTGCAGGTTGTTGAATATGAAGTAATAGGAATAATACCTACCTACCAACATTTCCGTGTACCTGTTTTGCACTTTAAGTTCGCTCAGGTACGTAGGCAGGCACCTACCTGTGATTAATTGGTGTAGCTGGTTGTTGAATGAGTGTGGCATAAGTAATAGGAATAATACCTACCTACCAACATTTCTGTGTAACTGTTTTGCACTTTAAGTTCGCTCAGGTACGTAGGCAGTTACCTACCTGTGATATAATTGGTGTAGCTGGTTGTTGAATGGGTGTGGCATAAGTAATAGGAATAATACCTACCTACCTACATTTACGTGTGATGTACGTACTTATGTATAATACTTGCCTACCGGTTAATGGTGGAGGTTGTTGAATATAATTGTTTACCTGCCTACCTGTGTTGTCTACCTGTCTGCGGTTAGGTTAGGTTAGGTTATTGGTGTAGCTGGTTGTTGAATGAGTGTGGCATAAGTAATAGGAATAATACCAACCTGCCAACATTACGTGTAACTTTTTCAGGTATGGCATAAGTGATTGGAACGATGCCTGCCTACCCACATTTACGTGTGAATGCGATCGAGTGTGGCATAATTAATAGGAATAATACCTACCTGCCAACATTTCCGTAGAACTGTTTTGCACTTTGAGTTCGCTCGGGTACGTAGGCAGGCACCTACCTGTGATTAATTGGTGTAGCTGGTTGTTGAATGAGTGTGGCATAAGTAATAGGAATAATACCTACCTACCAACATTTCTGTGTAACTGTTTTGCACTTTAAGTTCGCTCAGGTACGTAGGCAGTTACCTACCTGTGATATAATTGGTGTAGCTGGTTGTTGAATGGGTGTGGCATAAGTAATAGGAATAATACCTACCTACCTACATTTACGTGTGATGTACGTACTTATGTATAATACTTGCCTACCGGTTAATGGTGGAGGTTGTTGAATATAATTGTTTACCTGCCTACCTGTGTTGTCTACCTGTCTGTGGTTAGGTTAGGTTAGGTTATTGGTGTAGCTGGTTGTTGAATGAGTGTGGCATAAGTAATAGGAATAATACCTACCTGCCAACATTACGTGTAACTTTTTCAGGTACCTGTTTTGCACTTTAAGTTTGCTCAGGTACGTAGGCAGGTACCTACCTGTGATTAATTGGTGTAGCTGGTTGTTGAATGAGTGTGGCATAAGTAATAGGAATAATACCTACCTACCAACATTTCTGTGTAACTGTTTTGCACTTTAAGTTTGCTCAGGTACGTAGGCAGTTACCTACCTGTGATATAATTGGTGTAGCTGGTTGTTGAATGGGTGTGGCATAAGTAATAGGAATAATACCTACCTACCTACATTTACGTGTGATGTACGTACTTATGTATAATACTTGCCTACCGGTTAATGGTGGAGGTTGTTGAATATAATTGTTTACCTGCCTACCTGTGTTGTCTACCTGTCTGTGGTTAGGTTAGGTTAGGTTATTGGTGTAGCTGGTTGTTGAATGAGTGTGGCATAAGTAATAGGAATAATACCTACCTGCCAACATTACGTGTAACTTTTTCAGGTACCTGTTTTGCACTTTAAGTTTGCTCAGGTACGTAGGCAGGTACCTACCTGTGATTAATTGGTGTAGCTGGTTGTTGAATGAGTGTGGCATAAGTAATAGGAATAATGCCTACCTACCAACATTTCCGTGTAACTGTTTTGCACTTTAAGTTCGCTCAGGCACGTAGGTAGGTACCTACCTGTGATATAATTGGTGTAGCTGGTTGTAATGTCTACCTACCTACCTAACCTCTAATGGTGGAGGTTGTTGAGTATGATTGAGTGTGGCATAAATAATAGGAATAATACCTACCTACCTACATTATATGTGAATATGATTGAATATAAAAAAAATGACCTTAATTTTTTTTTTAATAAAATTATTTTTTAAATAATTTTTTAAGTTAGGGTAAGGAGCTCGCGAAGCGAGCAGCATAGTTCAGTAAGCCGGCGGTAGCCGGCGCATCTGAACTAGTTTACTATATTAATACAATAAGGATTTCGCCCCGGTACACACTGCGTGCGCACCGAGACGAGTTTTTTGTCGAATTTGACACCGATCGACGCGTCCCGTGGGGCCGCTTGCACTGGGCGGGGTCAGAACGTGCCCACACGTGTAGCGAGCACGTTTGCCACGTATACACGTGCCATTGGCTCAACGTGGCAATTTTGTGTTTTTTCTCCCACGCGAACGGCCCAATCGCCGACGCGCTGCTCGGCCGCCAACGGACCCAGCGACACGAAACCAACGCCACCGCGTAGCCCCGTTCGTGCGCTACACGTAGGGTGCAAAAACTCACCATCCACGTGGCACGTGTACACGTGGCGCGAATTAACGGCAAAGTTGATTTTTTACCCCCTTTTTCACGGTCCCCTCTCCCACGGCCAAAATATTAAACTCTTTATAGCGGCAATGCTTGCATGACCACTCCCCAGGTACCGGCCACCTTTGCCCGATTGACACGTGTCACGAGCCGTGCAAAGTGCACCCGTCAATCGCTGCACAGTCGGTGAACTCGCACACGTGGCGAATCGGCCCCGATTCCAACGCCACTAACCCCCCCGTGAGTGCAGATTTCCAACACAAGGTGCGCGTAGCACTCGTAGCCGCGTCTCTCGCCATGCCCACGGTGTCGCGCAATTTTCGCCAACCCAAATACTTTGGCCGCCATCGCCGATGCCCGGCACCATTGCAAAGTGGCATTTTTCCGCGTAAAATTGCGTCTCAACATGGGGAAATTCGCGTTTTAAACCCGCCCGCTCAGGCCGTGCCAATTCGAGGCGCCCTGCACCCCCACCCCGTGGCCCGAGGTCACCAGGGTCCACGCCATTGCAATATTAGAGAATCCCCGCAGGGATTCTCCCACGGCGGGAAGCCGACACGTGGCCGCAGTTTCGGCTCGATGCGACAAAAACGACTTTCAAATTGCCATTTTAACATCACTTGCAGGTGAATCCATCACATTCACATTCGACGTCAGCGTCGCCAATGCTGTTGTCCTGGTCGAGCACACCAACAATTCCCACTTTCCGCCGTGCAAAGTGGCCCAAAGTGTCACTTTCCCGTGGGCGACTTTGCGCCCCGCGGCCGCAGTTGGTTCTGGTCGGCTTTCTCGGCGCCGCCGCTAACGGCCGCCGTGGCGAACTGGTAGAATGCCGTGCTTTTTGTTATCGCCAGGTCGGACGATCGAATCCCGGGCGCTAAAATTTTCCATTTCACTGTGGTTCAGTATGGTTCGGGGAATCCACGATTGCTGCTTCTATTTTTGGTAACCTGATTTATTTTTACTCATTTAATTATTTTTGTAAAAAAATTTATTTATTTTACTTAATTTTTTTTAATAGCTGTTTTTTTTATTAATATTTTGTTAAGTTAGGGTAACAAGCTCGCGAAGCGAGCAGCATAGTTCAGTAAGCCGGCGGCAGCCGGCGCATCTGAACTAGTTACTATTACTATTACTATTACTATTTCTATTACTCGGCTTCTTATGCTCTTCCCACATCCCGAGCATGTTTTGCTCGCTGTTTCTTATCGTTTTGACAATGCGCTTTCACATTGGTTTTGACACTGCGTTGTGACACTGCATTTTGACACTGGTGTTGGCTTGTGCTTTGACACTGGTTTTGACACTGGTTTTGATACTGCGCTGTGAGGTGCTGGGCGGCCTGAGAGGAAGGGGGATGGGTGCAGGATTTCTCCGAGATGCTCTCTGCTTCTGGGCTGTTTGCAATGCAGCCTGAAGTGTTTTTGGTTGCACAAGTGTAAATTTAAAAGCACTTCCTTGCATGGGTGTAACCACTGGGGGCTGGGAAGACATGTCCCCCACCCCCATTTCTGAAAAGTGGCGAATTGTCCACATCAATTTATTTCGTGTCCCCAAGCCTCAGCTACCTGACCATGATCGCCGCACAATTATACTTCATCATTTATAAATTGAAAATATATATGCAAGAGAATCACCAAAAATACTAGAAGCCGCACTAGCCCATCAACGGGTTTCGTAGGCTATCTGTCTTCATGAAATCCCCGAGTAGTAAATCAGCAAAAGTTGGAAATTTCTGCTTCCATGCCATTCTTGAATAGGATGAACCTTGACTATCTTGTGTTTCGCTTGAGTGGAAAATTGCTCTTTGTGAGGAAACAAATTTGCATTATCGCAAGTCTTTATACCTCTTAGGTTGCATTCTCCTGCACACATATCGATATATCTTGAACAAAGTGAATCTTGGGCTAGGCCACAACTTGTGGTTATGCTTTGCCCGAGCAGGGCCTTCAAGACCGTGGAGGGGAGTCACGGGCAGCCTCAAGCACGTAAGTCAAGTTAACGTCGTATTCGTATTCGTATTCAGCGACGAGTTCGATGGAGGCTAATTTGTATTGGCGTTGGCATTAAGCGACAGGTTTGTGATCGTTCGAATCAATTGCCCCAAATGCCTCTGATTGTACTGAACACCCTGGAAGCAACTACATATGATATCGCATGGCCACTTTACCGATCAAGGTCCAACGTAAACCGATTTCTTCTGTCGCCTCTCATTTTTTTTTTCACAAAAACCTGCCGAAATCTGGTATCAAGCGATAACCTGTGGTGAGCCATTGTGTAACATTTCAAAACGGTACATGTCAAGGTTAAATTCAAGGACAAAGGTGAGCTTGATATATTAGATGGCGATACTGAAGCGACCTCGACCGAACGCGAGGTTCAGTTGTTATCCATTAATTTCCGTCATTCGACGTGGCTCGTTATGCCGCACCAGACATCCAAGCAATATAATTAGTTTTCAAGGAAAAAGGCCAAGCTGATCCTTCGGTCGCTTCAAATATTTCACTTTCGCTCAAACCTATCCAAATCTGGTATCAAGCGACAGACAGTGGTGAACACTCGAGTAACATTTCAAACCGGGACATGTCAAGGTCAAACGTTTGATTCGCGTTTCGTCGCTATGGCTTCAATTTGCAGAAAATGGATGTCATTCGACGTCGCTTGTCAGAAAGTTAATAATTCGAAATAATGTCGACGGGTCCAAATTCAAGCTGATTTCTTCGGTCGCCTCACATTTTTGTTTTCGGTTTTCGCCCAAGCCTACCCAGATCCACTATCAAGCGATAGCCCATGGTGAACCCTGGAGTAACATCTTGAAACCGGGATGTCAAGTCAAACCTCAAGGTCAAGGGCTAGGTTGAATTTTCGACGTCCTCGCGATTCGTCGCTATGGGTTAAATTTGCACCAAGTGGGTGTCGTTCGGCGTGGTTTGCGCCGTTTATAATGCTACCAAATCGAACTAATTTCAAAGGTCAAAGGTCAAAACGACTTCTTCGGTCGCCTCACATTTTTCTTCACACTAACCTACCCATATCGGGTATCAAGCAATAGCACGTGGTGAACCTCGAGCAACATTTCAAGCCGGGACATGTCAATGTCAAACCACAACATCGAAGGCCGGTTTCTGGTGTATGTCCATATGTACTACAACAGAACCATCGTCCAACATTTTATCTTCTCCTGACTCTCTCTCTCTCTCTCTCTCTCTCTCTCTCTCTCTCTCTCTCTCTCTCTCTCTCTCTCTCTCTCTCTCTCTCTCTCTCTCTCTCTCTCTCTCTCTCTCTCTCTCTCTCTCTCTCTCTCTCTCTCTCTCTCTCTCTCTCTCTCTCCCTCTCTCATATCGCGTACCGGAGGGAGATGTTAGATTCGCCCCCAGCCCCCTAAGATCTCGGAAACTACAGAAGCTAGAAGCACACAATTTGGAGGGTAGATTACGGCTGTAGTGAACTCGCTCGAGTATAAATTTCATGACTCTAGGTCAAGGTCTTCAGGGATAAATGAGGTCGAGATCGGCTGCCGTACAACGCCGCTGCTCCACTGCACAGACGACACCTCCGTGACCGTGAACACTGCGCGGCTGGGCGGTCGCCCGGCCGGCCGACTTCGCACCCCCGCATTTCATATGCTGACAAACGAATTTATAGTTTTGCTGCGTAGAATGCGCTGATCAATTTTTAACAAATTCGTAAGATTTAATTACAATGTCGCCATTCGTTTATGAGATATCGTCGAAAAAACAGGATGTGGTGGGTGACCCCCCCCTTCCCCATTGCCGTGCGCGCGTTAACATGGGAGTGCACTTAGTTACTCCATCTTCACGTGTTAGTTTTCAGGCTGTGGTCGTAAAACAAGGTACGTGTATCCGTGGCAACGTTTCACAACGCTTCACAATGCTTCACAATGCTTCACAGTGCTTCACTGATGCTTCACAATGCGTCAATGCAACTTGGAACAAGAAAGCAACGTGACGGGAACTGCCTACGCCGGCATGTGTGATCAACACCTCCAGCCGGCCACTAACTCCTACTGGAGACAATGACGGATCCAAGGAGGGCCAAAGAGGACATGCCTCCACCTCTTAAGAGGCCGATTTTGTCAGTATTTTGCACTAAATTGACACTTTCCAGAAATCTGCGAAAATTGTGTGAGATAAAAATGTTTCAACAGACCGGACGAAGGCTAGCTGTTTAACAGACCGGACGAAGGCTAGCTGTTTAACAGACCAGACGACGGCTAGCTGTTTTAACAGACCGGACGACGGCTAGCTGTTCAAATCCGATGAGTTCTGTTTTAATCGGAGAACATTTTCAAGTGCTCCTCGTCTCTACCAGGCTTCTGGACCCAGCGTTGGCAATAGAGGTGGCAATCATAGCAGCTCTGCAGACACCGAATGACGTCTGTGTCGACCAGGTAGGTGGACCGTGACGTAATAGTGGCGGACCGTGACGTGATAGTGGCGGACCGTGACGTGATAGTGGCGGACCGTGACGTGATAGTGGCGGACCGTGACGTAATAGTGGTGGACCGTGACGTGATAGTGGTGGACCGTGACGTGATAGTGGCGGACCGTGACGTGATAGTGGCGGACCGTGACGTAATAGTGGCGGACCGTGACGTGATAGTGGCGGACCGTGACGTAATAGTGGCGGACCGTGACGTAATAGTGGCGGACCGTGACGTGATAGTGGCGGACCGTGACGTGATAGTGGCGGACCGTGACGTAATAGTGGCGGACCGTGACGTGATAGTGGCGGACCGTGACGTGATAGTGGCGGACCGTGACGTGATAGTGGCGGACCGTGACGTGATAGTGGCGGACCGTGACGTAATAGTGGCGGACCGTGACGTAATAGTGGCGGACCGTGACGTGATAGTGGCGGACCGTGACGTGATAGTGGCGGACCGTGACGTGATAGTGGCGGACCGTGACGTGATAGTGGCGGACCGTGACGTAATAGTGGCGGACCGTGACGTAATGGTGGCGGACCGTGACGTGATAGTGGCGGACCGTGACGTAATAGTGGCGGACCGTGACGTAATAGTGGCGGACCGTGACGTGATAGTGGCGGACCGTGACGTAATGGTGGCGGAGGTGGCGGACCGTGACGTGATAGTGGCGGACCGTGACGTGATAGTGGCGGACCGTGACGTAATAGTGGCGGACCGTGACGTGATAGTGGCGGACCGTGACGTGATAGTGGCGGACCGTGACGTGATAGTGGCGGACCGTGACGTGATAGTGGCGGACCGTGACGTGATAGTGGTGGACCGTGACGTGATAGTGGCGGACCGTGACGTAATAGTGGCGGACCGTGACGTGATAGTGGCGGACCGTGACGTAATAGTGGTGGACCGTGACGTGATAGTGGCGGACCGTGACGTAATAGTGGCGGACCGTGACGTGATAGTGGCGGACCGTGACGTGATAGTGGCGGACCGTGACGTAATGGTGGCGGACCGTGACGTGATAGTGGCGGACCGTGACGTGATAGTGGCGGACCGTGACGTAATAGTGGCGGACCGTGACGTAATAGTGGCGGACCGTGACGTAATAGTGGCGGACCGTGACGTGATAGTGGCGGACCGTGACGTGATAGTGGCGGACCGTGACGTAATAGTGGCGGACCGTGACGTAATGGTGGCGGACCGTGACGTGATAGTGGCGGACCGTGACGTAATGGTGGTGGACCGTGACGTAATAGTGGCGGACCGTGACGTAATAGTGGCGGACCGTGACGTAATAGTGGCGGACCGTGACGTAATAGTGGCGGACTGTGACGTGATAGTGCACAATGTGATCTCAAGTTTCCTCAGTGGCATCGCTGGCGCCGAGCACCGCCAGACGAAGCTCTGAAGGGCTTGGTGCACTCGCTGTGCGGAGCTACCGCCTACCTCTCCGAAACTAAGCAAATCTAGTATAGCCTGTCATAACTTAGCCTATTCCCCATGCAATACAAAACTATTTCAAGAATGAAACATTTTAGCATTTAAAAAAAAATGTAGTGAAGTCTCGTTCGTTGGCAGCGTGATGATGTCTAGGAGGCTCGCGTAACGATAACTCCGT
This sequence comes from Ashinkailepas kermadecensis, assembly GCA_034440615.1. Lineage (NCBI taxonomy): Eukaryota > Metazoa > Arthropoda > Thecostraca > Neolepadidae > Ashinkailepas > Ashinkailepas kermadecensis. The sequence continues at coordinate 74,235 of JAOTOM010004915.1, read as the reverse complement.
TCCAAAGTACAGCGGAACTTTTCGTTACATTTTAACTAATTGAAGACGGCAACATTATTATCAAAACAGCTCGTTCCAGTGTATGGATGATGACAAGCGTACAGTCGAAAGTGTATAAGTACTGGCAGTTAATTTAGACGCGGCTGCCAGCACCACAGACAACAGTCCAGCGTGCGAGGGAGCTCAATCTCTTCTGCCTCCAGCCTTCGATCCCTCGACTATATATAATGGTCGTCCAGACCGGGGGCGTAAACTGGTGTGTCGGTCTTATCTACTCCGGATACAGGGGCGCCGTTTGGTCAGCGGCCGTCGGCTCGGGTATCAGCATAACCCATAACATTTGATAAGCATTTCCTGCCTGCAGTTGACAGTGGCATTCCGAAGCTGTCTAGTCAGGATGCAGAGTCGTCGCAGTACGGCTCCGCTCGCCATCATAACCCATAACATTGGTTGTCAGCATTCGTCGCGGTTAGCGTCGGTGGCTCAGGTATCGGCCGTAAATCATAGCATGCATTAAGACGCGCCCAGCCGACCGTCAACAGTGGTGGTATGATTCACGCGACACGCGACGTAATATAACTGCGTATTCTCGAACGATGAGGGCCGAACGGTATAATTATATCTAACTTTGTTACAAAAAATTCAACATAGAAAATATAGTCTAATCTAACCGAATCTAACCCAGCCTATCCCAACCTAACATAACACAATCTTAACTAACCTAACATAACCTATTTTGAAGAAAATTCTTCTTTTATACTGCCAAACAAAACCAAAATCCAAATGAAAAAAGCCAAGCCTAACCAAGCCTAACTCATTTGTTGGCTTCATGGACACAACATATGTGTAAAACTTGTCTCGAGAATACCTTAAAGCACAATAATACAGCACAATAATAGAAGTAAATTTCAGTGGGTCCATTGGGTAACATTTCGAAGTGCGCCCTTGGATGGGTGCCTTCTGATTAAAAATTCAAGGTGGGTGCACTTGAGCCTTCTGGAGGGGTCGCTTTTCCATCAGAGGGGCTTTTTCGACTGAAAATATCAGTCAGTGCACTTGAGCTTCCTGAAGGATGTGGTATGACCATGAGGGGCACAGGCCCTTGTGCCCCATGCCGTAGATGCCATGCCCTTGCAATCCATCAGATGTGGGTTTTTCCAAACTGGTTGGTGTGGATTTTCTTCTAACTGGTGCACGTCATTGAACCTGATGCCACATGTTACAGACTAGCCACTCATGACTTTGAAACTTATGTAATAATATAGTGGCTTTCACTGACAATCTCCCATGTTATTAAGTTGCACATTTTAGTTTATATGCCTAGGTTGACTAAGCTTGATAAAAAGCATATATTACAGCAGGGGAGGACCAGTTCCAGATATATTGATATGCAATGTTCCATGAAAGTTCAATGCATGTTGTTAACAACATAATCTAGCAAAGCCTATGCTAATACATATTTATTGTTATGAAGCCTACTAATACACCTGCATCAACTAATAATCCATTAAGTTAGGAAGGTGATGTGATTCCTAAGTGCATGGTAGATATATTTTCTTCAGAAAACTGCCAAGGTATGCTGCCGCTGGCTGCAACACAGGCATATAATAAGCGGAATGTTCAGCACACCTTTTAGTCTGAATTGCTGTCCAAAGCATGAGGCTATGGCGAAGTTTGGTGGAAAAAATCAAAGGAGCTGATACTCTTTCACAAGTTAAGGCTAAGGTTTGAATTACACTTTGTAATCCCGGATGCTGAGCTTGTTGCTTCTTCCTCAAAAGTTGCTTTGACTCTGTAGCTTAGCGACGCCCTAGCAGCTGACGCTATTGTCCAGCCTGTCTGGACAGGCCTTGGTTTGGACCCACAAAGTGAATCACTGTTTCGAAATGTCTGAACTTAGCGATCTTGTGATATAGCAGTACAGCAACCTAAGCTTAGGTGAACACTGCTTCATTTCGAATAGAGCAAGTGGGTAGGTCGGTATGATACTGGAGATAGGGAGATTGGTTGATGCTTTGGCAAACGGCGACGTCTTCCCCTGACGTCAGGTGATGGAAGATAAAAATGAATTCGCCCCCTCCACTCATCTAAAATTTTCAGCTGCTCAGCCCGCCTCGTCTGACGTCTCACTCTCGAGCGATACAACGACCATGTATTGGAAGCCAATTTTCTGCGCGTCATCGACTTGGGCTTCGACTTGCTGAAAAGTAGCCACCACCAGAAAATATCAGAGTGCTGCGCCGGGGTAATCGTGGCAGCAGGGTGGGATAATCAACGATGTGGCCTGGAAATTGATATTTTCGGGTAATGTAATATTTTATCGTTTAGCAAACTTTCAGTTTCCGGCACAGAAAATGTGAGCAGTCATGGTAACTGCATCTGAGAACTGATGCACCTTGCAGGCGATAAGTGAAATGCATATATATATATATATATATATATATATATATATATATATATATATATATATATATATCGTGTGTGTGTGTGTGTGCGTGTGTACCATATGACTAGTCGGTATATTCCTACCATCATCAGGCTATTTCCAAACAAATTCGTTCTTCAGCCGCACAGTTGGTGGGAAAATTTCTTGAGGACACTGAGGCACAGGCAGCGCAAGAGGCGACCCTGACAGCCTTGGTGGACGAGATGTAGGGGCTACGTGTGTGGGACTCGTGATGCTTGTATCCCTTTCAAAAAGGCGATCTTAATGACGGTGCGGTCGGTGCGAGGCCTCTTCCAAGAAGTACGGTGGAAATATGGAGATAGCACGTTCCCCCTGACGCGTCATCTAACACAGGACTACCTTGAGGGGCTCTTCTGGCTGGTACGAGGTGGTGCAAGATGTAGCCATAATACTGAACGCCAACGGAAGTAAAGTCTCGTCTCTGACTTTCTGAAGACTGAACATTCTGATGCTGATACGCCACGGTGTAAGTCCACTGGGCTGTGACGGCACAGCCACCACCACCACCGCTGAACCAGCCTCACCGCTGGCTGGCTGCTGCGGCCACCGAAGCCGCCGCCCCGATAGCTGCCCCCGCCGTGGCTGGCGGCGACGAGGCCATCTCCACCACATACATATCATGGGCGGATCCAGGGATGTTATGGAGGCACATTTCCTCGGAGCGGCACATTCGGCGTTCATTCATGGGACAAATCCGCTGAGCGTAGAGAAGCGTGAAGAGCACTTGAGCATACATAAGGGTGTTTTCGTCTCAGAGGGTCACCCTTTTCCCATGCAGGCCTTTAGCCAACTCGGAGTAATGGGGAAACGTGTCCTCTTCCTAAGGAATTGACGGCCACAGAGAAACAATGTTCCGCAATTGCATCTAGCATTACGCCAGTTAGGGGCGGATCCAGGAATTGTCATGGGGATACTTTGCCTCTGGAGGGGCGGCTTTGGCTAAAAATTCGTGCGGGAAGGGTGCACTCAAGCACACTACATGGTCGCATTTCCTCTCAGAGGGGCTGCCTCTGACTTAAAAAATTACGTGGTACATTCGAGCAGGGTGAAGGGGCGCCCTTTCCTTACAAGAGGCGCATCTGCCTGGAAATTTAGGGCAGGGTGCATTCCAGCACACTAAAAGGGTGCTCTTATTCCTCTCAGAGTGGCACCTCTGGCCGAAAATTTAGAGCAGGGTGTACTCCAGCACACTGAAAGGGACCATTTTTCTCCCAGAGGGGCGCTTCTGGCTGAAAAAAATTGACGGGGATGCACTCAAGCCTTCCCGGAGGGGCACTTTCTTTCGGCCGGAGGGGCGCCAATTTTCAAGGTAGCACATGCCCCGTGCAACCGCCCTGTTCCCGCCCCTGATGCCTATGGATGTACGCACACTGGGTAAAGCCGGGGAAGGAGACGATCGTCCCCCTTGATGACTTCGCCTGGCTACGTACCTGGCCCCCTGACTTGACAACATGTGGCGCCTCCCAAAGTTCTATCCTCACATTCCTTAGCGTAATCCCAGATCAGTCATTGGGTAGAATCACGTTACATACCTTGCTCGCCCCATACCATTTTTCCTTCATAGGTGTTGTGGGACGGTGTAAAATTATCTATGTGATTAAATGCACAATATTTATAAGCAAGTAATTCCAAATAGGTTCCATTTCTGCATTGCAAAGGGATGTCTTTCAAATTAGGAACTTTTTTTAAATCTCAAAAACGTTTCAATTTGCCGCTTGGCTTCCCGAAAAAGTGATCTCCCTCCGCTACGATAACCTTATGGGGAAAAACCTTCATTCCGCTGTGACGTCCGCTGCCCATATTTGGCTTGGACCGGGTTGAATTACGCAACCACACTACGCACCCACACTACGTATGTTGGATTAAATAAAAGTTGCACCTGCTAGGTAATCCTGATCCTAATAATGAGGATAACAACATGGATAACATTAGAACCAATTGCTATAATTTAATTATTTTAAGTGATAAAATGATAATATCGATAACGATTTGTTGCTGTATGCAAACGGCAAATGCGGCACAATTTGCCTAAGTTCAGTATTTCATGGCGCTGTATTTCGATTGTATTTTGTGGTGGGCGCCATGGTAATTGTAAACAAATTGTGCTGTCGGCGAGCCGTATTGCAGTTGGGTGCGTAGGTCTAGGTGCAACTTGATTGCAATTTGTATCATCTCCAGCTATGTTCTAGTGATTTCTGTATGGCATAAGACAACGCTGACATTTCGCTCGGGAACCGGATATCATAGGTACAATCCATGTAGAACTTCATGATTTGCTCTCAAGTTTTTCTTAACAATAGGAATACCTTAAAGGGAGCATGGGTGTTTTGATATACTTTTGCAGGTGAAGTGTCCCCCCAATGTTGGATTCCCCCTCCCCCAATAATTTCAAATTTGAACATGGTACCTAACCTAGGGGTGTGCATCCAGTCCATTTTGTCCTGCCCATTGCCAGTAATCTTAAAGTAGGTACCTAGGTAGGTTACCCCCTCTTCAAATTCCATTAGGTAATAATTCATTAGGTTAGGTATCATCATTAGGTAATAATTACCCCCTCTTTAAATTCCTACAGCAGTTTCACGAACAAGAGTTTTTCTACTGGTGCTGCTGAAATAAGTCGAATTAAACTTACGATCATTAGCAAATAACAATATGCTTTCTGATTCTTGTGGAGACTGCACTAAGCTCTATGGTATCTGGCAGCTGACATGGCTGCCCAATGACAAATTGGTGCTATGGTTAAATTAGCAAAGGTTATGGTAATAAGTCAATTTTCTGAGCAACAGCAGATAAAATGACAACAAAAGTATACTTAAATTGATTCCAACCAAGTTCATACATCCATACCTGATATTCCAGACATGCTTGCACCCCACAAATGATGAATATTCATGAGAATTCATGAGTAGCATGCTCATGTAATGACTGAGTCATATAATTGGGTATGGGTTTTGGAATATAAAATGGTTTGGGCATGAATGATCAACTCTGGTCGAAGCGCCCTAAAGCCAAAATAACTAACTAACTAAAATGGTTTATTAAAATAATGCTGAAGACACTGTTTTCTAACACTGTTTCATTTCCACCAAAAAACAATAATTGTTGTCAATGAAAAAGTTGCAAACAATGATTGAAACCAATTCTTCTTAATATTAAATGATGCACTCTATAACTTTTTAGCATATCTGGAATGTTTTAGTTGAAGCTAAAAATTGATTGAAAGGATCTAAAGCAACAAGACAGGAGAGTAAATTGCTGCTGTAAAACTGCCTAAGTCACCATCAGCTGACTGCCAGCCAGCTGTCAGTGATGTGACTCAAAGTGTGAAGAAAAACCTCCAGCCGTGTACATTGAATTAACACAGGGGCATCATGTTAGGTTAGGCTGGGCTAGGTTATGTTATGTTAAGTTAGGTTAGTTCATCCCACTGACATCCCTGAATGAGCACCACATCAACCCCTTTGAAATATCCTTGGTGAACAGTTAATTATTTTGTAGTGGTGTACCATATTCCGAACATGAGAATGTGGTTGTGCAGGATTACCTACTTTACTGTAGATGTTGTGGTACCAGTTATTAGTAGCCACTAAAAATACTGGTGTAATTGCAAAAATAATATTGGAGGTCACTTTCTTATGGTCTTCTTAAGCCAACTACTCTCCAAAGCCTAAAAATGGAGCCTGCAGACCTTGCTAGCTCAGCAGACAAGGAATTGGTAGAACTATGCAATCAGACCTTCATATTTTTGTAGAGAAAGGTCCATTGTTGATTAATATTGTCATCTTTTTGTTATTTACTAGCTGAAAGTAACACAGGAGATGTCCAAATGTTGGGTGCAAAATAACCCAGTTGGGGTTGACACACCCTAAAACCCTAATAATCAATCAATCGATGTCCAAATGTAGGTGTTCTGGAAACAGAACATTTTCAGATACTGCCTGCTTCCCCTACTTGAAGATTATCCCCATTGCCTTCATTCACTGGCTCCAATAATTTTCTGAAATCAACACCTGTGGAAGGAAGTTTCATGATTATTTTTCAACTCATTTTCATATGTCAATGTTGATCAGGTGAAATTATACCATGGAAGCCATTTCCTTCACCAGATAAATTCAACCATTGGAATAATGGCCAGAATCATATTTTCACATCTTAATGTATGGGCTTGGAATTAATATGGATATGTTTAAGCTTTAATGTTAACTTGATGGGCCTTGGGTCTCTTATTAAGTCTAAATGCTTTATAACTTTATATAGGGTGTACCTAGCAGTGGATTCAGCACCTTCCTTCTGGATGTGATACTGATGAGATTGTCTCAGGTAGCACAATGGGTATGATGGGAGGAGTTTGTAATTGTTGAGTGTGTTATGCAATAGCAAGTGAGTCTCTTATTAAGTCTAAATGCTTTATAACTTTATATAGGGTGTACCTAGCAGTAGATTCAGCACATTCCTTCGGGATGTGATACTGATGAGATTGTCTATGGTAGCACAATGGGTATGATGGGCGGAGTTTGTAATTGTTGAGTGTGTTATGCAATAGCAAGTGAGTCTCTTATTAAGTCTAAATGCTTTATAACTTTATATAGGGTGTACCTAGCAGTGGATTCAGCACCTTCCTTCGGGATGTGATACTGATGAGATTGTCTATGGTAGCACAATGGGAGTGTGTTATGCAATAGCATGTGAATTGGTGCTAGATAGGCTGCGATATATAGCTTCCTAGGAACTTGAGGTTAGGGATTGATTGGGGTGAGAGTATGTATATTTTTAGTACCTTTTCCAGATAGGCTTAGCCCAGATGGGCCCCTGTGGCTCTTATTAAGCCTTAACACTTTATGACTAATGTATTTTTTTTTTATTCTCAAAATTTATTTTTCCAATTTAATGTTTATGAACATGGATAACATAATATGATCACATTTCTTCTGCAAAAGCATGCTTTTTAGTTGGCATGCAACATACAAAAAAAATGGGCTGGCAGTTGGATAATACATGCATACATACATCCACTACATGAGACATGTATGCATACATACATATCTCATTGGGCTCAAGCTGAAATAATGCAGGTCAACTCAAAGCACAATACACAAGTGCACCTCAGAGTGGTAATCAAATCTCTATTCCTACCAGAATGCATCTATTCTGGTCTTGAACTGGTTCAGCATATTTGAGCAGACTGCTTGTTCTTGAACTTTGCAACGATAATTTTGCACTTGGTTGAGTTCAAGGTCATGAACCATTTTTCAGACCACTGCCCAAATGCATTGAGGTCTGACTATATTTGGTCCAGGCCTGAAAGGCTACAAACATTTCAATGCAACTTTGTATCTGCAAAAAGCTTGAGGCCATAAATAACACACTCTAAGCACTCATCAATATGCAGGATGTTGATACTTCTTGGAGAAGAATGTTGATTGAGTGTTCAGAAAGTGTTATATTTCATCCTATTTCACTAACAATGTATCACTGTAACCTAACCTAACCTAGCCAAATCTCTCATGTAAGAAAACAAAATTGTAAGAAACATTGAAAAGATTTGAAACAATTTTTGTCATCAAATTTTTAACTGAAAAATACCTAATATAACCCAGCTGAACTTAATCTAGTCTAACCTGTTTTTTTTAATACAATTTTTTTGTTGAAACATACAAACTTGAAAATGTTTTTGTTTTTTTAAACTAACCTATCCTACCCTAACCAAACCTAATCGCTTTGTTTTGTAGAGGTAATATTTCCCAAAATATAACCTTGCCTCATATAGCCAAACATTTTTCACAATATTCTTTTTTTTCCTAAATGTTATCTTCAAAATTAGCCAAACTAAAATATGGCCAAACCTCCCAGCCAGCAATTCCAATAGTCATTCCATTGGTCTGACTAGGGCTTGGACCTAATATAGACAGATTTGGGCAGAGCCCAACTATTGCCCGGCCTATGAAACAGGGATGCCAATCAAAACCCCACACAGCTGGAGCCCAAGCATGGCCACCCCAACTGTGGCTCAGCCACACCTAATGTGGGCTGTGTTCAATTGGGCTTAGATTGGCCGAGCCCAAGTTGTCCCCAACATAATGCAGGCTGTGCCATGCAAATTCCTTGGATGCAAATAACAAAGTTGGGCTATCTTGGGCTCTGCCCAGGCTGTGCCCAACCTGCCCACCCTTATCTCAAGCAGATTGCTGTCTGGGCTAACATAACTTAGCCTAACCTAACCTCTTTTTCATATTTTTGGCTCATTTTTTCTTCAGGTCTTCAGAACTTCAGCAAAAGAACTTAACCTAATCTAATCTAGCCTAATCTTTAAAAATGAAACATTGAATATATGTTTTTTAAAAACTACTCTATCCTAACCTATCTTAGCCTAGTCTAGCCTCCTTTTTGCTTTCCTTAGGAATAATGATTAGCTTATCTTGTTTTCATATGAAACTGCAATAATACTACCAAGCATATCATAGCTCAATCTCTTTAAAGAAGTATAAGTTGTGTTGAGAAAAAAAAACTTTTCTTTTCAGGATAGCATAACTCATTTTCTTCTTCTGCACTATTCATTTTTAATTGGTGACTTGGTCTGATTTAGCAAATGGATGGCTTGGATTGTGGCTTTACTATGCACTCAGCAGCTGAGGCCTGCCTCGCACCCTGGCAGGAAGGGCGGGCATCGCGGGGAATCGAACCCAGTACCTCTAGCTTGCCAGACGCTCAGCTTAATCACTGAGCTACCGACGCCCCAGCAAATGGATTGCATTGGGAGACACGTTCTGTTGATGCACAAGCCCACTGCGTCCATTGATTGTGATGCATACACCATATTGGCGACTGGTCTGGAGACCCAGTATGAATGTGCATCCACAATTTTCCATATTGTGATCAACAAATATGGGTCATTAGGAATTTACATTGGTTTTTGTTCAGACTCTACCATGGGATTTCATAGGGCAACTACGATAAATTATTAGTGAAATAGGGTGGACTTCACTTCACTTGAATAAATAATCACAATTAAATAACTACTTCCTGAAGACTGAATCAACACACTGCCCGAATAAGTATCAACATCATTATTTTTAATGCCTGTTTGTGAAGTCTTCAGGCTTTGTTGCTAGCAGTGTCTTGTTTATAAGTGTCCTGATGATACTCACTACAACTTTTCCGGGATCGTGATAAACAAATGTCTCATAGTGCAATTCCAGATAAAGGGATTGCCTATGATGTGTTATGTTATACAATAACAGTTTATGGCACTTGGTCCCCCTCAGTAGAGCTAACCAACTGGTATTAATTGTCTTGAGCCAGGCTGGGTATGGCTATCTTAACTGTTGATGACTTCTGTTATCTCTAACGATGCTTTTCGAGGGATTTAAATTGGTATGCCAATTTTCTAGCTGAAATCGCATTTACTTCATAACAACCCAGGGGTTTGCCATATAACGCTATTGGCCAGCTCTGTTTTGTTCTCACCTGCCCGGTAAAACTGTATTGTCCACTGCCTTCCCCCGGCTGTTGTGCTGATCCACTGGCTGACTGTTACCCACCCGCAGCTGCGACGACAACGTCAGTAGCAGCAGCAACAGCAACACCATGAAGCTGCTGAAGCCGTCGTGGGTGAGCCACGACGAGCGGTCCATCTTCTGTGTGGACATACACCCGGACGGCTCCCGGTTCGCCACCGGCGGACAGGGCCAGGACAGGACAGGTGTGCAGCAGCCTCTGCCTCTTCCACCGCAACAGCCTCTGCCTCTTCCACCGCAACAGCCTCTGCCTCTTCCACCGCAACAGCCTCTGCCTCTTCCACCGCAACAGCCTCTGCCTCTTCCACCGCAACAGCCTCTGCCTCTTCCACCGCAACAGCCTCTGCCTCTTCCACCGCAACAGCCTCTGCCTCTTCCACCGCAACATCCTCTGCCTCTTCCACCGCAGCAGCCTCTGCCTCTTCCACCGCAACAGCCTCTGCCTCTTCCACCGCAACAGCCTCTTCCTCTTCCACCGCAACAGCCTCTTCCTCTTCCACCGCAACAGCCTCTGCCTCTTCCACCACAACAGCCTCTGCCTCTTCCACCGCAACAGCCTCTGCCTCTTCCACCGCAGCAGCCTCTGCCTCTTCCACCGCAACAGCCTCTGCCTCTTCCACCGCAACAGCCTCTGCCTCTTCCACCGCAACAGCCTCTGCCTCTTCCACCGCAACAGCCTCTGCCTCTTCCACCGCAACAGCCTCTGCCTCTTCCACCGCAACAGCCTCTGCCTCTTCCACCGCAACAGCCTCTGCCTCTTCCACCGCAACAGCCTCTGCCTCTTCCACCGCAACAGCCTCTGCCTCTTCCACCGCAACAGCCTCTGCCTCTTCCACCGCAGCAGCCTCTGCCTCTTCCACCGCAACAGCCTCTGCCTCTTCCACCGCAACAGCCTCTTCCTCTTCCACCGCAACAGCCTCTTCCTCTTCCACCGCAACAGCCTCTGCCTCTTCCACCACAACAGCCTCTGCCTCTTCCACCACAACAGCCTCTGCCTCTTCCACCGCAACAGCCTCTGCCTCTTCCACCGCAGCAGCCTCTTCCTCTTCCACCGCAACAGCCTCTGCCTCTTCCACCGCAACAGCCTCTGTCTCTTCCACCGCAACAGCCTCTGCCTCTTCCACCGCAACAGCCTCTGCCTCTTCCACCGCAACAGCCTCTGCCTCTTCCACCGCAGCAGCCTCTGCCTCTTCCACCGCAACAGCCTCTGCCTCTTCCACCGCAACAGCCTCTGCCTCTTCCACCGCAACAGCCTCTGCCTCTTCCACCGCAACAGCCTCTGCCTCTTCCACCGCAACAGCCTCTGCCTCTTCCACCGCAACAGCCTCTGCCTCTTCCACCGCAGCAGCCTCTGCCTCTTCCACCGCAACAGCCTCTGCCTCTTCCACCGCAACAGCCTCTTCCTCTTCCACCGCAACAGCCTCTTCCTCTTCCACCGCAACAGCCTCTGCCTCTTCCACCACAACAGCCTCTGCCTCTTCCACCGCAACAGCCTCTGCCTCTTCCACAGCAGCAGCCTCTGCCTCTTCCACCGCAACAGCCTCTGCCTCTTCCACCGCAACAGCCTCTGTCTCTTCCACCGCAACAACCTCTGCCTCTTCCACCGCAACAGCCTCTGCCTCTTCCACCGCAACAGCCTCTGCCTCTTCCACCGCAGCAGCCTCTGCCTCTTCCACCGCAACAGCCTCTGCCTCTTCCACCGCAACAGCCTCTTCCTCTTCCACCGCAACAGCCTCTTCCTCTTCCACCGCAACAGCCTCTGCCTCTTCCACCACAACAGCCTCTGCCTCTTCCACCGCAACAGCCTCTGCCTCTTCCACCGCAGCAGCCTCTGCCTCTTCCACCGCAACAGCCTCTGCCTCTTCCACCGCAACAGCCTCTGCCTCTTCCACCGCAACAGCCTCTGCCTCTTCCACCGCAACAGCCTCTGCCTCTTCCACCGCAACAGCCTCTTCCTCTTCCACCGCAACAGCCTCTGCCTCTTCCACCGCAACAGCCTCTGTCTCTTCCACCGCAACAGCCTCTGCCTCTTCCACCGCAACAGCCTCTGCCTCTTCCACCGCAACAGCCTCTGCCTCTTCCACCGCAGCAGCCTCTGCCTCTTCCACCGCAACAGCCTCTGCCTCTTCCACCGCAACAGCCTCTGCCTCTTCCACCGCAACAGCCTCTGCCTCTTCCACCGCAACAGCCTCTGCCTCTTCCACCGCAACAGCCTCTGCCTCTTCCACCGCAGCAGCCTCTGCCTCTTCCACCGCAACAGCCTCTGCCTCTTCCACCGCAACAGCCTCTTCCTCTTCCACCGCAACAGCCTCTTCCTCTTCCACCGCAACAGCCTCTGCCTCTTCCACCACAACAGCCTCTGCCTCTTCCACCGCAACAGCCTCTGCCTCTTCCACAGCAGCAGCCTCTGCCTCTTCCACCGCAACAGCCTCTGCCTCTTCCACCGCAACAGCCTCTGTCTCTTCCACCGCAACAGCCTCTGCCTCTTCCACCGCAACAGCCTCTGCCTCTTCCACCGCAACAGCCTCTGCCTCTTCCACCACAGCAGCCTCTGCCTCTTCCACCGCAACAGCCTCTGCCTCTTCCACCGCAACAGCCTCGTCCTCTTCCACCGCAACAGCCTCTTCCTCTTCCACCGCAACAGCCTCTGCCTCTTCCACCACAACAGCCTCTGCCTCTTCCACCGCAACAGCCTCTGCCTCTTCCACCGCAGCAGCCTCTGCCACCGCAACATCGGCGTCGTAGACGTGTTGGCAGAGGGAAATGCAGACGAGGTTCAGTTGTTGAACTTGGATGTTGTACACTTCTCAGATTTGGATAGCTGAGTGTTAGGGTCGTCTTGAGGCAACACTCGCCATACATTTTGCATTAGTTTGTAGAAATTTGCTCGTTTTTCCAAAGCTTAGTTAAAAAAGGCCACACCAGAGGTCATAGCCAGAATTACCTCACTCCAGAGGCACAGTCTCTGGATCTCCATCTCCACTCTCCATCTCTACCTCTCCATCAGAGTTGTGGCCTGTAAAAATTGCATACGGTGTTGATGGTTATGTGAGGACGATGATGGGCTCTCCACCTCGCGGTCATCAGTGCTGATATATTTGCCATGTCAGGTAGTGTAGGACAGTTTTTTTTCCCCAGGTGTGACGTGTAATAAGGCTTGATGTTGATTTTCACCACAGAATGCAAGACTGTTAAAAAAACACATTTAGTTCCAATTGTTGCTGAGGAGGCTTTACATAATCAGGATTAGTACTAAACATTAGAGTTCAAAGTCGTTGAGAGCAAAAGAGTAGTTGAAGTACATGGTGACTGTTTTATTTTGTTTTTACCATGTAAGGTGCACAATTACAATTTGTATGCATGATCTGGCCCTGCACATGACGTGCATTGTTGTGTGTACGGCATTGTATGTACCGGCGTTATTGTGTGTACAGGTGTGGTTGAGTGTACAGGCGTTATGTGTATGGCCGTTGTTGAGGGTACCGGCGTTGTGTGCATGAGTGTTGTGTGTACGGACGTTGTTGTGTGTCCCGGCGTTGTTGTGTACCGGTATTGTTGTGTGCCGGCGTTGTTGAACGTGCATGCACTGTGTGTATCGGCAATGTTGAGTGTCTCGGCGTTGTTAAGCGCACTGGTATTGTGTGTCCCGGCGTTGTTGAGTGTACAGGCCTTGTGTGTGCCGGCGTTGTTGAGTGTACAGGCCTTGTGTGTGCCGGCGTTGTTGAGTGTTCCGGCGTTGTTGAGTGTTCCGGCGTTGTTGAGTGTTCCGGCGTTGTTGAGTGTTCCGGCGTTGCTGTATGCACAGGTGTTGTGTGTATGGTCGTTGTTGAGTGTCCCGGCGTTGTGTGTACCGGTGTTGTGTCCCGGCAGGCACGATAGCCGTGTGGAGTATGGCGCCGCTCGAGTCTGAACGCGCCGAGCTGGACCCGTCCGTGGCGCGTCAGCTGTGTCGCATGGACGACCACCTGGGCTGCGTCAACTGCGTGCGCTGGTCTGCGGCCGGCCAACACCTGGCCAGCGGCGGCGACGACAAACTGGTGAGGAGACGCGCCCCGGCCACCTGGTCACCTGGTGACGACACCTGGCCAATGGCGCAGACGATAAACTGGTGAGACGCGCCCCGGCCACCTGGTCACCTGGTGACAACACCTGGTCACCTGGTGACGACATCTGGTCACCTGGTGACAACACCTGGTCACCTGGTGACGACATCTGGTCACCTGGTGACAACACCTGGTCACCTGGTGACGACATCTGGTCACCTGGTGACGACATCTGGTCACCTGGTGACGACACCTGGCCAGTGGCGGAGACGATAAACTGGTGAGACGAGCCCCGGTCACCTGGCGGCGACGATAAGCTGGTGTTATGGGCGCTGTATGACCAACGCAGTCGATGCGCCCGAAAGCCCAAATAACTAACGATTAGCTGGTGTTTGTTGGGTGGTTCTCGACGCACTTTGTGCACAAGCACGGCTAATGGCGTCTTCCACACTTTCGCCGTTGGGCCGCGGGACTGGGAAATGTCCCGATTGGTGCGAGTGTTGAACCCGGGACCTTTGGCACCCAGAGCTCAGCACCTTAACCATTCGGCCATCCCCGCCCCGCGATAAGCTGGTGAGACGCGTCCTCATCGGCCGGTGAACGCCTGGCGAGAAATGCCAGCAGCTCTGTAGCCCATCCCTTGCTCTAGCTTGTTCAACATCATATGCCGATCTGCAAGTATTTTCAATATTTTGGTTGTGAGCAGATCCGTTCTTTTGCTTTCAGTCTGAGTTTGTATTCACTGCAATGGCTGGCAACGAGCACCAATTTTGCCAGAATGTCAGCAATTGGCTATCTGTATTTGACAGTACACGGCCCTATCGTGTTATCACGTACCAGCATTTGGTTCTCGTCGCGTCTCCGTGGCTCTAACCGTCTCCGCCAGACGATCCGCCAAGCCATGACACCAAGGAACTCCGATCCCGTCACCGGGAGCCCCTGACTGAGTCACGATCTGCCTCTGCCGGCACGAGGTGCTAGTTGGATTTCCTCGAACTCTCCACGTTCACTTTGGCTATCGCTCGGCGTCGCTATCAGACGGCAGTTGCGCGGCCAGCTCTGATGGCTGACGATGTAGCGCCTCTTTCTCGGCACCGTGCAGATGATCAAGCCGGAGCTGAGAGAATGGCCACCGTCACGGCGTTGATCCAGAAAGGAAGAGTTGACACCGTCAATTGAGGGGACGAGTGGTCTAGGGGTAAGATGCTCATCTCACAATCGAAAGATTGTGGGTTCGAGTTTCACCTGTCGCTACTCTTCGCCCGCGACCAATCGGCGTCAGAGATTGCCGACGCTACATGACTCAACGGTCGACGTGTCGTAAAACCAATAACCAACCACTGTCGACTGAGAATTGGTCACTGTTGCGCTACCCACTGCTGTCTTCTATGCAGAAACGAGCCACCATGGTGCTCTCGGTGTCCTGCACGTTTGACGTTTGACGGTATGTTTTACCATGTTATGCCATGTTTTGTACTGGTATGGAGGTTACGATGGGGAGTGCATGCGACACTTTTGGGACTGATGCCAGGTGATGATGTGGCGTCTCTCGGTACCATTAACTCCCGATATTACCATCAGGTGATGGCTTGACACCATTAGCTCCGGTTATCTCCGCCAGGTGATGCTGTGGCGCCATTAACTCGGGTTATCTCCGCCAGGTGACGGTGTGGCGCCATTAACTCTGGTTATCTCCGCCAGGTGATGCTGTGGCGCCATTAACTCTGGTTATCTCCGCCAGGTGATGCTGTGGCGCCATTAACTCTGGTTATCTCCGCCAGGTGACGGTGTGGCGCCATTAACTCTGGTTATCTCCACCAGGTGACGGTGTGGCGCCATTAACTCTGGTTATCTCCGCCAGGTGATGGTGTGGCGCCATTAACTCGGGTTGTCTCCGCCAGGTGATGGTGTGGCGCCATTAACTCTGGTTGTCTCCGCCAGGTGATGGTGTGGCGCCACTCGAAGACGGCCGGCTCGGCGCCGTTCGGCAGCAGCCGCGCCGCCGTGGAGGGCTGGCGCGCCGTCACCACCCTGCGAGGTCACGACGGCGACGTGATCGACCTGGCGTGGTCGCCGCGCGACCTCTACCTGGCCACCTGCTCGGTGGACAACGTGGTGCTGGTGTGGGACGTCGGCCGCTGGGGCGAGCTGGTGGCCAGACTGCGAGGCCACACCGGTCAGTGGCGACGACAGGGGGGGGGGACGCCGGCCGCTGGGGCGAGCTGGTGGCCAGACTGCGAGGCCACACCGGTCAGTGGCGACGACAGGGGGGGACGCCGGCCGCTGGGGCGAGCTGGCGGCCAGACTGCGGGGCCACACCGGTCAGTGGCGACGACAGGGAGGGGGTGTGGTGGGACGCCGGCCGCTGGGGCGAGCTGGTGGCCAGACTGCGAGGCCACACCGGTCAGTGGCGACGACAGGGGGGGGGGACGCCGGCCGCTGGGGCGAGCTGGCGGCCAGACTGCGGGGCCACACCGGTCAGTGGCGACGACAGGGAGGGGTGTGGTGGGACGCCGGCCGCTGGGGCGAGCTGGTGGCCAGACTGCGGGGCCACACCGGTCAGTGGCGACGACAGGGGGGGGGGACGCCGGCCGCTGGGGCGAGCTGGCGGCCAGACTGCGGGGCCACACCGGTCAGTGGCGACGACAGGGAGGGGTGTGGTGGGACGCCGGCCGCTGGGGCGAGCTGGCGGCCAGACTGCGGGGCCACACCGGTCAGTGGCGACGACAGGGAGGGGGTGTGGTGGGACGCCGGCCGCTGGGGCGAGCTGGCGGCCAGACTGCGGGGCCACACCGGTCAGTGGCGACGACAGAGGGGGGGACGCCGGCCGCTGGGGCGAGCTGGTGGCCAGACTGCGGGGCCACACCGGTCAGTGGCGACGACAGGGGGCGGGACGCCGGCCGCTTGGGCGAGCTGGCGGCCAGACTGCGGGGCCACACCGGTCAGTGGCGACGACAGGGGGGAGTGTGGTGGGACGCCGGCCGCTGGGGTGAGCTGGTGGCCAGACTGCGGGGCCACATTGGTCAGTGGCGACGACAGGGAGGGGGTGGCTAGGTGATGTAGTGGAAGTACATGGGGAGATAAAGGATGAGGGCATAGGAGGCAGAGTAAGCGAGTAGGAGTGGTTTTGACACTGGATGGTGGAATCCGGATGTAGTCTGAGAGCAGGGTGAAACAGCAGCAGTAGCTAGTGAGTAAATGCGGGGAGAATTGTGAAGTGCCAGTAACTCGTTCTTCGACCATGAGCTCACCGGCAGCCCGACGTCCGTCCTCAGGTCGAGCGGAATGAAGTGACCTGACCCGTCCTCGGCCGGGAGCAGGGTTGGTCGAGATTGCCGACCTGGCGTCCCCGAGTGTATGTTCTCGGTAGACGCACCACCAGGATTTCGACAGGCATTGCTTTAGTTGTAATCCGCGCAATAAGCAATTATCCGGAACTTTTTGTAGGGCGAGGGGTGTGATTAAAAAATGTTGTGTGTGTGCTTTAAAAAGTGTGTGTGTGTCTTCAGGTCCAGTGAAGGTCACATGTGCGGGTTTGGTGTAGGTTGACCCTGTCCAGGTCTCGTGAAATGCCTCTCTGTGTCTCTGTGATGGTGCAGATCGTCTCTGTCCAGGTGTAGTGAAGGTCCAGGTCAGGTGAAGGTCACCCTTCCAGATATGGGATGGTCGCCATGTCCAGGTCTCGCCAAGGTCACCTCTGTCCAGAGCTGGTGACGTTCGCCTCTGTCTAGGCCTGGCAAAGCTCGCCTCTGTCCAGTTCTGGTGATGGTCGCCTCTGTCCAGAGTTGGTGACGTTCACCCCGGTCCGGACCGTTAAAGTTCGCCTCTGTCCATTTCTGAATGTCGCCCCTGTTCACAGGTCTGGTGAAGGGCGTCGACTGGGACCCGATCGGCAAGTACCTGTGCTCCCAGTCCGACGACCGCAGTCTGCGCGTGTGGCGCACCGCCGACTGGGGTGTGGCGACCGTGGTGACCGAGCGGTTCGCCAACACCAGCGGCACCACGGCTGTGCTGCGCTGCAGCTGGTCACCAGATGGCAGGTCGGTCGCTCGACAGTGATGAATTGGCCGTGAAATAGGGCGGAATGTACCACTTCTTGAACACTCAATCCACATCGTTCTCCAAGGAGTATCGACATCCTGCTTGGTGATGCGTGCTTGTGAAGTCTTTGTGGCGCCTTTCTAACAATATTTCGTCCATAAGTAGCATGCTCATACTCTCGGTAGGGGATGGTGATACACGAACATTTTGCAACTCAGTTTCAGGTAAAGGAATTACCTGTAACGTGATATGGCATGCAATACCAGTTTATAGCATAACTATGTATTATTGCTATCCCGAATATAGGTCTTCCTATATTATGAATATCAAAGCAAATGATACAGGCACAGACATGAGTATGCCATTGGTTCAAATTTGAGTCTCAAAGACGTCAAAAACATTTTACATGACACTAATTCCATGGCAAATTTCGACACCCTACTGTGCTCTTTTCGACATCTCGCACCCAACGAAAAGACATAATTTTAACGCTGTCGCTCGGCGTGGCTCGACGGTGGTCCGCTGGCGGCGGCGCCAAGGAGGTCCGCAGCGCTCTGGGAGGCGAGGGTCGCCGTAGCTCAGTTGGTGGGGCGTGGGTTCGAATCCCACGACCGGCGGTATTAACGAGCCCACCCGCAGCCAGTTGGCGTGACCGGTTGACGACGCTATGTGACGTGTACCAGGTAAATGCGTCGTAGAGGGACCCTCGGTTCTTTAGTCGTTCGGCAGGCTTGCATACGGGTGTGGGGGGGGAGGTGGCACGCAGGTCATTGATGCTGTTCGATGCTCGGCGGGTAGAGACAGGGAGTAGGCTTATCTGGAGAAACACTGAAGGGACATTTGATGGGCCACTGAATTGATGAACACTAGACGAGTTGTCCGTTGGTTTGGCTGTATGATCAACATGGTCGACGCGCCCCAAAGCCCTCTGTTGGTTTGGTGGAAAGTCTGTAAAGACATCTAGTGGTCAGACGCGGTGTTGAGGGAGGGGGGGGGGTTATTGTGGAAACGATATGTAGATAAATGGTGACGTCAATGGGGGCGGATGTTTTTATGGAAGTTCGGAATCACCACCGAGCGGTTGGAGTGATGCATGCTGCACGTGTGTGTTGGCTCCTTGGAACAACGGAAGCTTCGACAATTCCGGATGCCATTGTGACAGCAAAGTCTCGCTTCGACATCGTTGTGACAAGCTGCCGCACCGTGACCTGTGTGACCTCCCCATGACCTTGGCAAACGCCATCGGCTGGTACGTGTCAGCTCAGTGTGACCCGTGACACACCACCATGACCCGCGTGACACCACCATGACCCGCGTGACACCACCATGATCCCGTGACACCACTATGACCCCGTGACACCACCATGACCCCCGTGACACCACCATGACCAGGGGCCGCGGTAGCTCAGTTGATAGAGGTCGGACTCTTGATTGCAAGATTGTGTGTTCGAATCTCACAATCGACAGCATTACCGAGTCCACCCGCGACTAATCGGCGTGACAGGTTGGCGACGCTCGATGATCTAGCGGTTGAATGCGTCGTAAAAGAACCCAAGGTCCTCTGCGCGTCCCATGATGTCCTGTTCGGGGCAGGGATGGCCGAGTGGTTAAAGTGTTGAGCTCTGGGTACAAAAGGTCCCGGGTTCAACACTCGCACCACTCGAGACATTCCCCGATCCGCGGCCCACCGGCGAAGCAGTGTGGGCGGCGCCATTAGCCGTGGTCGTGCATAAAATGCGTAGAGAACCACCCAATAAACAAACAAGCAAGCATGATGTCCTGTGGCCCGGCTGTTGGCAGACGCATTTGTCAGCCAACCCTCGCGTGACCTTCGGTGACCTGTGACGTGGCCGCCGGCAGGTACATCGTGTCGGCCCATGCCATGAACAACGGTGGCCCGACCGCGTTAATTGTGGACCGCGCAGACTGGACGGCCGACAAGGACTTTGTCGGCCACCGCAAGGTTGGTCGCCGTCGACTATTAGGAGATTGTAGTCTAGTTTAGGATGTTCCATGTGTTCTTCAGACCAGGTGGAATACCACTATGAAGATGGTATCCCTGAGCAGATTCAGCTCCTAACCGTAGGCTTGAAAGTGGCCCAAAAATCCAGTTGTTCTCCCGCCGAAGTTGACGGTTGGCGAAACAAGTGGACGAGTGAGTTCACATTCGGCGACGGGAAACAAATGAACGGTCATTTCGATAGCGATCAACACGTGTTGTCCGCGTCAGTCGGATGCCTTCGAAGTTCCTCCACCTCGGAAACTGGAGCCCAAATGTAAAGAAGACTTGCCCCATGCTTCCGTGCTAGCCTAGTACGGTGGCATCCTTTTTTATATGCTGTCTTCGTCCACATCATTTGGCCAGTGAATATTTGTTCCTCCTCGACTGTGCCTGCGCCATTCGTAGATCGGATGAAGACAAGCGTGGTGTAGAAGGGGCAATTGCATATAGTATTTTGAATCATGCTTTGCATCTGTGCGTGTTCGTCGCGTTGAACGCGTGATGATGGTGAATGAAGCAAAGCTCAAGTCTAGGGCCGATCATATACAGTCTTGCAAAATCGCCTTATTCCCGAGCATCATGATAATTTTTGTTCCATGCTGTATGTGTTTCTCTGGGCAATATCTATGTTTACCATTGGATAAACAAACAGGAACAAAAATATACGTTCATTTACTTTAGCCTGTGTAGATTGCTGCCTTAGGATATGCAGTTAACTGGTTATAGTGCTTAACTGTAAAGGAAACACCTTGGCGTGTTCACAGGTAGTGTAGCTTCCCGGCCTGTTGTTACTGGCTGACGCGACTGAGTGCGGAAGAGACGGAACTAGGAGGACTGAATGGGACAAGCCTAGTCTAAAGGGGCGGGACTGGCGGTTGGCGTGGAGAAGCTAGGGTGTGAGACCGGACGATGGTCTGGAGGAACGTGATGTGCTATTAGTGACAAGTAGAGTTGCCACTTTGTTTTCTCTCCAAAAACTGGCATAAGACACTGCTCGGGCACAGCAAATTCTGGCACGACATGGCACATGGCATGACATGGTACAGCATGGCACATGGCACAGCCAGCTGTATGATTGCACGAGAAAAGAATAGGGAGCCACTTTTACCTTTACTAGAAGGTAGATCGAAGTTTTCCTTCAAGCCCGCATGACGTCATCCGAAGGTTTTTTAATATGGTATCAATATGGTTGCAGAAGACTTTTCTCAAATCATACGCAATGGTTACTTTTATTTTGCTTCCTCTACAAGCAAATATATTTATCTTCCGCTGACTTATTAATCTAAATCTATTAATCTGATTAATCTTGTCCTGTTCTTTCCAGTGAAAATTTGTTCCGAGACATATTTTTATCATGCATAGGCAAGGTTGGATTTGTGCATTGTAATCTTGCATGTTGAGAGGAATATTTTGTAGTCATCCAGTATGGAGAATATTTTTGTTCAAACCTTATGCATCGTAACTCAATTTGCACCCCCTTTTGGTGAATTTTGAGCACTTTTACTTGATCACAGCAGCTCATTGTCAAACTTAGGAGGTAACTTAGGAGATTCAACCTCCAGATGAGAAAACAACAAACAATTTTCTGGAGAGGATAGTGTTCTGGATTCCAAAAATCCAGGAGCAGCCTATTTTTCCAAACATATACCTACCTACCTACATTGACATACAACAGTCATTGAAAACATAGCTTTTTCTAGGCCAGCTAGACCCAGGGCATTGTGCATTATTCCTTGATTAATTTTGCATCGATTATTCATGATACGTGCATAATTGAATATGTATGTACAATACAATCATCATGCTATGAATGCCTTCCTGAAACTTTCCATGTGTTGCAGTCTGATTTCCTGTAGTATGAATTCAGCATCTAGATATAATGTTTGAATGTAACACATCTCTGTTTCAGGTATCATGCCTTACTGTGCAGACCAGAGCATAGATATGGTACTGGGCAGGCAACTTTAATAAAGAAGAAATCTGGTTGCACCATTTTTATCAGGATTCTGCATTAGCAAAATATCTTAGCATACAATAAAACATGTCTAAGTTCTCAAATGTTGGGGAACCAAGAGTATGCTCCAAGCATTTCAAAGAAGTTGATAAGAGAAGAAACCTAAAGAAAGAACTGCCGAACCCTGCCTATTAGCAGAGAAGCAGATGTCTCCTACCATCAGCTATTCCCACCATAATATTCCCACCAGCCAAAACCCTGGGTAATCCTGAAACTTTTTGTATTATTGATGTTTACATCATTTGAGAGATTACTTTGTTATGTTTTTCCTGCTTCGTTTGCATGTTGACAATGTTTTTCCTGCACCAAAGAAAAAGATGGATAGGCCTGGTTAGGTTATGTCCTTTTATTTCAAGATTTTGATACTTTTCTCAGAAAATAGATTAGGCTAGCTAATTTATGCTAGGTTACCTTGCAATTTCTAAAGCTTTAAATAACTAGTTATTGTATATGAACCAATTGAAAGCCCTCCTTTTTGGTATTAATTCACTTTTCAACCAATTTTTGTGCTTGTTGGTAAAGAATATGTTCTTTGTGCACTGAAATAACAATCATGATACGACCCTCATGTCAAGCATTTACCACTAAGTTATAGCTACACTAAGTTAGGTCAAGGGTATGAGAAATAGATGATTTGGGTCAGATCTGCTGACTGAAATGGTGCATTTATGAGCTACATTTTTACAGAATGGACAAAGAATGATATCAGGTGACAAATGTATCCATTAGATACATTTACATTTGAACAAGTTTTTTCTTCTATATAGTGGGCTGGATATAAAATATTTTAACCAGTTTGTACATTTCTTCTGTTCTATCATAAAACTTAGTCTGGAATACAAGCATAATCCTTTTTGTTGAAAAATAGCATAGTTCTTGTCATATGAACACATGTTCAACTTTATTGATGAAAAGTATCAAGTATTTTGGAATGGCATTATATAGGTTTTGTTTAGGTGATTGGAGGCGATTGCTTGATGTCCTGACCTGTGTAGTTTAAGTATATGTTTCAAACTTAGTATAAAGGAGAGGTTATCATGAGATAACAAGTGAGTGATGCCTATATTTAGGTTGATTCTTTCCATGAACAATTATAGGATTTGTGTAAAATGCTGCCACATGCCATGGTCTTCACTGCTGAGTTGATGGCCATCAGCAAAACTCTTGCATACATCGAGGTTGACGACGATATTTTACATGTTATTTTGACTGATTCTCTGAGCAGTCTTGTGGCATTGTGCAGTTTTAACCAGCAACATGTCATCGTACGATACATTTTATTGCACCTTACTTCGCTGCATCGCATGGGAAAACAGGTCATACTTTGCTGGATTCCAGCACATGTTGGAATCTGTGGTAACGAGCTGGCCGACAGAGCTCCAAGGCGTGCAGCACAAGCGCCAAGGAGTAGCGTTCTCCCACTTCCTGCCAGTGACTACTACCCAATTATCTCATCATTTATTCTCAGACAGTGGCAGGGCAAATGGGACCAAGTGGAGTTCAACAAATTAAAGCAACTCAAACCATACTTAGCTCCGTGGCCCTCGTCCTTCAGCCAAGCTAGAAGGGACGAGGTAACCATCTGTTGTCTCAGAATTGGTCACACTCTAGCAACACATAGGTATTTATTGTGCGGGGACGACAGGCCGAAATGTGTTAGGTGTAATACCGTGCTGACTGTGCACCATGTGCTGGTGGCGTGCCAAGCATACACAGAAGAACGTAGGCGCTACTTCGGATATGATGCGAATGCTCTGAGGTTGAAGGACTTATTGGGAGATTATTCCCGATTTATACACAATGGAGCAGTTTTGTGCTTCCTTGCGGAGATGGGATTTGACGTAATATATGCACCTGCCGAACTAATTATTTGTTTCCCCAGATCTTATATCAAGCGCCTTAATAGCTACCGATGTTTTATATTCGTTGTAACAGTCTGACGCGTGCTTAGGCAACCTTGTTATGGGTGCAATATAACCCAATGGGGTTGACGCACCCTAAAACCCCAATAATCATCATTAAAATTGCAAACATGCATAAGAAGTCCCTGGGCCATTTTTGATCACAATGTTGTTTTTCTGATGTTTTCTGATTTGACACTCATTCCTTTGGAAAATGAAGACTTCCACAGATATAAGCACTTTAAGTTCATGTAGTTCTATCTAAGAAATCAGTCCAAGTAAAGAATATTAAATACATTGAAATAACTTTTTTTTTTAAAGTAAGAAAAACATGACTACATATACCTGCTATCCCACCTCAACAACATATTGGAAGTGTGGGGAAAAGGTTTTGGGTGTGGTGGTATATAATGAAAAATAACATACAATTATCAATAAAAATTAATGCCACCTAACCTAGCCTACTGATGTTGGACGGCCTAAAACCTACTGCTGTTGAATCACTTAAACGCACTAATATTGGATTACTTAAAACCTACCGATGTTGGATTGCCTAAATATGATTTTAAAATGTTATTTTCAAAACAAATTGCAGAGGACTGTCCATAATAGCCACTGCACGTGGAGGGCATGTATCGTGAAATAAATAAATAAATATATAAATAGGAAGACGTCAGCCTTCCACCGCCGCCGGCTGCCAGCGACCATCGTGCAGACAGCGGATCAGGCGTGCACGGTCCAGTTCGCGGACCGCCGATAGGTCATTCATATAATGACCATATCAGGTCGCGAGTGGTGCCGTTGCTGTATCCGTTCCCGGAGCCGTCCCCGTCGGCTCCTGCGACGTAATTTGCGCGAAGGGTATCTCAGCTGAGGCCACCATCAGTGATAGCCTTACCCGCTGACGTGTGTGTTCCCTTGCCGCCCCAGTTCAGTACATAGGATCCAGTTCAAGCCGCGCTGTGACAGACGGTCACCACGCGTGCGCCGACCACTCGTACATTACGGCTGCGATGCGAGTGATGAATGAAAGCAGGCTAAGCTACATGTGTAAGATTCTTACATTGTGCGTTCATGTTTGTTTGTTTTTTCTCGCCAACAACAGTTGGCGATCCACGCAGGTAATCGTGCTGCTGCCGTTGTTACTTGGTTATGTTATAAGTTCGCGATGCATTCGTACTTGAAATACGTATGCGCAAATACATGTGAAAATCGTACTAAGAACACATTCGCACTCGATATATTCGTATTCGGGGAGTTTTATGAACCACGCAAGCAGGACGCAACATCTGCAGTTGGGTCGAAGGTAACCGTTTTTATGCAATTTTACAATTTGTGACTTGTATCCTCAATGACAGGTGCAGCCAGCTTCCTGCACACAGACATAGCGAACAGATGTCATCAGCGGGTATGGACAAACACCCCCTGCTACACCAATTATTTTCACAATTTTCCACCAATGTATACAGACTGCATATGCACCCACAAACCAAACGCGTGCATCCATTCATGTGTAGGCTTAACCGTAAGCATACAAATAAAGGACATAATCATTTGCAATGTCTTGCAGGTGCAGATTGCTTTTGAACCATTAATGCACCAGATACACACACACACTAGCGGATCCAGGGAGGGGCCTTTCCGGCCATGACCCCCCCGAAGCGCTGAAAAGGGGGGGGGCATAGTGTCTTTTGCCCCCCCCGAAACCAACAGAAGTAAACTAGATTAAAATGCAGTAACCTTTGCCGAGGTTAAAAATAGCGTCTGAATGAAAGAATCTCCAATTTTAAAAGTATTTTTACACTTGTTTGGAAGTAGCATAGTAGATTCTGACACAGATCGAGGGTTCCATGCTGGAAATACACAGGAAATTATGTTGTCATTAATTTTTTTTAATGGGCCCCTTTGCAAATAGTGGTCGAAATCCGGTGCTTTAAAAAAAAATAGTGAGAGGATGGGCACCCTCCAAATCCTTTCGACCCCTCCCCTGATGCAATTTCTAGGTACGCCACTGGGGGGAGGGGGGATGGGGCTGACGCCGAAAACCGAAAGTTGCCCCCCCCCAAACCGGTGGGCTAGATCCGCCAGTGCACACACACACACACACACACACATATATATATATATATATATATATATATATAAATACAAATACATAAATATATATTACGTGGGCTATATGGGGCCTCCTGTCGGTGGCGGATCCAGGGAGGGAAGTTGGGGCATATGCCACCCCATGAAAGGTGGCGTCCCTTCGATCAGGAAAATGCGTCCATCCGCGAAGGCTCGAGTGCACCCAAACACCCTCGAATTTTTCAGCCACAGGCGCCTCTTGGCAGGAAAGGCACCCCTCAAGCTACTTTCGCGGTGGCGCCACTCCAAACACGTGTCCCCTCCCCCAGATGATAATTCCTGGATCCGTTCCTGCCTCTTGTGGCAGCTATTGGTTTCCTGCGGCGGCTATGGGACCTCTTATGACGACAGAGGGCCTCCTATTGCGGTCTAGGGGCGGTCAGATCATTTCAGGCGGTCTTCTGCGGTTACTTTTCGGAAACTCTCCTGCCACTGAGGGGAAGAAGCTATGGCGCACTTAACTCCCCCCTGCCTGTCCTTTCTTCTGCTTTTGAACGGGGGTGACAACTTTATCAGCTAAAACGGACGGTAGAGGGAGCCTACCAATATCGGGAAAAATCCCTTTATTTTGGAGGCATTTCATGGTCAGCCTGCCGGAAACGGCACATTGCTAGGCAGGAAGATTGCTACTGGGCCATCTAGGATACATTTTGCTGAAGCTGAAGAATAGGTCTTCCAATTGATGTACGTCAAAATGATCTATATTGCCATAAACATGCAAGAGAGCGTAGAGAAAAACGGTAAAATTGCATGTAAACCAATGGTGAAGGGAAACCTTCAAGCCCGCTACCAAACCCACTTCGTGGGGCTTTGAGTTAGTTGTCGGATATGGAAGAAATGTCCCCAACGATGGGGGAGAAGGGGAAATCCGTCTCTGGCTTCCAGATGTTGCACCATTTTGGCAACACGTTGAACTCTTATGGGTTGCATTCATAATGGTCATTACCCATATTAGTATAACACATAGTAAGGTGCATGGTGCTCGGACGTATCGGTATTTGGATACAATGCGGGTTCGAGTCGCTTCACGCGCCCGCTGTTAACGCCTCCGGCTGGGATGGCCGGTTGGCAGCTGGCCGGGCTAGGTCGGGGTGCAGGCACCAGGCGGCCGGGCCCGCTCCGTGGGTGCGCTAAACTCTCGGTCAAAATTGCGCTGCAGAACTGGAATTTCCCGGCCGGGGGTGGATTCAGGGTCGGCGAAGCACGCTTGCGATCAGCACTGGCGCTGATTCTGTAAAGCCTCAACAACAACAATTCGAACTATTTTTGTTGGTTGATATTAAAAATGAATGATGCATCATACAAACATCTGAACCCATGCAAGAATAAGGTGTGCTTGGTGTCAATTTTCCCCAGGTCACATATTTTGAGAACACTGATTCCCTTTTTGATGGTGAATAGTAGATGTGAATAGTAATTATGATATTTGACTGAACATGTTGTTATCTTCCCACTAATTATCACTTCAACGATTTGTAAGGCAAAATTTCACATGCCACCCGATCTTACTTGGGCTCCTACCTTGGCTTTGGCTCTGACCGGAACTCTGTTCCTGGCCATGCCTCAAGGCTGTCATATCCAGTGTTTGCTGTCTGATCTTGCCTGGGCTCCTACCGTGACCCTGACTGTGACCCCTGCTCTGCTCTTGTCCGTGCCTGAAGGCTGTCATATCCAGCGTGACCAGATTCAGTTCCTATTGGGCGTCAGGCGTAGATAAAGGTAGTACTTGTCCTTAAAGGACGTAACTTATATGTGAAATTGTGCATGTGCAATTTGGAGGAAATTGTAGAGTGCAGGTTTGCCCTGTTCCACGCCCAGCAACACTGCACAAAGCGAAAGCTGAAGATAACTGGTATTGTTTAGTATTATTTAGTATAACTGAATTTTGCAAATGGTGAATCTCTAGTATGCTATTGATATGTGCCGATGTCGGATGTGCATTAAAATACATTTGACTTGTTTTGTATGTTTGTTACCGGCTATATGCCATTTTCCACCAAAAGCTCGCAGTTAGCCACATCGATGACGTCTGACGGACCTCTGATGTCCCTCCTCCTCTAACTGTGACACTGCCAGCTGAGTAGTTCTTCAGAAACTCGACACCCAGAAGGCCTGTTTCAACACAGCACCCTGTCGAATTCCCAAGGAAGTTGCTATATGGGGTTGTCTAGGGCCGAGAATACGAATCTGAACTTTTTAGGCCCCTAGATCTCACGGTTTTTAGTCACGATTACGTCATATACTGACTTTTTTCTGCTCATTGCAAATTTCAATGCGATATAACTCCGAGGTTTATCATTATTTTTCCATTCTGTAAAATGTTTTGTAAAGCAGACGTAGTATGGTATTGCATAATATTTTTAATGAATTTTTACATCCATGTTTTATTATTTTTTACATTATATATTTTATATAATATCATTTTTCGAAAAATGTATAAGTGTCGATTTTCGAAAAACATCCATATTCTGATTCTCCGTGCAATTCTGTATACGAAACAATCAACGATAGAGTGGGCGCACTCTTGGGACACCGTCAGAAAAATCGCAAAAAACATACCACCTGATGTGCCTCCATTTGGAGTAGCGTTGTGAAGAGCTGAGCGCGAGCGTGGCTGGTGGATCCAGTGAGGGTGGGGATTGGGCGGGGGTATGGGGGAGGAGCATGGGCGTCGCCACCGGGGGGGTCAGGGGGGTCGGACCCCCTCTTTGAAAATTAGGGGGGATTTCGGACCCCCTTGGAAACAAAAACGCAATCGCCGTCACAGCATTAAACCAACAAACCCACCGTAACAATACAACAACACATCCCCCCGTGGCGCACCCAATAAACCCGGAGAGTTCGAGCATCTTAAGGCGGGGAGGCCAGGAGTCCCAAAAACCCCCCAAGATATTCGTTTTTATATTAAGACATCCCGGCAAAGGATGCGTCGGCAAAGGTTTATTCGATTAACGACAGTTACAGTTAATGTAGGTCCGCGAAGTCGCAATGCGGCCACCGAGTCGCGCTCGGGCCGAAAAGTGGAAGCCCGGCCCTCACAAGTTTTCGAAGCGAACGCGACAGCATGTCGCTGTCGTCTGATGTCCGCCGGAGACGACAAATCACCCGGGGACGAAATTTTCATCAGCCCCTCAAGTATTGTCATCCCGATCGCACAATCTCGATCTTTCAGCATTTCACAATGCAATATTTACGAATATCTAAAAACGGTAAAAATGCGCTTCACCGCCCTTACGGGTGGCAAGAACGGACTATTATTGTTTATAAAGACCAGTGTGATCCGGGTAACCAGTAAGGCAGGATATGACGATGTGCCCAATACCCAAAATCCGCAAAAAGAATCGACAGAAAATAAAATGGCCTAGGTGGTCAATAAAAAATTTTCATAGAACAGTACCGATATGTGTGAGCAGAAGTAAACATAGCTCCGGGGTCAATATCGGTCCCGTCGGCCGCGAATCCCCTGCCGTCATGCGTTCACGGTCCCACCTACGCCTTCCACGGACCTTCCGGGCAGGGCAAAATAATCCACCAGTCAACGTTAAGTCCTGCTCAGGCACATGTTCTATATGTTTATTCTGTATGCGCACACCGTCGAAAGAATGCACCTTCGACATTTTCATTCTCGGATTTCATCCGTTCCAGAACCTTGTTGGAACGCGTAAACGAGGCTGTATTGTGGTCAGATCGTCACTAGACGCAATAGCTTTGGTTGCAGTGACCCGTCGGGACTCGCGTTTTAACGACGAATGGATGACAGTGGCCTGCGTTCTCCCAAGGTAGCCTTGACTGTATCTTGCACCAGAAAGGTGTAGTTTGAAAAATCCCCAGAGATGGCCTCATCCTCGGGTAGTTGTCCTTTCAGAGCTTAGAAAGTCATTCGTACGCGCCTGTATAGTGGTCCGATCGCTTGATATGGCATTAGTAAGCCCTCATAAAATCTTCAACGGTCTGCGTCATGTACCATCGTGGTTCGATCCGTGCATCCACTGCTAAATTCCACTCGCAGTCCGCCAAACCGGCATACGGTCAGAAAATTCCTGAGCCGTTGACTCCGGGACACTGTCACATTGCCGAAACACATTCTTCGTTTCCACGGACAAACAACTTCTCATAAGATCAACGACAGACAAATCGTGACGTATCGAACCATCAATTTCGGGTTTGATGATGAATGCATACGCAAACGAATGCGTCCCGCTAGCGCCGGCTAGCATGCACCAAGTGGTCGCAGACTAGCGAATGTGGAAACCCAACAGGCTGAGGAGTTTGCTCCTTGTATTGATGGTAGGCTTCTCTCAAATTCGAAAGGACCAGTCTCTTCTGGTAAGTTCGCCTCATGCCATCCTGACATCGCACACTGACCACGTCTTTCTGTCCTGGTAGTGGTCTACTGATGTCGTCCTGCTGGTAGAAATTAATGACCTCGTCTTTTTTATTCTGGGAGAGAGCAGCAATGGACAGTTTCCTGTCAGTTGTGCCCAAAATTCCATGCGTCGCTTTCACTTCCCGAGCTTTTCGTACCATGTACAGGGGGCACCGAACTTTGCAGCCGTTTTGTACATGGTAAATGGCGACAATGTCAAAATTTGAAGCTTCATTGCGTACGAGGTGCTTGGGTCCTTGAATTTGGCTACTAGTTCCTCCATCATGCTCTCTTAGAGTTCTAAATCGCTTACTTTTTCCTCGGCTTCCGGTTCGTTTATCTCTACCTGATACGTTTTCGATAGGCGTCGCTTCATTCCCTTTTTCGCTGAGTCAAACTTCTGTCTGGCCTTCTTTTGGCGTTGGCTTTCAGAAAGCCCACCTGAAATAAATACAATAGTCTCACCAGTGTTATCAATCGGGAACGATCCCCCTGGACCCACAATTCCAATCTGGTCTGGTTACGGCTTGCCACATTTTATCACAATTTAGGCCTCGATGTTGAAATTGAAAAGTATTTCGAATGCATTTAATAATCTAGTGACCCATCTTTTCACTGGCGGCCGCAGACCGCCGATAAGGGGGGGAGGGGGGCCAACTCGGCGAGGGCGCCGGGTGCATTCGAGAGGGCGCCGAGGCGATCCGAGAGGGCGCCGAGCGGATCCGAGAGGGCGCCGCTCTCCGATCCTAGGGGGGGGGGGTGGCAAGCGTCCCTGACGAGGGCGCCGGGTGAATCTGAGAGGGCGCCGCTCTTCGATCCTGGGGGGAGGGGGCGGTGGGAAGCGTCCCTGACGAGGGCGCCGGGTGAACCCGAAAGGGCGCCTCTCCCCGATCCTGGGGGGAGAAGCGTCCCTGACGAGGGCGCCGGGTGAATCCGAGAGGGCGCCGCTCTCCGATCCTGGGGGGGGGGGGCGTGGGAAGCGTGCCTGGCGAGGGCGCCGGGTGGATTCGAGAGGGCGCCTCCTGAACCAAAGGGTGGGCCAAAAGACATGATGGCCCCCCTTTCGGAGCCAAAGGCGGGCATGGCCCCGTTGCCCCCCCCCCCTGCGGCCGCCAGTGCTTCTTTTACAACCATTACAACTGAGCTCTATGTTTTACAAAGATATGCGTGACGTATGTGTAATATTAGTATATAGCACTGAAATTACCTGTGCGGATTGGCGTTTCTCCAACCGCCGACATAATACGGCGAAGATCGTCAGTGGCTTGTTGTCTGTCGGGAGAGACATCACTTGCTGGTCGTGAGGGTGACGACGATGACGATGTTTCGGCTTCAGCGGTATCCTGTGTCGAGTTCTGGGACCGACTATGCTGAGCCAGTGATACATTATTCGTAAAATAGGGTGGAATATACCACTCACTGAACACTCAATCGACATCTCTCTCCAAGAAGTATCGACATCCTGTTCCTTGATGCGTGCTTATAAGGTCTTCGTGACTCCTTTCTAACAGAATCCCGTTTATAAGTATCATGTACATGCTTTCGATAAGGAATGGTGATACACGAACACTTCGCAACGCAATTTCAGGTAAAGAGATTACCTCAAATGTGATATGGCATACAATACCAGTTTATGGCATAGGTATTATTTCCTCTATCCTGGATATAGCTCTTCCTAAATTATGAATCTCAAAACAAATGATGAAGGTACAGTCAGAAGTACCTACACCATAGGCTGAAATTTGAGTCTGAAAGACATCAAAATCATTTTCAATGACACTAATTCCAAAGCAAATTTCGACATCCTACTGTGTCGTTTCGACATCTCACACCTAACGAAAAGCCATTACTTTAACCCTGTGCTGAGCACCTGATGTGCTGGGCTGTGAGGGATCTGCAATTTGCTGATCTTTCCACGGCACTTGCTTCCTGCATGTGGTGCAAAGGCTTGCCCCTGGATGCAACACACCTGTAATACTGGGATGTTTGTCGATGTATTCCTTGGTTAGTGGTCTCAAACCTGACCTCTTATGCTTTGTGTGTGAATTGAAAGGATTCGCACAAAATGTTGCCACTAACACCCTGTGTGCCATTCTTCATTCGCTTGCGAAGCCTCACCAATGTTACACACAGCACCGAAGGCTACTGACGACTAACTAGCATGTCAGACCCCAACAACGACGCCGTTACATCTCATCGTGCGAATCGCGTCTCCGTTGTCAAGACGCTCGTGTTTCCATGACGCTCGTATTACGTGCTATGCGGCCTCGCCTAGACCCGCGTTTTTACGACAGTGATCGAATTGTACGTTCAGTACGGTCATTTCGCATCTCTCACAGACAGTGACATAGCCAGGGGGCAGCCAGGGGGGCATGCCCCCCCTGAGCCCCCTGAGGGAAACAGCTTATACTAGATCTGTAGCGATTTTGCGAGAGTATGGGCAAGCCAGGCACGGCTTCCCAACCCCTCCCCCCCCCCGCCCCGCTCAGCAACACATCCGCCACACGGGCGCGCTCACCGACATCGCTCCCCCCCTCACCCCCAGTCAGCAACACTTCCGCCGCCAAGGAAGGTTTGGTGCCCTTTTGGAGCTGACCTTGGGCCCTTTTGGTGAGATGCCCCCCCTGACAGAGTTCCTGGCTACGTGCCTGCTCACAGACCGCTGCGTATATGGTCTACATTCAGAAGAATTAGTGACAGGTTACGTAAAACCGGATGTATATTTTAGAAATTTCATGAAATGCAGCGAGTTTTGAATTGTTCTGTGCTGCTATGTCATTCTATGCCATTCTCGACTGCAGTCGCAACTTGATTATTCTTGGACAACCGGAAATTCCCACCGTATAAACACTACGGCGCATTGCCCCCAGCCCCCCCCTCCCCCACTAAATACATACGCTGCTGATTGGAGATGACCGACGCAGCCCACCGCAAACCTGAACCCTCCCCCCACCCTGGATGGTATCCAGCAGCGAGGTTCTCGCCCATAGTTGCATTGTGCATAGCGCTGCTGCAACAGCCAGGACAGAGGCCTGTGCTATGTTATAACGATTTTTCTGACGGTGTTCCAGGGGTGCGCCCATTCTATCTTTGATTGTTTCTAATACAGAATTGCACGGAGAATCAGAATATGGATGTTTTTCGAAAATCGACAGTTATACATTTTTCGAAAAATGATATATAAAATATATAATGTAAAAAATAATAAAACATGGATGTATAAATTCATAAAAATATTATGCAATACCATACTACGTCTGCGTTACAAAACATTTTACAGAATGGAAAAATAATGATAAACCTCGGAGTTATATCGCATTGAAATTTGCAATGAGCAGAAAAAAGTCAGCATAAGACGTCATCGTGACGCAATAACCGTTAGACCTAGGGACCTAAAAACCTCAGATTCGTGTTCTCGGGCCTAGACAACCCCATACACAAACTTGCATGGGAATCCGAGGTGGTGCTGTGTTATCGAGGTGTCGAGTTTCCAAAGAATGACCCAGCTGTGACAAAACTGCAGCTCTCCGAGCTCTCACGCGTCCTGCAGCCCCACTTCCACCCCCCCCCATCTAGCTTCGACTCGACTCCACCTCTGATATTCCCTCCATCCCCCTCCATCTCTGACACTCGGGTCGTATCGCCTTGCGCCGCCCTGGCCTCGGCCCTAACCACGACCCTGATGCTGACCCTCACACCGACCCTGACCCTGACCCTGGCCCTGACCATGGCCCTGACCATGACCCCGACCCGGACCCGGACCCGGACCCCGGCCCTGACCTGACTCTGACTCTGACCCTGACCCTGGCCCTGACCCTGACCATGACCCCGACCATGACCCCGACCCGGACCCCGACCCCGACTCTGATGGGACGAGTGGTCTAGGGGTAAGATGCTCGTCTCACAATCGAAAGGTTGTGGGTTCGAGTCTCACCTGTCGCTACGCCCGCGACCAATCGGCGTGAGATTGGCGACGCTACATGACTCAACGGTCGACGTGTCGTAAAAACCAATAACCAACCGACCCCGACCCTGACCCTGACCCCGACTCTGACCTGACCCCGCCCCCGCCCCCCGACCCTGACCCCGCCCCGTCCCCGCCCGCAGGCCATCACGTGCGCCCGCTTCAGCAGCGCCGTGATGACGCGCCGTGTGGGCGGCGGCGGCGGCGGCGGCGGCGGCGGTGCGCCGTACTGCGCCTGCGCACTGGGCTCACGTGACCGCGGCGTGTCCGTGTGGCTGACGTGTCTGAAGCGGCCGCTGGTGGTGCTGCACGACCTCTTCAACGACTCGGTGATGGACCTCAGCTGGCACGCCGGCCACCGGAGGCTGCTGGCCTGCAGTAAAGACGGCACTGTCGCCTGCATCAGGTGGGTGATGGACCTCAGCTGGCACGCCGGCCACCGGAGGCTGCTGGCCTGCAGTAAAGACGGCACTGTCGCCTGCATCAGGTGGGTGACGTGAACAGGAGACTGCTGGCCTGCAGTAAAGATGGCACTGTCGCCTGCATCAGGTGGGTGTCGTGAACAGGAGACTGCTGGCCTGCAGTAAAGACGGCACTGTGGTCTGCATCAGGTGGGTGGCGTGAACAGGAGACTGCTGGCCTGCAGTAAAGACGGCACTGTGGCCTGCATCAGGTGGGTGGCGTGAACAGGAGACTGCTGGCCTGCAGTAAAGATGGCACTGTGGCCTGCTTCATGTGGGTGTCGTGAACAGGAGACTGCTGGCCTGACCGTAGACATGTATCCGGTATGTGTCTGTAGTGAGGTGTGTACGTATAGTAAGATCGCTTCAGTACCGAAGTGCGTGACCCGACTTGACCTGACTGTGAGCTGTTTCAGTGCTGAGGAGCACGGCCAGGCCTGACCTGATTGTGGCTCAGTTTCAGGGCTGATCAGCATGATCTGACGTGACCTGACAGAGCTGACTGAGCTGAGCTTCAGCGCCGAGAAAGTATGACCTGATCTGACCTGACTTGGCGGCGGCCTCAGTTTCAGTGTTGTGGGTCATGACCTGAGGTGACCTGGCCTGACCTCTCAGTTTCGGTGCCGATGAGCATGACTTGACCTGACCTGACCTGACGCCGGGCTCAGTTTCAGTGCCATGGTCCATGACGTGACGGTGACCTGTGGCTCAGTTTCAGTGCCATGGTCCATGACGTGACAGTGACCTGTGGCTCAGTTTCAGTGCCATGGTCCATGACGTGACAGTGACCTGTGGCTCAGTTTCAGTGCCATGGTCCATGACGTGACAGTGACCTGTGGCTCAGTTTCAGTGCCATGGTCCATGACGTGACGGTGACCTGTGGCTCAGTTTCAGTGCCATGGTCCATGACGTGACGGTGACCTGTGGCTCAGTTTCAGTGCCATGGTCCATGACGCGACAGTGACCTGTGGCTCAGTTTCAGTGCCATGGTCCATGACGTGACAGTGACCTGTGGCTCAGTTTCAGCGCCGAGGAGCTGGGTGACGCCATGTCGGCGGCCGACACCACCGCCCTGCGGCAGAAGCTGTACGGCAGGACCTCGCTGCCAGGCCGCCGCCCGGCGGGCGCACAGCTGGTGGAGTCACCGCTGCTGTTCAACGCCAGGAAACAGGTCAGCTTATGTGACGGGCAGGTGAGGTCACGCGACTGGACGGGTCACAACGGACAGGTCATGGTGTGGACCAGGTGGGGTCACTGAGGTGAGGTTAGGTCACGGTCCAGGTTGGGCTACATCGGAGAGCAGCTCATGTGCTGGGACGTGTCCGGTCCTGCAGACAGGACGGATCGTGGCGGAGGGTCGGGCCAGGTCACATCACGGGCGTATCCAGAGAGAGGTTTCGCAAAATAGTGTATAGCGCATTCGGTGGTGGCTATTGGTTTTACGACACGTCGACCGTTGAGTCGTGTAACGTCGCCAATCTCTCACGCCGATTGGTCGCGGGCGAAGAGTAGCGACAGGTGGGACTCGAACCCACGATCTTTCGGTTGTGAGACGGGCAACCTACCCCTAGACCACTCGTCCCCTGTAGCGCATCCGGCTCCTGTGTGATGCGCCTTGGCGAGCCTCTCATCTCGCGTGCCGATTAGTCGCGAGTCGACTTCTTATTTTGACAAGTCAATCATTCAGTTGTTGACCAGGTTAGACATTCGATGTGAACATTGACATCCAATCACTAACTAGTGGATTACGTTCGGAGCAGGTGTATATTGGCGCAGCAAGTTGTGTTTCCAAGCAGCTGAAATTGACAGGTTATGGATCAGATTTTGGAGGGAGTCTCCATTCTGCCGACACAGGTGGAGTTTGTGTATGAGGCGTTGGCTGTGGCCTTGTTCCGTTCTGTTCTTTCAGGTCGGTGCATTTCCGATGATAAACCGTACTTGCGAATTATATTTGGCTACACGAGGAAGCCCGTAATTATGTGATAGATATGTCTCCTACAGTGATTCTAGTCATGTCGTCGCGTACCGTTTCAAGATCAGAACTAGCATTGAAGCACCCTTGGTCGTCCGTTTCCACGATGACTCTTCAGATGGAGCCAGGTGCAGCCAGGTGGCGACGAGGCGTCTCACCGTCGGCCCTTGTCCCTTTCAGGTTGCGGAAAAGCAGCAGCAGCAGAAGTCGCCGCTGGACGGCCCGACCGCCGGGCCGACGGCGCAGGCCTCGCCGGCGGCCGCCAGGGGCGCTGGTGTCGCCGCCACCAACAAGCAGATCGAGTTTCGCACGCCGGACGGCAGACGGCGCATCACGCCAATGTCCGTCCCCAGCCAGGGTGGGTGGCGCGTCCCCAGCCGGCAGCGGCCAACATTTGGAGATCGGAGTGCATGACGACATCCAGAAAGGAACATTTGTCCGTTATTGCTCCGTCTTTTCATCAACAAGTTCCCACTCTTCTATTCTGTTCGATAGCACTTGCAAGAAAAAAACAATGTCATTTTTCATACAAATTGAACGCCTGAATGTGTTCTATTGAATTATCAAGCATTCATACGTTGTGCATTAGCTGGGCCAGTTTCAGGCAGTTGAAGTTCCACCTGACGTTCAGACGTCCACCTGACGACACCTGGCCTGAACACCTGAAGTTCTGATTTTTAATTTGCACCATATCAGTCGAATGGCCCACTCCCTCGCCTCCTTTTGGATATACGTTTTCACTCAGCAATGTGCTGCAATATCAGTCTGGGATGTTGCCAGCAATGGCGTGCAGCGTGTCTCCAGCTACCTTGGGATTATACCCACATCTGGTGATGATCTTCACAGGGGCAGTGAGAAGAGTCCACGATTAGGGGCACTTGGTCTCACTATCGAGTGGCGTGCAGCTGACTTGTCGGCCAGGGGATGTACGTCGCACCCCCAGCCAAACGTGTGGCGTGCACAGCTGGCACAAGCTGTTGCTATGTCCTTGCCTGCTATGTCTGTCCCCTGGTCTCCTGGTGTGGCTTTCTCGTTGCCTCCCCTCCCTTACCCTTTCCCAGGGTTACATTTATATTTTGCAATCCTGGATTTTGACAGGAGAATATTGCGTCATTCCAGGTGGAACAGGATGATTTGATTTCTGTTTTCCGGATATGAATAGC
This sequence comes from Ashinkailepas kermadecensis, assembly GCA_034440615.1. NCBI lineage: Eukaryota > Metazoa > Arthropoda > Thecostraca > Neolepadidae > Ashinkailepas > Ashinkailepas kermadecensis. The sequence goes on along the minus strand of JAOTOM010004915.1, from coordinate 36,194 downwards.
ATATTATACAGTGTAGTCAGTTTAGGGTGTGTTTAACAAATAGTAGCCAGTTATAGTCAGTTTCAAAAACGTATTCACCTCTTGAGTGAAGAAAACAAGTGGGTAATTTCATGGAGAGGATGCTGTTCTGGCTGGCCCACAGTCAGGACGACAGCGTGTTCCCGCCTTTTCGCCCTGTGGTGGAGCGGCTAGTGATGTGTGCACCATTCACTGGCTCTCATACCGGACGCGTGCTGACGCCACCGGTCCCTCTCTGTGACGTCGTCGGTTCTCCTCTGACGCCACCGGTGTCCCTCCGTGACGCCGCCGGTTCCTCTCCGTGACGCCGCCGGTGTCTCTCCGTGACACTGTCAGTGCCTCTCTGTGACACTGTTGGTGTCTCTCCGTGACGCCACCGGTCCCTCTCTGTGACGTCGTCGGTTCTCCTCTGACGCCACCGGTGTCTCTCCGTGACGCCGCCGGTTCCTCTCCGTGACGCCGCCGGTGTCTCTCCGTGACACTGTCAGTGCCTCTCTGTGACACTGTCGGTGTCTCTCCGTGACGCCACCGGTCCCTCTCTGTAACGCCACCGGTTCCTCTCCGTGACGCCGCCGGTTCCTCTCCGTGACGCCGCCGGTGTCTCTCCGTGACGCCACCGGTTCCTCTCCATGACGCAGAGGTGACCGGCGACGGGTCGGCACCGTTCTCAGCCGAGAGGCCCTTCGCCAGTGGCACCACCGTCTCGCCCGCGGTCTCGGTGGACAAGCCAGATGGTTCGGTTACGTCACAGGTCAGTGGTGACGTCACTGTCAGCCGGTGACGGTGGGAGGGAGGGGGGGACCTGTCGTAGGCGTTGTCGTCAGGTTGGACTATTGTGTGGTGAAGTGTCGGTTGTGTTGTGTTGCGTGACTCCAGTGTCCTGGAATTATGTAATTTGAGTGGAGACCCACACTAAATAACAATTGCTTTCACACCACTTTTTCATTTTGATATCAAGTACCACTTTTGCTATTTTTAGTCCAGGTTAATAGTGAGATTTGGGTCTTTAACAGCGCTTATCGCCTCCGACAGCAGCACTGTCCACTGTTAAAGGCAGCAGGTACACTACTGATGCCACCATCATCATATAGTCAACAAATGTCATAGAAAGTCACCACTGATAGGCATTATCCATATATGTTTTCACATTTTTGTTAACATCAGTTGGCTGTTTTGACACCATTGTGTTCTGTCCTGCACCGAGCACATCCGCATCGAGTGAAGGCGCGGCGAGTCGGCCGGACAATGCACACCAGCTCCTTAACACCCCCCCCCCCTCCCCTCCCTGAGTCGGCCGGACAACGCACACCAGCTCCTTAACCCCACCCCCTCCCCTCCCCATCCCTGAGTCGGCCGGACAACGCACACCAGCTCCTTAACCCCACCCCCTCCCCTCCCCATCCCTGAGTCGGCCGGACAATGCACACCAGCTTCTTACCCCTCCCTCCCTAAGTCGCATATTGCGTGCCACAACCAGTAACCGACTCTGTTCCTGGTTCATTAATATGGACTAGGTATGGACTAGACTATGGACTGGTCCATCCTATGCCCTTAGTCCATTTCCTTGCATGTATTTTCTATGTATCTACATATACACTGTGTTTATATGCATGCATATGACTTCCTCTGTATCTTGTCCAGCAAGTGTGATATGGTATTTGGTAACTGTGATGGAATGTCTGTGTGTTATCGCTCGTTGACTGTATGTTGACTGGAGCACTGAACCCACGGTGTGGAGTCCCCCTAATGCGTGAATAATATCGGTCATGCACATGTATGCAAGTCATGCCTATGTCTGGTATTCGTGTACAATTAGTACCCCAGCACAGCATGTGGGTCTATAAATAGCATTGCTGTAAAGTAGGTACATAATAGCCGTGATAAGGAAATGTTTCCGGAATAGAAAAACCGAGGTAACATTACAGTCGCCGCCCACCCCTGGCTGACGACGGCCAGGAGCTATGCTGTCTCTCCGTCCTGTAGAGCGTGAATGTCACGCATTCACCCGTGTTTGCAGCGATCTTCAGAAGTGAACGGACCGTCTCTGGTGTCGCCGTCTGTGGCGCCAGCTGCACCCGGCACCCCCGAGACGGCACCCACTGCCGTGAGTGCCGCACGTAGGGGTGCCGAGCGTAGGAGTGCAGCACGCGGGAGTGCCGCACGCAGGAGTGCCGCACGCAGGAGTGCCGCACATAGGAGTGCTGCACGCAGGAGTGCCGCACGCAGGAATACTGCAAGAAGAGTCACATTTTTTGGGGGGCGGGGGGGCAGATGGTCGAAGCTTGGATATGGGTGCCAAAGGAGTGGACCGTTTTGAGAGCACAATTCCTGACTGGTTGTAGCAGTGTAGTGTTGTACGGTTGTGTGATGTAGTGCGGTGGTCTGGCTGCGCCGGGGTAATTGTGTTCAGGTGCGATTGCTTTTGTATCATTTTAGCGTATTTTCAGGGGTGTTTGTTTTCGTACTTACAATCGGCAAAGTGCGACTTGAAAACTGTCGCTGATAATATCGGCAAATCAATTGAATGGAGCAATGGTGAGCGATGGGAATCACGAATGTGGCCTCTCTCCTGGCAAGGCTGGGTTCGAGCCTCCACACCTGCTCGTGTTTCGTCTCCAGCTGTGGGCGTGGGTGGGCCGACACGGCCGCGGTGGTGTCGGCGTATGTACGGCGCGATGGACGCGCCGCCAAGTCCGGCGTTGACTGATCTGGCGGCGTTCTCGGGGCGCACGCGACCTGCCACTCACGGCACGGCTGGAGGCGTGGCACAGCCTCCGAGCATGCTTCTGTTGGTTTTGGACGTCAACAAATACAAGTAGTGAAGGGACGTGGCAGGGAACACAGTTGTGTGTTGTGTCCAGTGTCCCTATATGTCGGGGAAGGTGGAGGCACTGACCAGTTGTTTCACTGTGTGTTGTGTGTCGCACCCAGTTTCATGCCGTGTGTCGAAGCGCTCGCTGCTCATATTTTTGCGCATGTCTGGTCGGTAGCTGGATATAAGAGTTTTTTTTTAAACAAGTGATGTGTCTCCCGTGAGACGCTTTACTTTTGCGAGAGCTCCGGCTGTCCTGCAAGGGTGGCTGGCGCTCGCAGTGGCTCTGGTCGCTGGGTCGTGCTGCTGTTGTGGGACTCACGCTTTGTCTCGATATTCCCGATGTTTTTGTACGACACTTGCCATTAGTCGTGGTGTGACCGTCCTCTCTCAGTGTGTGTTGAAGCGTTGCCGTCCGTACGGTCCACTACGACAACGATGCCCATGCTAAATTGTGAAAACACGGGGAACGAGTGAACAACGGGAGATTGTGGGCCCATTCAGAGCATCTCAAGACGACGATCTGCACATTATGCAAATCGCGTGTTATGCTAATGCCAAAAAGCAACAATTGCAACATTTACATGGCTGGAAGCATGTCGCTTTTCTACATCAGGCATTCCTTGTTATGTAGTTTGTCGTTATTATTTTATTACACGCCTACCTTCTGAAGTATAGATGCACTTAAGCCAGCGACAGCTGTGGTTCTGATAGTGAGATATACTCTGCCAGTGATTTGTCAGCTAGCTCCGTGTTCTATCATGGACCATCAAGCTATTGCACTCTAGCTGGTGCAGCTCCATGCCACGTGGGCACATCTCGTAGCTGCTTAGCGTCAGTTTGAGCATACCGAGCTGACCTGACCTGACCTGACTTGACCTCTGCAGATTAAGCGGCGCATGGAGAGGCCACAGGAGCAGCGGTCAGCCGCCAAACGGCTCCGGTCGTCCCCTCCGCCGGCTCCTACTGCTGCTGCTGCTCGTGCTCCTGCTCCTGCGACGACACTCGTGGCGTCGACAACTGCGGCTCCATCCCAGGTGCGCGCAGACAGTCGGCTCGGTACAGTCCGTTGTGCAGGATGGTGTGGCAGTGAGTATATCAGATGAGCGGTGCACGGCAAATACCCACCCAGCCCATCGATTAACAACAGTTGACTGACTGTCTTAGTGGTTCGCATCAACTTTTCATGCATGTGTGTAGAATATATATATATATATATATATATATATAATAGAACAGAAGCTGTCTTTACATTAATGATCATATTTTCTGTTTTGTCTAAGGCTATTGTCGTTGTCTTCGCAAATATAGATGCAAGACAAGAACTAACGCAAAAGCGATCGATGTTACCACAACTGATCCCAACGTATTTGTCCCAATCGTTCTTTTATTTGTTTATTCATGCGTGTACTTTTCCGCTTTCAGTTGTGTATAGACGAGAACATGAGATGTTGTCCAGTTACAAAATGTGTGAGGGGATCCATCATGAAATTCAAGCTGTTCAAATCGAATTCCTAATCGATCCCGGAGGTAGGGAGTTAATGAAACACTTAGAACTGATTTCCAAGCCAAGATGGTGGGCAATACAAAAAACACCACCACCATCGCCGCCACCACTACCACCATAACCATCACCATTACCATCACCATCACCATCACCATCACCATCACCATCACCATCACCATCACCATCACCATCACCATCACCATCACCATCACCATCACCATCACCACCACCACCATCAATTATCACCGCCACCGCCGCCACCGGAAAAACTGTCCTTCATCAGAAGAAGTAATGCGGAACCTGTCTTTCCCTCACAATGCCACCATAAACGCTACGTATTGTCATACAGTTTGATTGGGGACTTAGTCGAAGCAACTAACTTCTGGCACGCCAGAGGTACGGGGTTCGATTCCCCGCGATGCCCGCCCTTCCTGTCAGGGTGAGAGGCAGGCGACGCCGATGGCCCCAGCTGCTGAGTGCTCGAGGCAGCTAACTGCTGTGCGCATTATAGGCTGGCGGCGGCGGCGCCGATCGGCTACTGGTGGCGCCTCTGGCGGCGGTTGACCGGATCACAGCTTCGATACCGGCCGCCGGACCCGAGCTGCCCGCTCTGCGTCTGGAAGTGAACAACTCGGCCGTCGGTGGATACCACCTGCTCACCTGCCTCGAGGGCCAGCAGGTCAGTGAGTGCGGACTAGGGCAGGCGTGTCGCTGGTCCACTCAGGTCAGTGAGTGCGGGCTAGGGCAGGCGTGTCGCTGGTCCACTCAGGTCAGTGAGTGCGGGCTAGGGCAGGCGTGTCGCTGGTCCACTCAGGTCAGTGAGTGCGGGCTAGGGCAGGCGTGTCGCTGGTCCACTCAGGTCAGTGAGTGCGGGCTAGGGCAGGCGTGTCGCTGGTCCACTCAGGTCAGTGAGTGCGGGCTAGGGCAGGCGTGTCGCTGGTCCACTCAGGTCAGTGAGTGCGGGCTAGGGCAGGCGTGTCGCTGGTCCACTCAGGTCAGTGAGTGCGGGCTAGGGCAGGCGTGTCGCTGGTCCACTCAGGTCAGTGAGTGCGGGCTAGGGCAGGCGTGTCGCTGGTCCACTCAGGTCAGTGAGTGCGGGCTAGGGCAGGCGTGTCGCTGGTCCACTCAGGTCAGTGAGTGCGGGCTAGGGCAGGCGTGTCGCTGGTCCACTCAGGTCAGTGAGTGCGGGCTAGGGCAGGCGTGTCGCTGGTCCACTCAGGTCAGTGAGTGCGGGCTAGGGCAGGCGTGTCGCTGGTCCACTCAGGTCAGTGAGTGCGGGCTAGGGCAGGCGTGTCGCTGGTCCACTCAGGTCAGTGAGTGCGGGCTAGGGCAGGCGTGTCGCTGGTCCACTCAGGTCAGTGAGTGCGGGCTAGGGCAGGCGTGTCGCTGGTCCACTCAGGTCAGTGAGTGCGGGCTAGGGCAGGCGTGTCGCTGGTCCACTCAGGTCAGTGAGTGCGGGCTAGGGCAGGCGTGTCGCTGGTCCACTCAGGTCAGTGAGTGCGGGCTAGGGCAGGCGTGTCGCTGGTCCACTCAGGTCAGTGAGTGCGGGCTAGGGCAGGCGTGTCGCTGGTCCACTCAGGTCAGTGAGTGCGGGCTAGGGCAGGCGTGTCGCTGGTCCACTCAGGTCAGTGAGTGCGGACTAGGGCAGGCGTGTCGCTGGTCCACTCAGGTCAGTGAGTGCGGGCTAGGGCAGGCGTGTCGCTGGTCCACTCAGGTCAGTGAGTGCGGGCTAGGCAGGCGTGTCGCTGGTCCACTCAGGTCAGTGAGTGCAGGCTAGGGCAGGCGTGTCGCTGGTCCACTCAGGTCAGTGAGTGCGGGCTAGGCAGGCGTGTCGCTGGTCCACTCAGGTCAGTGAGTGCGGGCTAGGGCAGGCGTGTCGCTGGTCCACTCAGGTCAGTGAGTGCGGGCTAGGGCAGGCGTGTCGCTGGTCCACTCAGGTCAGTGAGTGCGGGCTAGGGCAGGCGTGTCGCTGGTCCACTCAGGTCAGTGAGTGCGGACTAGGGCAGGCGTGTCGCTGGTCCACTCAGGTCAGTGAGTGCGGGCTAGGGCAGGCGTGTCGCTGGTCCACTCAGGTCAGTGAGTGCGGGCTAGGGCAGGCGTGTCGCTGGTCCACTCAGGTCAGTGAGTGCGGGCTAGGGCAGGCGTGTCGCTGGTCCACTCAGGTCAGTGAGTGCGGGCTAGGGCAGGCGTGTCGCTGGTCCACTCAGGTCAGTGAGTGCGGGCTAGGGCAGGCGTGTCGCTGGTCCACTCAGGTCAGTGAGTGCGGGCTAGGGCAGGCGTGTCGCTGGTCCACTCAGGTCAGTGAGTGCGGGCTAGGGCAGGCGTGTCGCTGGTCCACTCAGCTGATCAACACACATGCCGTGTGTGCTGCAGACCACTCGAAACAAGAAATGTCTCCGACAGTTGTGAGTGTTCGTGTGAGAAGACTGTTGCAAGGCAAGGGCTATTGAGGACAAATAGAAGGTGAAGTTGGGGGCGTTGTGCTAGCGAGAGTAAGAGGCGGGTGGCAGGGCTCTCGTGCTGCGGGCACAAGGTCAGGGGTCACATCGTTGTCGGCGGGCAGCGGTGGTGGCGTGGTCACGGTCACTGGGTGGTGCGGTCACGGCCACTGGGTGGTGCGGTCACGGCCACTGGGTGGTGCGGTCACGGTCACTGTGTCCGGTCCTGGGAATGGCACCATCTGCGGTGGCCGCATGCCAGAAGTCCTGTCTGATAGCCATGTCCTGGGAAGCAAAATCATGCGAGTGCATCAGATGTAATGCTGGTGGGCCATTTTATAGAAGTAAACTCTGATGCTCGTGTTGTCTCACAATATGTTGCGTGGGTTTCAGAACCATGGCGAGGTTGTCGGTTTGGTCCACTCTCGTATACGAGCTCCGTGTACTCGCCGAGGAGTAGACTAGCCTCGCTTCGGATTTCTGCCATGCAAAGGCAAAAGGATGTAGCCCTGATTTTAAGCATGTTCAAGATAGCTGTTTTTGTGTTTTTGCCATTTTCTCAGATACTACTTGGGCAGCAAGAAATTACCTTATACTATTCGACCGGTGTCAACCAAAATTTTTCTCTTTTTCTTTCTCTGCAATATGTACTTTTTTTTTGGGGGGGGGGGAATTAGGAAAGGCATTATGCCTTTGCTTTTTGCAGTGAAAGCTAATCATAATCCTCAAGCAAAAGACATCTCTGGATGATGCGCTTTTTGCTTGAGGAAACATATGCACAATTTGGTGCATAACAGACATAGCTCATCATAATTGCTGTCAGGTTTGGCTAGCTCTCAGTGTTTCAAATATCGCACGCCGAACAACACGTAAAAAGCATTGGTTCATTGTATCAGAATCGAATTGAATAATATTTTCGGAACATATTTTCCCAGCTGTGGGTGTCGATTTGTGTTTGTGTTTCTGTGTGGACGACCAGACGTCTGCAGTGTCAGTCTGTCTGGGAAGGTATGTCTTGTTGCCGCCGTCGCATCACAGTGGTCCTCTGGCAACACGACGTGTTTCGTGAGATGCGTCCTTTCGCCGCCACCAGCATGGAAGGGAAACTCGGGCAGAATGGCGCAACAATTGGGAAAAAGACGTATCGTGATTTAAAGCGTGGTTTTGCATGTGCAAAATAATATTCCCGGGGCCTTCGTAGAATTTCAGGGGATGTATTCTTCAATATTCGTCTTTCTGCCATTGTAGAATAACTAAAATGACAAGAGATACGTCTGTTTGCTCGCATACGTTATTTTGCCTGGGCAAGTAAAGTTAATTTTTATAGATACATCCGGATGAAAAACTAAGTACGTTGAAGGTTCGCTAAAAATCTTCCTTCAGAAGTCACATTCTAGAAGAACATAGGTCTCCTCGCGACGGTTCGAATAATATAAAAAGCTCATTTTCGCAAGAATGGAACTTATCTCCTTTTGTCCTTGGATGGTAGATTTCCCCCCGCTCTTCATTCCGCTAATATTCGTTAATGTTTAGATGGCGTACATCGTTGCTGTTGTATTCCAGGTTACCTTGTTACGGCTGTTGTCGGTTTAGATGGCGTACATCGTTGCTGTTGTATTCCAGGTTACCTTGTTACGGCTGTTGTCGGTTTAGATGGCGTACATCGTTGCTGTTGTATTCCAGGTTACCTTGTTACGGCTGTTGTACTCGTTGCTGTTGTATTCCAGGTTACCTTGTTACGGCTGTTGTCGGTTTAGATGGCGTACATGGCGTACATCGTTGCTGTTGTATTCCAGGTTACCTTGTTACGGCTGTTGTCGGTTTAGATGGCGTACATCGTTGCTGTTGTATTCCAGTGCTGTTGTATTCAGGTTACCTTGTTACCTTGTTATGGCTGTTGTCGGTTTTGATGGCGTACAGCCTTGCTGTTGTATTCCAGGTTACCTTGTTACGGCTGTTGTCGGTTTTGATGGCGTACATCGTTGCTGTTCTAGTTCCAGGTCCCCGTGGTGCGGCTGTTGTCGGTTTTGATGGTAGCCGTCTCACTCGACAGCCGTAGCCTGGCCGCTGCTGTGACTAGCTGACTTCGATATCATGTGTAGGGTGAGGTGGCGGACCGTGCTCTATACGATCGCTATTGGTGGTCTGTGTGACCCGCCCTGTGACCACTATGTGACCGCCCTGTGACCGCCCTGTGACCACTATGTGACCACCCTGTGACCACCCTGTGACCGCCCTGTGACCGCCCTGTGACCACTATGTGACCGCCCTACTGTGACCACTATGTGATCGCCATGTGACCACCCTGTGACCACTATGTGACCGCCATGTGACCGCCCTGTGACCACTATGTGACCGCCATATGAACGACATGTGACCACTATGTGAACGACATGTGACCGCCATGTGACCGCCATGTGAACGACATGTGACCGCCATGTGACCACTATGTGACTACCGTGTGACCGCCATGTGACCACCATGTGAGCACTATGTGACCACCATGTGACCGCCCTGTGACCACTATGTGACCGCCATATGAACGACATGTGACCACTATGTGAACGACATGTGACCGCCATGTGAACACCATGTGACCGCCATGTGACCACCATGTGACCGCCATGTGACCACTATGTGACTACCGTGTGACCGCCATGTGACCACCATGTGAGCACTATGTGACCACCATGTGACCACTATGTGACCACTATATGACCGCCATGTGACCGCCCTGTGACCGCCGTGCGACCACTATATGACAGCCATGTGACCACTATGTGACTACCGTGCAGTGTTGGATTTTCACTTCTCAGTCTTGGACTCAGAGTGTATAATTTTTGGGCTAGCCAAAATATGGAGTGTATAACCTTGAGAAGCACCAAATAATGGAGGGTATAATTTTGAGATTTGCCAAAATATGGTGTATACCCTAGAAACACTAAGTAATGGAGAGTACACATTTCCTAAAATTTAGTGGATGTTTCCTGGGATGAAGAATAAAACACCCTCCAATTATTTTATACTATGTTGCCTAACTCAAAGCCTTTTGGGCATTATTTTGCTCACAACCTGAAAAGTAAGCATTTGCACAGAAAACAAGTGGTTCCATCATCTAAGTCACCTTCATAAACATGGTACTCCAAAAAACCTACCAGCCCATAATTTTGCTGTGGTGCTGTTAGCAGCAGTGCCAAGAATCTTGGCAAGATTTGTCCACAGCATAGCTGAAAAGTTTGGGTATTATTGCAGTATAAACTAACGACAAGGCAAGTTTTATACACATTTTACTCGTATTATTATGCTTTAAGGTGGCAACAAGACAAGCTTTTATACACATTTTCCTCCATGAAGCAAGCAAATGAGTTAGGTTTCGTTAGGTTAGGTTAGTTCAGTTTTTGAAGTTGGAACATTTTTGGATTCTTTTAAGAATTGAAGTTATTTTTTTCCTTCAAAAGCAGCTAATGTTAGGTCAGGTTAGGTTTGGTTAGGTTTTTAAATTGTGAAAATTTTTCGAAGAACATTTCTTTGCAGTTTTCTTTTTTATATTTTTTTTTCTCCAAGGGGAGGTTATGTTAGGTTATGTTGCATATATTTTATTTTTTAAACATTTATTTTTATGCTATGCTACATAACTCATAGCCAATTCTTGGTGTTATTTTGCTCACAATCTGAAAAGTAAGCATTTGCACAAAAATAGTGCTCCCATCATCTTAGTCACATTGGTAAACATTGCATTTCAATGAAAATGCCGAGATTTCATAAAACACCTTAAAACACAAATTTACATATTTTACCTCCATGAAGCATACAAAGAATGGGTAAAGTTTGGTTCGGTTATGTTAGGTTAGGCTTTGATAGGTTTCATAAAAATGTGGGTAAATTTGTTTTAAAAAAAGTTATTTTTTTCTTCAAAAACATTTCAGGCTATCATATGTTGGGTCTTTCCTTTTGAAATTTGAGAAACAAAATTGTTTGGAAATTTTTAGAAAAAATATGTCATGCATGGAAGGTTACGGGAGGTGAAGCTGGCTATGCCTCATCTTCTTTTGTTATTGTGAACACTACTTTTTAAGGTATATTAGTAATTACCCAACTTCAAGCCCCTTTTTTGGGTGTTATTTTCCCTCGCAAGTGAAAAGCATGCATTTGCAGAAGAGACGAGTGATCAAATCATTTTCAGCACATTCATAAACATTGCATTAAAAAACAAAGCCCAAGGAATGAGAAACTACAGCACCAGATTTTCTTGTACTTCGCAACCAGACAAAAACCGAAAGAATGGACCCAACCTTACCTCACCTGATCGAAACGCAATGGAAGGAAGAAGTAAACACCACGCGGCGGATAAATACGCAATTGTGGTTAATGGTATTTAGTGCGGCGGATATGGACAATTTGCATACCCGGCGAGGAACTATGACCCAAGGCTATGAACAGCTATGACCTACAGAAAATGCTAAAAATAAATTGTGATAAAATAAATTCCCCCGAAAAATTCAAGGAATAATTATTTTCTTCAATTATCTTACATCTGTACTTTAGTATCTTAACTCTGGGCCACCCAGATTAAATCCACAGTCAAATTTTATTTTTGCCGAGTTGTAGAATATCTGTGTCCGAGTGGCATAAACAGTATTTGTGTCACGAATATGTGGCGCTCTGAAACAATGTATGTCATGAAATCAAAAGACACCGAAATTTCTGGTTATCTGGTGGTCTATTTTGCCACAAAGTCTTAACAGCTTTGGAGAATGTCTTGGATGGATCTGGCTAATTTTCACTTGTAAATTTTACCTGATATCTTTTATTTAGATCGGCTGCGATTGCTTCAAAAACCCAGAAATACACCTTTTCTCTTTCTTAAGCTGATGTAGAACATCCCAATCTTTCAGGAAACATTCAAAGGCTAATTATTAATTGCCTTTCTTCGGAGTGGTTTAAAAAGCTCCCGAAAGAGTGGGAGCTGGAGAGGCATGATTCACCCCCGGCCAAGAGCCTCTAAATTTCCAATCCGTCTCAGAGAGTGGTAGTTTTCTTTACTAGCCAGGCGACGCATGCAAGCTTCCTTCATTGGAAGAGGGATTACTTCATGTTTTGAATTTGGAAGTCCAGAGATTATATCGTGTGGCAAATATAAGTAGTTGTGCAGTGCGCTGGTGTTAGGATGTAGGTATTTGGATGATTGATGGACCGGTAGGTGGGAAGTGAGACTCAAGGCCCTTAAGTGAGAGTAGTAATTGCTGTGGTGTGGTGTCGACCCGTCGGTGGGTGTCGTCCTACGTAAGAAATTAGGCTCAATTGAATTGTTCAAATTGAATGCCTCTCATTGCCATTGGTGTGGAAGGGTGAACTATGATAATATTGCGATGCCTTACCTATAGATAGATTGCATGGATGTAGGTAGGTTACCTAGTACGTACCTACCTACTAGGTAGGTACTTGGTGCAAATCTAGGTAGGTAAGTTTTACCTAGGTGCATCTGCATCCACATCAACATGCAAGTGCATATGCACCCAGTGGCATACCTACCTAGGGTCTTCATTAATGGGTGACCCTGTAATGGATGAAGCTTTCTGACTTTGTTCTTGTTTGGACAGAATTGTTTGATTTTTTTTAATTTTGAAGGCTGCTGAAAACAATCATTTTCAGCAGACAAATGCTTAGGCGTCAAGGACTAGTCTGCTTATTTTGGTGTCGGAATACATTATTTTTTACTCCTATGGGTTTGGTGTCACTCCAGTGCACCTAAGCATGTATCCATGCACATTGATTGTGCACTTATGAAGTGTTTCAGGATATTGTTGGGTGCACCCATCCCATTTGACACTGAGTACAATATTGTTTTGTTTTTTTTGCCTCCCACCTCATAAAAAACTGCCATGCCAAAGCATGACTTGCACCTACTGAGATATTCGGAAAATCATTCCCTTTATGCCTATCTAGTCGCGAGTTGTGTACTGCCTACTCCAGTTCTCTTTCTAGTTTTGGTCTTGCATTCTTCTGAGCACTTCTGGTCAGGGCATTTTTGTGAATGGAAAGTAAGTGAATGAAGGCATGTATGTTTGTTTATTCACTTGTACTAGGCAATTACACTTGCACCAGTATACACTTGACTTGCACCATTATATTTGTATATATTCACTGTTATGGTCATATGCATAGTGATCCCAACTTTAGCTTCCATTCTGCTGGTATCCCGTCATTCTTCAACTCTAACAGGCATCTCATCTTCTGTTCTTTTCCTTGCATTCTCTTTGAATGTTTCTGCAGCCCTGGTGATCAGCTGAAATAACAAATGGACATTATTCTCAATAATGTTGCCAAGTTGATGTGTCAAGGACCCAAAATGATTACACAAGATGAAGATTATTACAACTGGTGGATCTCATTCTCACTACTAGTCAAAGATCACCATATAGTCCATTGAGCATGCTGCTCTGTGGGCTATGTTAACAATTATCATTATTTGATAGTGACAGAACTAGTTGGGATTTCTTGTTATGCATTAGCTCTTCATCTGGTAGTTTGGCAGCCCAAGGAGTGGATATTTTTGGGAGTGTATAATTCTTTGGACAGCCAAATGTCCAAAAAATGGCCATTTTTCCAACACTGCTACCGTGTGACCGCCATGTGAGCACTATGTGACCGCCATGTGACCACCATGTGACCACTATGTGACCACTATATGACCGCCATGTGACCGCCCTGTGACCGCCGTGTGACCCGTGTCTCAGGTGCGATGGCGGACGGTGCTCTCCAGTCCGACGGTGGCCTGCCGCTCGGCCGCCGACCGTTGTCTGGTGTTCTGCGCCGACGCCACGCTGCACGTGCTGAGCCGGACGGGCCGCCTGCTGCTGCCGCCGCTCGTCATGGCCGGACACGTGGCGCGCGTGGCGGCACGTGGCCGCCACGTGATGGTGGTGACCAGCGGCGGCCACGTGAGCACGTGGGACGTGGCGGCGGCGGCGGCGCGACTGCGCAGCGAGTCGGCGGCGCACCTGCTGCGCACGGCGCGACTCACCGGCTGCTCGCTGACGGAGCGCGGCGAGCCGGTGCTGGTGCTCAGCAACGGCCGGGCCTACCTGTTCAGCGACAAACTGGCCTCCTGGCTGCTGCTCACAGGTGAGACACTCCCACTGATCACGGGTGAGACACACCCGCTGATCACAGGTGAGACACCCCCACTGATCACAGGTGAGACATCCACTGATCACAGGTGAGACACCCCCCACTGATCACAGGTGAGACACTCACTGATCACGGGTGAGACACTCCCACTGATCACGGGTGAGACACCCCCACTGATCACAGGTGAGACACCCACTGATCACGGGTGAGACACCCCCCACTGATCACAGGTGAGACACACCCACTGATCACAGGTGAGACACACCCACTGATCACAGGTGAGACACCCACTGATCACAGGTGAGACACTCCCACTGATCACGGGTGAGACACCCCCCACTGATCACAGGTGAGACACCCACTGATCACAGGTGAGACACACCCGCTGATCACTGGTGAGACACCCCCACTGATCACAGGTGAGACACCCACTGATCACGAGTGAGACACTCACTGATCACAGGTGAGACACACCCGCTGATCACTGGTGAGACACCCCCACTGATCACAGGTGAGACACCCACTGATCACGAGTGAGACACTCACTGATCACAGGTGAGACACACCCGCTGATCACGGGTGAGACACCCACTGATCACAGGTGAGACACACCCACTGATCACGAGTGAGACACCCGCTGCTCACAGGTGAGACACCCACGCTGATCACAGGTGAGACATCCACTGCTCACAGGTGAGACACACTCGCTGATCACGGGTGAGACACCCCCACTGATCACAGGTGAGACACCCACTGATCACAGGTGAGACACACCCGCTGATCACTGGTGAGACACCCCCACTGATCACAGGTGAGACACCCACTGATCACGAATGAGACACTCACTGATCACAGGTGAGACACACCCGCTGATCACTGGTGAGACACCCCCACTGATCACAGGTGAGACACCCACTGATCACGAGTGAGACACTCACTGATCACAGGTGAGACACACCCGCTGATCACGGGTGAGACACCCACTGATCACAGGTGAGACACACCCACTGATCACGAGTGAGACACCCGCTGCTCACAGGTGAGACACCCACGCTGATCACAGGTGAGACACCCACTGATCACAGGTGAGACACACCCGCTGATCACGGGTGAGACACCCCCACTGATCACAGGTGAGACACCCACTGATCACAGGTGAGACACACCCACTGATCACGGGTGAGACAGCCACTGATCACGGGTGAGACACCCACTGATCACAGGTGAGACACACCCGCTGATCACTGGTGAGACACCCCCACTGATCACAGGTGAGACACCCACTGATCACGAGTGAGACACTCACTGATCACAGGTGAGACACACCCGCTGATCACGGGTGAGACACCCACTGATCACAGGTGAGACACACCCACTGATCACGAGTGAGACACCCGCTGCTCACAGGTGAGACACCCACGCTGATCACAGGTGAGACACCCACTGATCACAGGTGAGACACACCCGCTGATCACGGGTGAGACACCCCCACTGATCACAGGTGAGACACCCACTGATCACAGGTGAGACACACCCACTGATCACGGGTGAGACAGCCACTGATCACAGGTGAGACACCCACTGATCACAGGTGAGACACACCCGCTGATCACGGGTGAGACACCCCCACTGATCACAGGTGAGACACCCACTGATCACAGGTGAGACACACCCGCTGATCACGGGTGAGACACCCCCACAGATCACAAGTGAGACACCCACTGATCACGAGTGAGACACCCACTGATCACAGGTGAGACACCCACTGATCACAGGTGAGACACACCCGCTGCTCACGAGTGAGACACCCACTGATCACAGGTGAGACACCCACTGATCACGGGTGAGACACCCACTGATCACGGGTGAGACACCCCCACTGATCACGGATGAGACAGAACCCATGGACAGAGGGTTCTGTCCATGGGTGAGAGAGACATCCACTGCCGAAATGCTGCTTGTTTATTTATAAAGCTTCTGCGAAGATTCAGACATATCGCATCACACGTTATGAAAAGCTTTAAATTTGCTCAGAATTGTGTTTAACAGCATGCATATGCAACACCCCTTGTATTTTGTAGCGCCGAGTACTTTCATCCTTATCATCAGGCATCGTCTGCGTTTGACGGTCCAGGGCTTGATATGATGAAAACTGAAAACTGACACTTAATGGCACGACCTCTGAACCCGCATAAGTCCGGCGCACCTACGTTAAAGCCTAAGTTCCAAGGCAACATTTGTCTTTACCTGTTACAAATACTTAAGTTCCGTCGGCAATAAGTGGGCTCGTCCGGGATTTGAACCCGGGACCTCTCGCACCCAAAGCGAGAATCATACCCCTAGACCAACGAGCCGTGGTGGTGTTTCGCGGCCCACAAGTGCCGTCCGGTCGGGTACTTTCACGAGCAGTGCTACCCGCTGGTCACAGACTACGCCCTTCCTGCGCTGTGGGGGCGGACCAGCCTTCTGTTTGGCCTCCGGACTGGCGATGGTGGTGCTGGCGACTCGGCAGCCTCCCTACGCACGCACATGTTGACTTGGTGGTTATTGGTTTTTACGACACGTCGACCGTTGAGTCATATAGCGTCGCCAATCTCTCATGCCGATTGGTCGCGGGCGAAGAGTAATGACAGGTGAGACTCGAACCCACAACCTTTGGATTGTGAGACAAGCATCTTACCCCTAGACCACTCGTCCCCAGACTTTATAGCACCGTCGCCTCATTCGGTGGCAGAGGTCAGCTGTGCCGCGCGGCGGCGCCACTAGCGAATTACTTCATCTCAGGTGGCAGCACCGTCGCCCCGCGTGCACTTATGGTCGGACATCCCCCTTCCAGAACTCTGGTGCATTTCGCACGTCGTATTCGAAAAGGTATTGACAGTGCAGGGCCGGATCTCGAAGTGGTCGCTGTGTACGCTGAGCGTCAAATGAGCAGCAGATCAACATCTCCAGGCCAGCGCTGCAGGCCGTGTCGACCACTGCTGATGTTTGCGGCTCAATGCTACTTCGTGATTGTTCCGGTACACAATTGCTGCAGTATTGTTCTATGAACGTGCATGTGGCCAACTTTTGTCTAAGCACACTGTTGTGCTCCGTTCTTCGGCGCGGACGCCGTCGAGGTCGTTCATCTTCACTGGTGGCCCCAACTTGGGAGATATGGTCAATGCGTCTGCCACAAGGTCCTCAAATTTAACTCAGGTGCTGGGTGGAACGAAGTAGCTGCGACATTCAGTGGAGCCTCTATCAGAGTTATTATTTTCATCAATATCCTGGTGTTCTGCCATGCCAGTGGTATCTGCAGTAGACATGCCAATGGCGGCTTTCCTGCATTAGCTGTGTGACCACTCCGGGGATGTCTTCCACAAACGATCTCGAAACCACTGCATCGATTGTGCATGACTTCGGAAATTTCGCTCGCTTCTCCCCCACTGCGTACGTGCTCACTCTCTGTCTGGCTGGGAGTCGTTCCAATACCTTCACAATGTTGAGCTTCCTTTGTGCGGTATTTCAACAAACCCGGGTGAGAGGGAAGCCAATAATCATAGCGTTTGCCAGGGGTAAAGATAGTGTAAGGGTTTTCAATTTCATGTTAAATTCCAACGGCATCTCCGGAATAGAAAGCGCTGCATTATCGTCTTTGTTGGAATCCTGACATGACCTTTGTGGAGAAGTTCGTCGTTCTCGAATTCAGCAGTCTTGTAGATATGTTAAATTCGCCTGGCAGTGATAGTCTATGGTTTGCCTCGATTGCACGATAATTGGTTCTCAATCTTAGCTGGTTCTTCCAAGCCACCGGCTCTCAAACCAATAGCCGTCAATGCCCTTGTCTTGACCGGGCTGATATTTAAGCATGATGACAACTTCTGCAGTGGTTTCAACAGTTCAACAGTGGCACCAAATTCAACACAAGTTCACGCCTCCAAATCACCAGGCAGTCATGACTGACAATGACTGAGAACCGTCGGGCGACGTACGTGTCTCACCTTCTCCCGCTCGGTTACATCTTACCGTGTCGACCGTCCAGTCGTGTCTGGGGCAGAGCCGCGCGCGCGAGAGAGGGTCCAATCGCTCATGGAGAGGGACGACGCCCCGGCCTGCCGACCTATTGCGTCACACCGCGAAGAGAGGGGATCCGGTCATCGCACTCCCGACCAGTCCCCCGGCCCTACATGTGCCGCACGGTACAATGGTGACACGGGTGTCACAATGATGACATCCGACCGCGTCGTGTCGCAATGTCACAGCATCGGCCGCCCGTCCGTCGGCACGGCACGCCAACACCGGATCTGACTTAATATCCGGTGTGCAGAATATTTGTGGCCGCCGCGGCCTGTGGCGTCCCCTGCCGAGGTCATTGGCGTCCCTGCCGGGGTCAGTGGCGTCCCTGTCGAGGTCAGTGGCGTCCCCTGCCGAGGTCAGCGGCGTCCCCTGCTGAGATCAGTGTGCCGGCACGTGCCGACCAATGTCTGGGATCCGCTCGGAGCGCGGA
This sequence comes from Ashinkailepas kermadecensis, assembly GCA_034440615.1. NCBI lineage: Eukaryota > Metazoa > Arthropoda > Thecostraca > Neolepadidae > Ashinkailepas > Ashinkailepas kermadecensis. The sequence goes on along the minus strand of JAOTOM010004915.1, from coordinate 17,799 downwards.
TCCCAGGATACATGAGGGCAGCCGTGATTAGGCCGGTAAATGCATTCGAAAGATGGGTCCAAAATGGACTTCCTTGCTGTCGGAGCTCGCACTAGTTTCCATCTGTATCACCTCTTTCGGAATAGCCAGAGGTGGAAAATACATCTGGCGGAAGGTGGGATAACTGATTGAAATCCGATGGATCCAGTTGCCAGTTCGGCTTCAACAATAATTGACAGCTATTTTTAGTGGTTGCTCCCATTCACTTTCCTCTGATGGTGTCATGGGTCGGCATTGCAGTATTACAGGACTGGGGTTTGGAGAACGAACGCCGGCCCAGAAACAATCTGTCTGGACGTGTTCGGTCAGAGGTCAGACAGGAGGCCGAAACAGTGGCCCGGAGAGTCCTGGAGCTGAAGCTAAGGATCGGGATCACTTCCGATTAGTGCTAGCGTTGTGCTTTCTTATCCGTTTGATGACATTACCCAGAAGACTGCGTTCGGCGAACAATACGTTTAGTCGGGCACAAACTGCGCTGGGCCCCCTGCCGGAGACCGTCTACATGAACCATTAACACCGCCGGAGACCATCGGCGTTTGTCTCAATTGCCATATTGCATCGGCAATAGGCGGGCTCGTCCGGGATTTGAACCCGGGACCTCTCGCACCCTAAGCGAGAATCATACCCCTAGACCAACGAGCCGTGGTGGTGTTTCACGGCCCACAAGTACCGTTCGGCCGGCTACTTTCGGGGACGAGTGGTCTAGGGGTAAGATGCTCGTCTCGCAATCGAAAGATTGTGGGTTCGAATCTCACCTGTCGCTACTCTTCGCCCGCGACCAATCGGCGTGAGAGATTGGCGACGCTATATGACTCAACGGTCGACGTGTCGTAAAACCAATAACCAACCAACCAGCAGTGTGACCTACTCTTCTAACCACGCCCATTCTGGGCTGTGCCAGGGGCTCCACCCTGCGTTTGACCTCCAGGCGGGCGGCGGTTATGCTGTCGGGTCATCAGTCAGACATATCTAAACGCTTTATAACTTTATATAGCGTGTACCTAGCAGTGGATTCAGCACCTTCCTTCGGGATGTGATACTGATGAGATTGTGTATGGTAGCACAATGGGTATGATGGGAAGAGTTTGTAATTGTTGAGTGTATTATGCAATAGCAAGTGAGTCTCTTACTAAGTCTGAACGCTTTATGAATTTGTGTGGGGTGTGCCTAGCAGTGGATTCGGCACCTTCCTTCGGGTTGTGATGCTGATGAGATTGTCTATGGTGGCACGATGGGTATGATGGGAGGAGCTTGTGATTGTTGAGGGTGTTATGCGGTAGCAAGTGAGTGGTGCTAGATATGCTGGGATATATAGCTTCCTAGGAACTTGGGATAAGGGATTGATTGGGGTGAGAGTATGTACATTTCTAGTACCTTTTCTAGATAGGCTTAACCTTTTGGTCGAGGGGCCCTAAAACTCAAATAACTAACTAAGATAGGCTTAACCCAGATGGGCCCTTGTGGCTCTTATTAAGCCTTAATACTTTATGGCTTTATATCGCATCATACGCTATGAAAAGCTTCAAATTTGCTCAGAATTGTGTTTAGCACCATGCATATGCGACACCCCTTATATTTCGCAGCGCCCCTTATTCGTCAGGCATCGTCTGCGTTTGACAGTCCAAGGCTTTAAATGATGAATACTGACACTTGAGGTCGAGGCCTCTGAACCCGCACAAGTCCGCACACTTACGATAAAGCCTGTCTAAACTCCAAGGCAACATATGTCCACCGGTTACAAATACTTATGTTCCGTCGGCAATAAGTGGGCTCGTCCGGGATTTGAACCCGGGACCTCTCGCACCCAAAGCGAGAATCATACCCCTAGACCAACGAGCCGTGGTGGTGTTCCGCAGGCCCACAAGTGCCGTCCGGTCGGGTACTTTCACGAGCAGTGCAACCCGCTGGTCAGACCACGCCCTTCCTGCGCTGTGGCGGCGGCCCAGCCTTCCGTTTGGCCTCCGGACTGGCGATGGTAGTGCTGGCGGCTCGGCAGCTTCCCTACGCACGCACATATTGACTTAATAGCACCGTTTCCTCATTCGGTTGCAGGGGTCAGCTGTACCGCGCGGCGGCGCCACTGGCGAATTACTTCATCTCAGGTGGCAGCACCGTCGCCCCGCGTGCACTTATGGTCGGGCATACCCCTTCCAGAACTCTTCTGGTGTATTTCGCACGTCGTATTCGGAAAGGTGTTGACAGTGCAATGGCAGGATCTCAAAGTGGTCGCTGTGTATGCTGGGCGTCTAATGAGCAGCAGATCAACATCTCCAGATCAGCGCTGCAGGCCGTGTCGACCACTGTTGATGTCTGCGGCTCAATGCTATTTCGTGATTGTTCCGGTACAAAATTGCTGCAGTATTGTTCATTGAGCGAGCATATGACCAACTTTTGGTCTAAGCACATTGTTGTGCTCCATTCTTCGGCGCGGATGCCGTCGAGGTCGTTCATCTTCACTGGTGGCTCCAACATGGAGACAGATGGCCAATGCGCCTGCCACAAGATACTCAAATTTAACTCAGGTGCTGGGTGGAACGAAGTAGCTGCAACATTCAGTGGAGCCTCTGTCAGAGTTATAATTTTCACCAATATCCTGGTATTCTGCCGTGCCAGTGGTATCTGCAGTAGACATGCCAATGGCGGATTTCCTGCGTTAGCTGTGGCCACTACAGAGATGTCTTCCACAAACGATCTCGAAACCACTGCATCAATTGCACGTGACTTCGGAAATTTCGCTCGCTTCTCCCCCGCTACGTACGTGCTCACTCTTTGTCTGGCTGGATATCGTTCCAATTGCTTTCCAAAGTCGAGCTTCCTTTGCAGAGGTGTTCCAACAAATCCGGGTGACAGGGAAGCCAATAATGATAGCGTTTGCCAGGGGTAATGATAGTGTAGGGGTTTCAATTTCATTTAAATTCCAACGGCATCTCCGGAATAGAAAGCGCTGCATTATCGTCTTTGTTCGAATCCTGGCATGACCTTTGTGGAGGAGTTCGTCGTTCTCGAATTCAGCAGTCTTGTAGGCAAGTTAAATTCGCCTGGCAGTGATGGTCTAGGGCCACCTATCCCAAACTTTTTCGGCCGCGACCCTAAATAAAATCTTAACCCTACTCGGCGACCCTAAATGAGTGCACGCACATGCAATGGCAGTTAATATTTTTTTGCTACAAATATTGATAGTGCTACTTTATATTTATACTAAATATTACAATATAAAAATTAAATTTACCTCTGTTAAGTAATTTTTTACCAACACTTCGATAAGAACTAATTTAAAACAAATTTAAATGAATTGAAAACGAACTTAAAGAAACAAAACTCATCTAAAACGAAACCAACTGTATTGCGTGAAAAAGAAACTATGTATTTACAAACGAAAAGTCTCAATGGCTGCCGTGAAACTGCTTCATTTGGCGAACAAGATCTTCAAAGTTTGGTTTGATGTTCATTGTCAGAGCACAACGCAAATCGTGCTGCGGATCCAAGCGGTTTCTTGCTTTCGCTTTGATAGTAACCAGGCATGAAAACCCTTACTCGCTTAGATATGTCGTCGGGAAGGGAAGAAGAGCTTTCGCAGCTTCCAGAGACAAAATGGGCTTATATTTCAGCTTAGTCCAAAACTGTGAACACTGGAGGTTCTCGAAGTTTTCTTTCTCGACTTGGAGTTTTTGAAGTTTTCTAGATCTCTTGGAGATCTATAAGCTCTTCTTGGAATCCAGGAATATCCTCTCCAACTTCACTGACATCGACGCTGAACACATTCGTGATCCAGCTATGCTTTTTCATCTCGACATTTTCAGGGAAATATTTGTTAATTTCTTCTTGAAGATTCTTCAGATGTTCTTCAAGAACATCTTTGATCCCATCGAAAGATATTTTTACGGAATCTTCGAGCATAGCAATTAGCTCTGGAAAAGCTGCTGTCCTCCCTCTGGCCATTTTTGCTCTCCCAAGAGCAATTTTTTCCTTGAACGAGAGAATTTTCTCACCAATGTCCACCATGGTATGACCTCGGCCCTGCATGTCTGAATTCAGTTCATTCAGATGCATAAATATGTCACCGAAATATCCAAGTTTCGCCAGCCAGGCAGCATCTTTGAAACGATCTGCGAGAGCATGTTTTTCTCGCACAGAAATATCTCAATTTCAGTGCGAAGCTCAAGAACCCTTCCAAGAATCTTACCACGAGACAGCCAACGGACGTCGGAGTGAAACAGCAAATCTTGATGTTTCGAACCCATCTCTTCACGCATTTTGTGGAATATGCGTGAATTCAAAGCCCTCGCTTTGATGAAGTTCACAATTTGGATGACATCATGCAAGACTGCATGAAGCTCTGGTTGCAAAGCACGAGAAGCGAGGTTTTCTCGGTGCAGGAAACAGTGGATTATAATGACATCGGGGTTTTCCACTTTCACCAGACTAACAAAACCTTGGCGTCTTCCCATCATCGAGGAGCTCCGTCGGTGCATACAGCCAAACAATTTGACCAATCCAGTTGGTGTTTCTTGAAGAATGTATCGATCATATTGAAAATGTCTTCTCCGGTGGTTGTGGTTGACATGGCGTTGCAGAAGAGAAATTCTTCACGAATGTCGTCTTCTCCCTTGTACCTCACAAAAACCATCAGTTGGGGGTTACCCGAAATATCAACCGATTCGTCAGTCTGCAATTATAATCTGCCTGCCTTTTTTCAATGCAGCAATCAATTGAGCCAAAATGTCCCCAGAAATCAGCTCATTTCTCCGTTTGATGCTGTTGTCCGAAAGTGGAACCGATTCGATTTTACTCGCAATATCAGCTCCACCAATAGCCTTCACCATTGCCACTGCTGCTGACTTCACCAGTTTCTCTCCGATTATGTGATATTGTTTGCATCTCGCAATCATCCACGCCACCTCGAAGGATGCCAGAGAAGCTTTTTCCAGAGAAAAAGCTGCGCTAGATGAAGCATCGATCCGACTTCGTTTGGCTTGTACTTCCTTGTCCTTCCAGTAACTCAGAGGTTTCTCAGTGAAATCAGGATGAACTGAATGCAGGTGACGCTTCAGTTTATTTTCTTTCATAGATTCATTTGCGAGGACTTGTAGGCATTGAACACATTGGGGTCGTACGGTCCAAGATCGGTCTCTCATCTCAGTAAAACCATATTTTAAAAAATCAGACTTATACGCCAATTGTGTTCGTCGTTGAGCCATTTTTGTATTCAGATCTGGAAGGAGGAAAACAATAAGCGAATATGTGCGCACGTGCACACTCTTACGCATACATACACACGTATACACACACCAACACACACACACATACAAACACACACACACACACACACACACACACGTGCACACACACATGCGTACACGCACATACGTACACACACACACACAAGTACACACACAGACACACACACGTCATACACAGGCCACAAATACACGCACATGCCTACAAAGTATAGTAAGAAATTGCTGCAATAGTTAACAAAGTTCCATCAAAGCAAGTGTTAACTAGTAAAATAGAAAATTATTATGTGCGATAACCAGAATTATATTTCTTCATTATATCATTAGTACCAGTAAAAAGTGCTTTGTTGAGCGTCAAACGAGCGGGCAAATATAGTAGTGAAGGATCACTCCACGTCGCGCGCGTTTTTATCATAAACTCTTGGTTGCCTGTTAGTCAGTTTGAAATTCAAACTTTACGAAACAATTTCAGGTATTCAACATAAAAATCACTGAAAATAGGTATTTCCCCGGCCACTAGATGCTAAGAAAACTTTAATATGAATTGTTAATCGTCTTCTTACATCCATCCTCTCCAATTCAGTAAATAAAACATGGTGTCTTTGATACACTTGACTTTGACTACGTCACAGCAGAAAATGACACGCAAATCGTTTCACAAGTCAGCGAAACACTGAAATTTTTTTCCTTCAAAAGTACATTTTCAACTCGATTTTCATTGGACATAGCAGTAACACTTCGCTCCACTTGCTCATCATGATTGTATCACACTCAACAGAGTCCAATATTTTGATAGTAATTGTTATAAAATGGTTTAAAAAAAGTTAACTCACCATACCAGACCCGAATGTTTTCAGTAAGGCCAACAACAATACAATCAAGGGCGTCGCCACCGGGGGGGCAGGGGGCAGTCGCCCCCCCTGCCGTCAAACAGGGGCGCGCCCCCCCCTGAAATTTGAGGAGGCCCCTATCCGGAAATGCACAGGAAAAAAGTGAGCAATGAGGCCGACGAGACACGAGAGGAGGCCTCCAAGACGTGAGAGGAGGCCCCTAATTCGAAGGAGTCACCTAGGAGAGGATAGGAGGCCCCAGAAATCACGAGAGTGCCAACAATTGGCACGAAGGCCCCCAGGAATGCAAAGGATGCCCCCAGGATTGCAAAGGAGGCCCCCAGGATTGCAAAGGAGGACTCCAGGATTGCAAAGGAGACCCCCAGGAATGCAAAGGAAGCCCTCACGATTGCAAAGGAGGCCTCCATGATTACAAAGGAGGCCCCCATGATTGAAAAGGAGGCCCCCAAGATTGCAAAGGAGTCCCCAGGATTGCAAATGAGGCCTCCATGATTACAAAGGAGGCCCCTGGATTGAAAAGGAGGCCCCCAGGATTGCAAAGGAGGCCCCAGGATTGCAAAGGAGGCCCCAGGTTTGCAAAGAAGGACTCCAGGATTGCAAAGGAGGCCCCCAGGATTGCAAAGGAGGCCTCCAGGATTACAAAGGAGGCCCCCAGGATTGAAAAGGAGGCCCCAGGATTGGAAAAAGAGGCTCCCAGGATTGCAAAGGAGGCCACCAGGATTTCAAAGGAGGACTCCAGGATTGCAAAGGAGGCCCCCAGGATTGCAAAGGAGGCCCCCAGGTTTGCAAAGGAGGCCCCCAAGATTGCAAAGGAGGCCCCAGGATTGCAAAAGAGGCTCCCAGGATTGCAAAGGAGACCACCAGGATTTCAAAGGAGGACTCCAGGATTGCAAAGGAGGCCCCCAGGATTGCAAAGGAGGCCCCAGGATTGCAAAGGAGGCCCCAGGATTACAAAGGAGGCCACCAGGATTACAAAGGAGGCCCCCAGGATTGAAAAGGAGGCCCCCAGGATTGCAAAGGAGGCCCCAGGATTGCAAAGGAGCCCCCCGGATTGCAAAGGATGCCCCAGGATTGCAAAGGAGGCCCCATGATTACAAAGGAGGACTCCAGGATTGCAAAGGAGGCCCTCAGGATTGCAAAGGAGGACACCAGGATTGCAAAGGAGGCCTCAGGATTGCAAAGGAGGCCCCATGATTACAAAGGAGGACTCCAGGATTGCAAAGGAGGCACCAGGATTGCAAAGGAGGCCCCCAGGATTACAAAAGAGGACTCCAGGATTGCAAAGGAGACCCACAGGATTGCAAAAGGAGGCCTCCAGGATTGCAAAGGAGGCCCCAGGATTGCACAGGAGGCCCCTAGGATTGCAAAGGAGGCCCTCAGGATTGCGAAGGAAGCCCACAGGATTGTAAAGGAGGCCCCCAGGATTGCAAAAGAGGCCCCAGGATTGCAAAGGAGACCCCCATGATTGCAAAGGAGGCCCCCAGGATTACAAAGGAGGCCCCAGGATTGCAAAGGAGGCCCTCAGGATTGCAAAGGAGGCCCCCAGGATTGCAAAGGAGGCCCCAATACGGGAAGGAAGACCTCAGAAAATGAGAGAAGGCCCTAAGACGGAAGAGAAAGCCAGTGGATATGAGATGAGGTTTCGGAGACGTAAAAGCAGTCCCCGAAACGGGTAAGGTTCCACCAAGATAGAAAAGGATAATCCAGAAAAGTGGCAGGAAGCACCTAATTCGGAAGAGGACGATATAAGATTGGAAAGAGACCCTATGATGCACGAGGAAGCCCCTAAAATAGGAGAGAATGGCCATTAGATAAGAGGGATGGCTCCCAGGCGAGAAAGAAGGCTTCAAGACGGGTAAGAAGGTCCCCAGGAAATGACAAGGTAACTGAGATAGGAAAGGTTGCGTGTAATTTGGAAGAGGAGCCACCTAAGAGAGAACAGGAGTCCACCAGGAGATAAGAGGCCAACCTTAAAATGGGAAAAGATAGAATCAAAACGCGGAACAGGAGGCCCCGAAGACGTGAGAGGAGGCCCCTAATTTGAAAAAGAAAGCCTCAAAAAGAAAAAAGGAGGCCCCTGCCGGACTCGAGAGGAGTCCCTCGAGATGGAGTAGGAGGTCTCCAGGGCCGAATGAGGCCCCGACGACCGGAAGGAATTCCCAGGAAATGAGAGAAGGCCCTTAAAATGGGAGTGGTAGGTAGCAGGTATGGAAGGAGGCGAGGTTTCCAAAATTGAAGATCTCCTCAAGACGGGTAAGCTTTGCGAGGACAAAGGAGGAGGCCCACGAGGCGTGGCAGGAGGCCCCTAATTTGGCAGAGGATGCCCCTGGAACATGAGAGGAAGTCCCATGCCATGTTAAAGGGGCCCCAGGATGTGGGAGGAGGTCCTCCAAAACGGGAGAGGAGGACCATTGAATATGGAGGAGGGTAGGACGGACGAGAAGACGTCCAAAACCGGTAAAGAAGCTCCAGGAAATGAGACGAGACCCCTAAGACGCGAGAGGAGGTCTATAATTTGCTAGAAGCATCTGAAATGGCAGGAGTCGTGCCGGGGTACTTGAAAATCACGACATGGGCCCAAAAAGATCCGGCCGGGGCCCCTGAAAATCTCGCTGAGCCTATGGGTACCAAAAATGCACGCCCGGATCATGAAAATCACGCTAGGGGCACGATAAGTCGTACCGTTCCCCAACAGTATCATTTAGACACAAATGAAGCCGGGGCAACGAAAAACAATCCGGACATGGATAATCACTCTTGGGCCCCAACAATGACACTAAAAGCATCCAAAACGTATTGGACACCCACAAAGTGTCGAGGTCGCTAAAACTCGCGCTAGGGATCCAAGCAAATGACGTCGGGACACAAAAGATTACATTGGACTAAAAAAGTCGCGTCGCAACCTTCGAAAATCTCACTGGGGACCAAAAAGTCGCGCCTGGACCCCAAAGGTTGCTGCTGCCCCAAAAATCAATTATCAACCGGAATGTCACTCTGCGCCCAAAAAAATCGGGTCAAAGTCCCCGCAAAACCCGTTGGGCACTGGAAAAAAACGTGTCAGGGCACCGAAAAAATCGCACCTGGAGACCGAAGAATCGTACCAGGACCCAAAAATATCACGTAAGGACCTATAGAAAAAATAGAACTCCTTCGGTGGCCGCAGTGACATATCAAAGGGGCAAATGGCCCCTCCCTCCTAAGAGGGATATGCTCCCAAGAATCGAGCCGAGGCCCCCAAAAGTCGCGCTGGGACCACAAAAATTCGCGTCGGTCCACCAGAATTCGCGTAGGGGCTCAAAGTAAATACGTCGGGCCCCAGAAAACTCGCTCCGAGGCACGAAAATCTGCAACAGGAACCGCCAAGATCGCGTTGGGGTCACAGCTAAGTACAACGCGCCCCGCAAACTCGAACCGGTCCCACCAAATTTCGCGCTCGGACCCACAATTCGGTAGTACCAAAAATTTCGCGCTCGGACCCATCGGTAGTACCAAAAATTTGGTCTGGGCATCAAAAATTAACGTCGGGGCTGCCAACAATTGGCGTCTATGGCCCCACATAGGCACCGTGTGACCCCCAAAGTCCCATCGGTATCCGAAGAATAAAGCCGGAGCCCTCCAAAATCAGGAGGGATTGCAAAAAAGTCCGGGTCAGGACAATGGTTCTGGAGCACCGAACATGTCATCAGATGCCTTGACAAATCGCGTACGGCATCGAAAAACATACCGGAGCTCGAAGAAAATCGAGGTGAGATACAAAAACATGGCACCAGGGACTCGAAAAATCAGGGCGGGATTCGGAAGTTAAAGAAAATTCAGAAGAGATCCACAAAAATCGCGTTGAGCCCAGATAACTGGCGTTGGGTCCCGGAACCACGCGCCTGGGCGCGATAAGTCGCGCTGGGACCCAGAAAAATCGCACCGAAGCCTCAAAATCGTACTGGGGCCCCACAAATGTGCGTCAGAAGCCCCAAATAAACACAGCGGGACCCTAAGAGCACAACGGGGACCGAAAATGCGACTGGCCCTTCAAAGCGCAGTCTCGTAAAAAGCGGCAGGGTCCGAAAACATGCGTTGTAGCCATAACTATATATACCGGGAACACTAAAAAAAACAAAAAACAAAAACACCGGAAGCTCTCAAGGCACACAGGGGCCATATGACCGCACAAGGGCCTGAAAAGAGGCTGGGGCCGCAAAAAGCAACATGATCCCAAAACGAACAAAAATACCGGGCACTAAGTAAACACATCGAGATCTTTGAAAGCGCCCCGACAACTAAAAAAAAAATATTCGGTGCGCAAAAAAAGCAACAAAACCCTAAAACGAGCAGGGGTTTCGAAAATGCGTTGGGCCTCTAACAAAAATGAATTGGAGCCTTAGGACACATCCGTAGACGAAGAAATACGAAACGGGTCCAAAGAAGTACACTCAGGCAGGGCTTCGGTTCGGTAGCCAACCTGGAAGCATGTTTAATCAAAGATATGAGGTGCATCAAAGCTCAGCGGGTATCCGCATTTCTTCACCATAAAATATGGTAAGAAGGGAACTAATGATCGAATTTAATTAATCTAATTTTCGCAGCGAACGCCCATACGAAGCATTTTATCACGTCAGATATGGCGTAAGTCTATCATGTGGCAGCAATTAACAAAGCGTAGGAGGCCCAGCAGAATCCGTAGCATCGCACGAAGTGTGGCGAATGCGCCGAATGCGCAAGATGGGTGTGCACGTGCACTAACGTTGGCGTCGTGGCGACCGGGCACTATGAACTGGAATGTCTGAAATTGGAAAATTTTACATTTTAAAGTGATTTGTGCAGGTGTAATTTCAGCAGTGCGAGGTGACTTATCAAGGAATACCAAAAGAATACATTTGAACAGGTTGTGGGAGCTAGGGTTGAAATCCGACGAATCAGAAACGATAGTGGTAGATTAGGCCCCTCCACAGGATAATTCAGTTGATCACTAATTATTTTATTTAAAAAGTTCCCCTTTGACAAAATAGTGGTCGAAATCGGAAGACTTTATTCAGTAGTTGGACCCCCTCCAAATACGTTTGCCCCCTCCCCTTGACGCAAATATGGGTGCGTCACTGGTCTCTCAATAATTTTCAGAACTTACGCCCATGGAGCAAAGCCAACATTGCGGGGGTAAATTCCCCCTCACAAGCATACAAAACAACACCGATGCCCCATATTAAATGGGAGGAATGATGTTTTAAAATGTATTTTCTTCCTACAAAGTTGTCTTCTGTGATTACAGCCTGCATGATTAGAGCTTCCCAGCTTCAGTACCTTCTCAACGACATAATTTACAAAACGGTACAGCACAGCGATAACCATGGGCGTGACGGCGTGGAATTCGAAGGTTTTGCATTATTTATGCATTGTCATTGTTACATTGTTGCATTGCCATTGATGCATGGTTGTTCAATGCTTGTTCTTGCCGTGAATTTATTCGCGGAGTATTTATTATTTTAGCTTCTGTGCCAAGTGCCTTGCAGCCAGCACCAAATGTTATGAAAAAAATTAATAAATCCCTAAGATAACGATCAGAAAACCAATTCAATCCACTTCTCGTTGTCACCTTCGCGAAATTGTTGTCCTGGGACTGAGAAATGATCGTTTAAGTTTGTTTATGAGATCAAGCTGGTGGGAATGACTAACAGTAGTGATGAACCTAGCTATATTCAGTTAAACTTGGTGAACAAAGAAGTGGGTTGATCAATGGGAGATATCTTTAAGATATGCTCAGCACGAGCCCCACCAGCTCGCTACAATCTAGAGGCCAGCGGGAAGATTCTTCTCGTCGATAAAGCATAAAGATATTGGTTTGTTTTGGCACTGACGTATTTATCTACATTTGCTTATTTATACCCTGGTATGGCTCGGTTCTCAGCGAAAAAAAAGATTCTTGCTATTGCGCTTTGCGTAAATTATATACCATGCCAAGAACAAACAAGACATCAATATGAAATCATGTTCCCATTCGGGAACCATACTAAGAGCCTAAAAAGCAAGAGGAGGCCCTAACACAGTGGAGGCCCCTTTTCGGGGAGCAGGAGGCCCCCTATCAACATTGCCCCCCTGGAAGAATTTCGTGGCGACGCCACTGGGGAACGGAAGGGAACACTGCATACAAGTGCAACTGTTCCCACGATCTCTGAAGCTGAAATAATTGCCGCTATCTGTATGCAAGCTTGTGCATCACACACCTGCTAGATCTATTTCTGTTTGCATCCCGAACTTAAATATGGTTTAACGTCTCCGATCAGTTAATTTTCAGACTTCTGGATTGTCGTTTTCAACAATACGCAATCAAAAAAGCACTTTAATCTTCGTTATGTTAAAAATTCATGCATATGCATTTCAGACCGTCCGCGACCCTCAGAAAAGTCTTCGCGACCCTTAAAGGGTCGCGACCATGGGTTTCGAAACCCTGGTCTAGGGTTTTCCTCGACTGTACGATAATTGGTTCTCAATTTCAGCTGATTCTTCCAAACTACCGGCTCTTAAACCAGTAGCCGTCACTGCCCTTGTTTTGAGGGGGCTGATATTTAAGCATGATGACAACTTCTGCGGTGGTTTCAACAGTTCAACAGTGACACCAAATTCAACACAAGTTCATGCCTCCAAATCACCAGGCAGTCATGACTGACAGTGACGGGGAACCGTCGGGCGACGTACGTCTCTCACCTTCTCCCACTCGGTTATATCTTACCGTGTCGACCGTCCAGTCGTGTCTGGGGCAGAGCCGCGCGCGCGAGAGAGGGTCCAATCGCCCATGGGGAGGGGACGACGCCCCGGCCTGTCGACCTATTGCGTCACACCGCGAAGGGAGGGGATCCGGTCATCGCACTCCCGACCAGTCCCCCGGCCCCACATGTGCCGCACGGTACAGTGGTGACACGGGTGTCACAATGATGACACCCGACCGCGTCGTGTCACAATGACACAGCACAATGAAAAAGTACCTTTTCTAGATAGGCTGAACCTTTTGGTCGAGGGGCCCTAAAACTCAAATAACTAACTAAGATAGGCTTAACCTAGATGGGCCCTTGTGGCTCTTATTAAGCCTTAATACTTTATGGCTTTATATCGCATCATACGCTATGAAAAGCTTCAAATTTGCTCAGAATTGTGTTTAGCACCATGCATATGCGACATCCCCTTATATTTCGCAGCGCCCCTTATTCGTCAGGCATCGTCTGCGTTTGACAGTCCAAGGCTTTAAATGATGAATACTGACACTTGAGGTCGAGGCCTCTGAACCCGCACAAGTCCGCACACTTACGATAAAGCCTGTCTAAACTCCAAGGCAACATATGTCCACCGGTTACAAATACTTATGTTCCGTCGGCAATAAGTGGGCTCGTCCGGGATTTGAACCCGGACCTCTCTGCACCCAAAGCGAGAATCATACCCCTAGACCAACGAGCCGTGGTGGTGTTTCGCGGCCCACAAGTGCCGTCCGGTCGGGTACTTTCACGAGCAGTGCAACCCGCTGGTCAGACCACGTCCTTCCTGCGCTGTGGCGGCGGCCCAGCCTTCCGTTGGCCTCCGGACTGGCGATGGTAGTGCTGGCGGCTCGGCAGCTTCCCCTACGCACGCACATATTGACTTAATAGCACCGTTTCCTCATTCAGTTGCAGGGGTCAGCTGCACCGCGCGGCGGCGCCACTGGCGAATTACTTCATCTCAGGTGGCAGCACCGTCGCCCCGCGTGCACTTATGGTCGGGCATACCCCTTCCAGAACCTTCTGGTGCATTTCGCACGTCGTATTCGGAAAGGTGTTGACAGTGCAAGGGCAGGATCTCAAAGTGGTCGCTGTGTACGCTGAGCGTCAACTGATCAGCAGATCAACGTCTCCAGGCCGGCGCTGCAGGCCGTGTCGACCACTGCTGATGTCTGCGGCTCAATGCTATTTCGTGGTTGTTCCGGTACAAAATTGCTGCAGTATTGTTCTATGAACGTGCATACTGGCCAACTTTTGTCTAAGCACATTGTTGTGCTCCATTCTTCGGCGCGGATGCCGTCGAGGTCGTTAATCTTCACTGGCGGCTCTCAACATGGGACAGATGGTCAATGCGTCTGCCCCAAGGTCCTCAAATTTAACTCAGGTGCTGGGTGGAACGAAGTAGCTGCAACATTCAGTGGAGCCTCTGTCAGAGTTATAATTTTCACCAATATCCTGGTATTCTGCCGTGCCAGTGGTATCTGCAGTAGACATGCCAATGGCGGCTTTCCTGCGTTAGCTGTTTCCACTACAGAATGTCTTTCAGAAACGATCTCGAAACCACTGCATCAATTGCACATGACTTCGGAAATTTCGCTCGCTTCTCCCCACGGCGTACGTGCTCACTCTCTGTCTGGCTGGATATCGTTATAATTGCTTTCCAAAAATCGAGCTTCCCTTTGTAGAGTGTTCCAACAAACCCGGGTGAGAGGGAAGCCAATAATGATAGCGTTTGCCAGGGGCAATGATAGTGTATGGGGTTTCAATTTCAATGTTAAATTCCAACGACATCTCCGGAATAGAACTCGCTGCATTATCGTCTTCGTTCGAATCCTGGCATGACCTTGTGGAGGAGTTCGTCGTTCTCGAATTCAGCAGTCTTGTAGGTAAGATAAATTCGCCTGGCAGTGATAGTCTAAAGATTTGCCTCGACTGTACGATACTTGGTTCTCAATTTTAACTGATTCTTCCAAACCACCGGCTCTCAAACCAATAGCCGTCAATGTCCTTGTTTTGATGGGGCTGATATTTAAGCATGATGACAACTTGTGCAGTCTGAACGGTTCAGTAGTTCAACAGTTCAACTGTGACACCAAATTCAACACATGTTCGTGCCTCCAAATCACCAGGCAGTCATGACTGACAGTGATGGAGAACCGTCGGGCGACGTACGTCTCTCACCTTCTCCCACTCAGTTATATCTACCGTGTCGACCGTCCAGTCGTGTCTGGGGCAGAGCCGCGCGCGAGAGAGTCCAATCGCTCATGGGGGAGGGGCGACGCCCGGTCCTGCCGACCTATTGCACCACACCGCGAAGGGAGGGCCAAGTCATCGCACTCCCGACCAGTCCCCCGGCCCCCACACATGTGCCGCACGGTACAATGGTGACACGGGTGTCACAATGATGACACCCGACCGCATCGTGTCACAATGACACAGCATCGGCCGGCCGGTCGTCGGCACTCCAGCACCGGATCTGACTTAATATCCGGTGTGCAGGAACGTTGTGGCCGCCGCGGCCCGTGGAGTCCACTGCCGAGGTCAGTGGCGTCCCCTGCCGATGTCAGTGGCGTCCCTGTCGAGTCCAGTGGCGTCCCCTGCCGAGGTCAGTGGCGTCCCCTGCCGAGGTTAGTGGCGTCCCCTGCCGAGGTCAGTGACGTCCCTGCCGAGGTCAGTGACGTCCCCTGTCGAGGTCAGTGGCGTCCCTGCCGAGGTCAGTGGCGTCCCCTACCGAGGTCAGTGGCGTCCCCTACCGAGGTCAGTGGCGTCCCTGCCGAGGTCAGTGGCGTCCCCGCCGAGGTTAGTGGCGTCCCTGCCGAGGTCAGTGACGTCCCCCGCCGAGGTCAGTGACGTCCCCTGTCGAGGTCAGTGGCGTCCCTGCCGAGGTCAGTGGCGTCCCCTGCCGAGGTCAGTGGCGTCCCCTGCTGAGATCAGTGTGCCGGCACCGCCGACCATGTCTGGGATCCGCTCGGAGCGCGGATCCCAGGATACACGAGGGCAGCTGTGATTAGGCCGGTAAATGCATTCGAAAGATGGGTCAAAATGGACTTCCTTGCAGTCGGAGCTCGCACTCGTTTCCATCCTGTATCACCTCTTTCGGAATACATCTGGCGGAAGGTGGGATAGCTGATTGAAATCCGATGGATCCAGTTGCGAGTTCGGCTTCAACAATAATTGACGGCTATTTTTAGTGGTTGCTCCCATTCACTTTCGCTCATGGTGTCGGGGGTCGGTATTGCAATATTACAGGGCCGGGGTTTGGAGCAGGCGAACACTGGCCTCTGAAGACAATCTGTCTGGACGTGTTCGGTCGAGGCCAGACGGGGCCAAACAGTGGCCTGGAGGCTGGACCGCTGAAAGGTCGGGACCACTTCCGATGATACTGGGGTGCGTGCTTTCTTATCCGTTTCATAGTACCCAGACGACTCCTCTGCGTCCGGCGAACAGTACGTTTGCTCGTGCAGAAATGTGGGGCCCTTAACCTGCCGGAGACCATCGGCATTTGTCTCAGTGCCATATTGCATCGGCAAAGTGGGCTCGTCCGGGATTTGAACCCGGGACCTCTCGCACCTAAGCGAGAATCATACCCCCTAGACCAACGAGCCGTAGTAAAGCCTCCACGGCCCCGAGTACCGTTCGGCCGGCTACTTTCACCAACGGAGTGTGACCCTACTCTTCTGACCACGCCCTTCTGGGCTGTACCAGCGACTCCGCCCTGCGTTTGACCTCCAGGCAGGCGGCGGTAATGCTGTCGGGTCAGCAGCCTCTGCGAACAGTTCAGACATATCGCATCATACGCTTATGAAAAGCTTCAGACTTTGCGCAGGTGTGTTTAACAGCTATACATGTCACGACACCCCTTATATGTTCGTAGCGCCCTTATTCATCAGGCATCGTCTGCGTTAGACTAGACCAGGGCTTTATGCGAGTGAATACTGGCCCTTAAGGTCAAGGCCTCTGGACCCGCACAAGTCCGTACACTTGCAATAAAGCCTGTCTAAACTCCAAGGCAACCTATGTCCACCTGTTGCAAATACTGCTGTTCCGTCGGCAATAGGTGGGCTCGTCCGGGATTTGAACCCGGGACCTCGCACCCAAAGCGAGATATCACCCCTAGACCAACGGGACGTGGTGGCATTCCGCAGCCCACAAATGCCGTCCGGTCGGAGCGTACTTTCACGAGCAGTGCAACCCGCTGGTTAGACCACGCTCTTCCTGCGCTGTGGGGGGGGCCCAGCCTTCCTTCGGCCCTCGGGACTGGCGATAGTAGTGCTGGCGACTCGGCATCCTCCCTACCCACGCACATATTGACTTCATAGCACCGTCGCCTCATTCGGTGGCAGAGGTCAGCACAATCCGCGCGGAGGCGCCACTGGCGAGTTACTTCGTATCAGGTGGCAGCACCGTCGCCCCGCGTTCATTTATGGTCGGGCATACCCCTCCAGAACTCTTCTGGGTGCGTTTCGCACGTCCGTATTCGGAAGGGTGATCAGTGCAATGGCAGGATCTCAAAGTGGTCGCTGTTACGCTGGGCGTCGAATGAGCGGCAGATCAACATCTCAGACCAGCGTTGCAGGCCGTATCGACCTCTGTTGATGTCTGCGGCTCAATGCTATTTCGTGATTGTTCCGGTACAAAATTGCTGCAGTATGTTCATTGAACGAGCCTGTGACCAACGTTGGTCTAAGCACCTTGTTCTGCTCCTCCGTTGCGTCACGCGGACGCCGTCGAGGCCGTTCATTTTCACCGGTGGCTCCAACATGGAGACATGGCAAATGCGCCCTGTCACAAGACCTCAGAATTTAACTCGGCGTCTGGGTGGAACGAAGTAGTTACACACATTCAGTGGAACCTCTGTCAGGCAGTTATTATTTGCACCAATACCTGGTATTCTGCCATGCCAGTGGTATCTGCGGTAGACATGCCAATGGCGGATTT